>JAAWXA010000011.1:4979686-5362834 GCA_038090715.1 Florisuga fusca | reverse complement strand
GTATAACACATTTCCTGTTTATCAGTTTATACTAATCCGACAAAAATAATGTTGTTTAGAACTTAGACCTTTGTCTTGGAAGTGCTGAAGGTTCAACAACACAAAGCATTTGAGTCTTACAATCCTTCCTGATGTCTCAGCTTCCTCTTAGTCTTTCCTTCCCCTCCACACCTCCCAGTTCTGATCCCTTTGTCATCACACACCTCATATTTGCTTTCCACTCACCCCAAAATCTGTCATCACCCCATCTTTTTATTTCTGGCAGTGATTTGGCAAGAAAGAGAGAAAGAACCACAAAAAAGAGGCCACAGTGCAGCCAATGTAAACAAGCTTCCTTTTGGCAAACCCTCCCTCTCCAGCATCACTGGTAAGGGAAATAAAGTTGGACACTGCTCACCCATTGCTGAGTATCCACCAAAAGATGGTTTAAAAATTCTAGATCTCTAAAAACAGAAGTGTTTCTTTTGCAGCTTTATGGTTTGAGGACATTTATTGTTTATGTTTTCAAGCTTCTGGTTATCATGTTGAAGACAATTGTTTTAAAATTACATTTTCTTTTTTTACCAAAAGCTCACATTCACAGGTGTCATTCTGACAACACCATCTAGAGCTTTAAAAAAGCAGGACAAGACAGTTACTGCCCTACTTCTGACCCTCCCAGCAGAAACTCTTGACTGCCTTTAGCACAGTGAGGTGCCACTGTTGACACTTGTGCCTACAGTTGCCATTAATTAGCTAGATTGTTGGAGGCAGGTTATTCAGATTTCTTTATGGATCAGGTTCTTCATTTGCCAGCCACACCAGCATCCCCCACATGTACACAGGTAAAGAAGCTGGAGATCCTTAAGCCTGTCACAGTCATTGCATGCTAATATTCAGCGCACAGTTTACTTAAGAATTTATGTAAATGTACAGATTAAGTCTTCATACCTAGTCCCAGCAGTGTGTTGTAGGAAAATAAATGCTTCTCTTTATGGCCAGCACAAAACGGCTCAACATGAGCTGGCAGTGTGTGCCTGCAGCCCAGAGAGCCAAACATATCCTGGGCTGCATCCTACTCTCCTCTCATGAGACCCCACCTGGAGTACAAAGTCCAGTTCTGGAGCCCTCAGAATAAGGAGGGCATGGAGCTCTTGGAGTGAGTCCAGAGGAGGGCCATGAAGATGATCAGAGGGCTGGGGGACTTCTCCGAAGATAAGAGGCTGAGACTGTTGGGGTTGTTCATCCTGGAGAAGGGGAGGTTCCAGGGAGATCTTACAGCAGCCTTCCAGCACCTGAAGAGGCCTACAGGAAAGCTGGGGAGGGAATTCTTACAAGAGCATGTAGTGTTAGGAAAAGGAGCAATGGCTTTAAATGGGAAAAGTGTAGATTTTGGCTAGACATTAGGAAGAAATTCTTCACTGTGCTGGTGGTGAGACACTGCAACAGGTTTCCTAGGGAAGCTGTGGATGCTTCATCCCTGGAAATATTGAATGCCAGGTAGGATGGGGCTTTGAGCAACCTGATCTAGTGAGAGGTGTCCCTGCCCATGCAGGGGGGTTGGAACTAGATGATCTTTAAGGTCCCTTCTAGCCCAAACAACTCTGTGATATGATTCTACAGAAGTTATTATTTTTATCCACAGACAGTTACACCATGGGGTGCAGAGCCACAGACCAGCAAGCTGTTTCTGTCACCAGGAGCTCTTCTTCAGTGACCACTGGCAAGTAGCTGCTACCTACTGCTCTTCTGGTTCTAGCCACCACAGTCTTGCCTCTAGTATACCACTGCTGTTCCTCCTTCACTTCTGGTTTCATCCCAACAGCAGAGTCCTGTCTGGACTGGAGGGGTTTTGCAGACTGGAGGTTGGAACTAGAGAGTAATGTTACATTTAGCAATGAACCTGGCAGTTCATTACAACAAAGGAGACCTCATAATCAGAAGGTTGGTGTTGTAAAGGTGTGTCAAGGGGCATAATTATAATTTTTGGTGGCTGTGAAAATAGATCCTTTTTCTTGCTGAACATGTATAACCAATCTTATTAGCAGCTGAGAGCATTATTGAGAAAGAATTATGCCTGTCCAAAAGGTGAAGAATTTAGGTCAGATGAAACAAAGAAGGATCATACCAAGGAAAAGAGAAATACTCTTCTATGATGGCTTTTTTTATTCAAACATTCAAGGACAAACATTCAAGAGAGCTCAGAGAAGCTAACTGCTTGGAACCAATGTTAACTGCAAGTCCATGATTGATGTAAGTCACAGCAGAATGCCAAAAATTATTTCTTCATTAATAAACTGCCTCCAGCATGTGGATCTTTACAATAACAAAAACCAGCTGTAGCTGCAATTAAAATAACTTACTGCACAAAAAGGTTGTAGACAGCACTGTAAAGCTTTGATAGTTGTAAGGCACCAAAATAAGCAACTGCAATTAACCTTTACCAAAGAAGTTTTTCATTCATGTTCTTTTTAGCTAAGGTAATGATGCTAACTATTTAGATCATTTAGGTGCCTAATTATAAACTGAAGATTTTACCCTGAGATGTAAAATACTGCACTAAGTTCCTTGTCAGTGCTTAAACAATGAAAGAAGGGGGACTGTGATCCCGAGCACTGCATTCCTATCACTTGACTGGCTGTTCAGAAATACAATAAAAATATATAATTCTAGGTTAATAAATTCTTGCCTTGAGTGTTTTCATTTTCATAGGCATTCTTGTTTGAGTATTTTCACAGGCATTGATTTCCCTCAGGTAAAAATCTATGCACTGAAGTTCCATTTACATTTTTGTCTAAGTGTTGCCACCCTCTGTTTTCCAATAGGTTTTTATGCCTCTGTTTAACCATATGCAATTTGTTGCAAGTTTTATGCTTCAAATGAAACACATAAAATTCTGTTTACTATCCCATTCTTTATTTGTCATTGAGTCCAGTTTGTCCCACCATGGCACTGAATAATCATTTGCTAACGACTTGGACAGTAGATAATAATCAGTTTCATCTCCAAGATCTAAAATAGTTCAGGGTGGTTCTTGTGAGTTTTTGCATATAAATGCATACCCTTCCCCTGCCCCCAACAGGCCACACTTAACCACAGACAAATCTCCACATATCTAAATACCATCTTTCCTTTCACCACAGCGGGAACATGTCCTAAGTCACCCCAGCATGCTCGTCTTATTTTTCTCTGGAACCATACAATTAGCATCTGTTTTTAGTACTTAGTGTTCA
Organism: Florisuga fusca; assembly: GCA_038090715.1. NCBI lineage: Eukaryota > Metazoa > Chordata > Aves > Apodiformes > Trochilidae > Florisuga > Florisuga fusca. The sequence continues at coordinate 5,359,622 of JAAWXA010000011.1, read as the reverse complement.
GATAGAAGGGGATAGAGAGAAGTCCCTGTTGTCAGTTGTTGCCATGAACTAGTGAGTAGCAGTGTGGAAAACTGTAGCCAGCAGAACGAACTACAAGGATCACTCTTCCAGATATGACCCCACATTTTTCACCTTTTGCCCTCCTTTTCTCTGGGCAGAAATAAAGCCTTTTGGAGATGGAGTGTTAAGAGTCCCAGTTTGTCGGCCAAGCAGGATTCTGTCTGTAGGGCAAAGGGAGAGGGCAGAGGGCAAAATGGAGAAAGTATAAGAAGACACAATATTTGTATGTTGCATCTCTGCACAGTCAGTTATTATAAACTCAGGGCTTGAGTCCACAGAAGAAAGGAACCTATCTGCCCCATCCCAGTACAGAGGGGGCACACATACTTCAGTGAAAGACTTAGGTTTATTTCTTAGAAGCTTCCTCTCCACTCCCACTTGTAATGGACCTGCTGCTGACAGGGCACTACAAGTACTCTGAGCTGGTAACCTTCTGATACTCCGTTTCTGGGCTCTTAAAAGACTATTTTATGGGGCTGCATAAAAGACATGGAGAAGGACTAGGAGAAAAGTAACATCTGGGCAAAAGGACACATCTCAACCTTTTTTGAGGTCATTAATGTGATGTTATCTGCAAAGGACTGAAAAGTAAGATAGAGCTCTGACACTGCCTCTAATTATCAACTACTGCTCAAGTCTGTTCATGCTAGTTATGAATTGTAAAAATCAGGTTAAACAACTCCTACCACCATTCAGGTTTCCAGCTGGGTTCTTTGAAGAAGTACAGCTCAGGTTACTGAGGCATTTGTATACCTCATTTCTTTACCAAATCAAGCACATTGTGCAAGTGTTTCATGTGGAGACACAGTTAAAACATCCTGCAATCCTGTGCACCCCAGCTCCATAGAAGGTTCTTCCTAAGAGAGTTGGACAGTGAGTTATGCCCAGAAGTCATGTGTGTGCCACAGGGTGGCTGTGAGAGGGAAGGGACAGTAGTGGAGTAGGGAGTGAGGAGCCAGATGCTGCATTTTGCTGGGGTTTCCTGGTGCTACAAGTGGCCACAGAGACATTTCAGTCTTGATGCTCCCAGGTCCTGGTGAACAAGCTGGATGTATGGATTGGTGCAATCCTGACTGAAATCTGTAGGCCAGTTTGCATACCTACAATGGGACATAACCTTACGATTATGCAATGTATGTTAAGGAATGGGAAGGATCATTCACAAGTCCCCATGTTTCCCTTCTCAACATCCAATGCAATAGTTTCCAACTATGCAGTCACTGTGACCTTAACAATGTGCTTCTGGGGGCTGGGTTCACATTTTTTCTGCTTGTCCATTCAGATACATCCCTGCTTTCATTGCACTGATAAAAATCCAATGAATTATGATTTTGCTTTACATATGCTCTTACATAGGTTGCTACAGTTGTGCAGGTGATGACACATGAGCAGAGTGACCTGGTTCTATCCAGCTGATGTAAGGGAAGCCTAGGCCATAGATGCATAATACTTTCAAAATGTTTGCAGCTGTTGCTTTGACTCATCTGTCCCCATTTAGTCAGGCGTTTTGTCCCTGGCTGCAAACTTTGTATGTGAAGCAAATTTTGGTAATGGTAAATAGCCCAACCTGTTACACAAATTGTCATGAACAGAGAAACATATTGGCTTATATTATACCAAGCATCTGTTAGACTGAGCAAGAAGGAAGTGTTTGTGTATTTGACTACACATCCTTTTCCAGAGGATGAGCTATTTTGGTGTCAGACTACATCAGCAGTTACACAAGATGGCATGTTCATGATTTTCTGAATATTTAGCCTGGGAGACTGTGAAACAGGAATTCTAATCCTAATCAAGATTGGCCATACTGGTCCTATCTTGGACACATGTGCAAATTCATATAGACCAGTCTAATGCATGTCTTGTGGCAGTAAGAGATGTAATTACAGACCCTGAAATTCTGATTCCTATTGCTAGCTGAAAAGTAGGAGAAATCAAGGCAATTTCCCATTCCTTCAGTAGACTCCTTCCATGTAAGTTGCTGTGACTCTCACTGAAAAAATTGTTTGTGATTATAGCATGACAACAGGAAAGATGTTGCCTGTAAATTTTATGACCCACCATTAAATTTCAGGTGTAACTCATTCCAGTTTGCTGCTGAATTCCAAAGATTTGGAATCAGAAACTGAACACTGCAGACTCTAAGACCCAGCTCTAGCATTAGCTGTCCCTTGGGGATTTTACTGTTGCCATATGATTTGGTGCTAAGCTGTAGGATTCACCTGTTCCTGATTTGTGACCAGCCTCAAGGTCTGATACAGCACTCCATCGTGGGGTCCAGTCATGTGGGCATCAGTAGAACTCTACATCTTATCCTACGAGTTCAATGAAAATTCTCCAATCCAGCCAGTTATACCAGCCTGAAATGCAACTTAACAGGAGTGTTTCAGCAACCTTGGAGCCTGTAATGATGTATCTCTTTATTTTGTAGATGGAAGATGGCACAGCGGATAGATACCCACCTAACAAGCAGCAGTTGCCATCTCAATTTCAATATCAACAAACTCAGTATGATTAGAACCCATTTCACTTCGAATTTTCTAGGATGGTTGTCAGTAAAATGGCTCCTCTATCTGCTACAGACATGGCCTAACTTAAAAAAATATTTATATTAAGATAATTTTGTTACCCCATGTTTCTGAAGACTCTTTCCCAGAGAAGCTTAGCATAGCAAAACTACAAACAACTATTATTTGGGAGGTTCAGAAAAGCACTGTCACCAAGATAAAGCTCAGTGTTGACCCTGTTAATTAATAACCATTTTACTAAAGATCAGGGAATGGAACCTAAGCGGGAACAGATACTGTTATGTATGATTATTTACATTTTCCTGTCTGACATCCCAACACGCTTTTAATGATTTATCTCCCTCATGCAAAGGGTAATTCCATGAGTTTATGAAAAAAATATTGATGTGTCTGTTCTTGGCAGATGACTGCATAGCTAACATTGTGCTGCCCTGGATGCATACATGGAATGTTTCCCAATGTGAATGGGAATTTCATACAATGTGCATGACCACAGTCCAGGAAGGGAAAAATCTTGCTGTCCTCAGGGTGCTTTTCCTGGGCAGAAATGGGACACACACTGGGCAAAAGGGCTGCAGGACTCAGGCACAGAGGCTGGAGGTGACTTGTAACACAGAGGTTTCTGTCTTTCCCCTTCTGCAAGGGTTAAGTCATGGACATGAGTGTGGAATACGTCTGCTCTCCACATTTTTGGTCTCTGCAGAAAAATCTGGTATTTCAGATACTTCAAGACAGTAGGTGCTGTTGCTAACTCAGGCTGGATAGAATCACAGAATCATGAAGGCTGGAAAAGATCATCAAGTCCAACCATCAGCCCAACACCACTATGCCTACTAAACCATGTCCTGAAGTGCCACATCCACACGTTTTTTGAACACATCCAGGGATGGTGACTGCATTAATTCACTGGGAAGCCTGTTCCAATGCCTGACCACTCTTTCAGTAGAGAAAATCTTCCTGCTATCTAAACCTCCCCTGGCACAACTTCAGGCCATTTCCTGTCAATACCAGTTATATGGGAGAAGACACTGATCCCCATCGCACTACAACCTCCTTTCAGGTAGTTGTAAAGAGTGATAAGGTCTCCCCTTAGCCTCCTTCAGACTAAACAATCCCAATTTTTTCAGCTGGTCTTCATAAGACTTGTGTTCCAGACCCTTCAGCAGCTTCATTGCTTTTGTCTGGACACGCTCCAGCACCTCAATCTTCTTCTGGTAGTGAGGGAGCCAAAACTGAACAGAGTATTCAAGGTGCTGCCTCACCAGTGCCGAGTACAGAGGGACAGTGACCTCCCTGATATTGCTGGCCACACTATGTCTGATGCAGAATGTTGCTGGCCTTCCTGGCCACCTGGGCACACTGCTGGCTCATACACAGCCAGCTCTCAACCAACACCCCCAGGCCCTTTTCCAATGGGAGCTAATAGATGACATGCCCAAGCAGTAAGAATCTCTTATCACTGTGTTTATGTCAGTAATCCAAGTTCAGACAGACCCATTAAGGAAAAGTAAACTCTCCTTAAGCTGAAACTGGGCAAAAATTCTGTGTTGGTGAAAGTTAACAGTATTGAGCTCAGTTTTCATATAGAGTCACTGAAAATAATTGCTATAAAAATATTTTCTAAAATGTGGCAATTGATATGCAAATAGCTCAGAGAGAAAAAATATGACGGAAATTATGGCAAGGGAGTAGGCAGGAGAGAACAGATGGAGAGGAAAAATCTCTTACTCTAAGCTAAATTTTGTATGCAAGCATATCCTGTATGTAGGCCACCCACCCATGACACATGGGTTTTGGAAGGGTGTTATTCTACCCCATATACATAGCACTGGCTTTCCCTGTAACTAGGAAAACATTTATTTTAAAAATTGAATCAACCCTGACTAAAACATGGGTTTCAGTTACAGGAAGAAAAAAAAAAAAAAAAAAAAAAAAAAAAAATCCTGTCTGTAAAACTCTCAAGCCTCAGGAGGATTTCTTTTTCTGGATCATCATGCAAACTACTCAGTAAGGGGTTTCAAACTGCATATGAGGCAAAATAGCTGCTGATACTATTAACCAATATAAAAAGAAGAAGAAAAAAAGTAAAGCAGTAGAACTACATCATTCTTCTACACTAAGGCAGTAGATATAAGCATGGAATCCAAAAACTCATGGTAACCTAGACAACTATAAATGCTAAACTGGAACATGGCCTTGCTGGCCATTGCTGAATATCTGCAGCTGCTGGGGCATGGTGTGAACTCATGGGACACCTGGGGGGAACTTTTGCTCCTTCAAGAGCCCTTGGTGATCCTACCCTGGCAGGGCAAACAATGTCAACAAAATAGTCTTCAGATAAGTAAGTGCCCATATGTCTTCCTCATTGGTATCACTGACTTTGGCAGTAATCTTTTCCATACCATTGTTTGCAGAATACAACTTATAGTTCCCACAGTGAGTGTAGCTATTTTAGCAACATGCTCTTGTTTCTACTCGTATGCATAGCAGTTCCCAGATTGGGGTGGTCGCTGGTTCCTTAAGAAGAAAGGTTTAGTGCTAAACATTTTACCTCTGTTGAATGTTTTGCAGCTTTCTGAAGGCCTGTATCTACATAGCCAACTGCTACTAAGTATTAAGTGTGTTAAGTTTCAAGATAAACCAAAAATAAACCTCATTTTGGTCTCATACGACTTTTATATCACTACAGCCTCAAAAATTCAAAGCTCTCAGTGACTTGAGATGTAAATGGAATCAAATCTGTTGCTTCAAGTCTACATAAATTACAAGATTGGGTTAATATCTCTGGTCTTCATGCAATTATTTTGTATTTCACCTGAAAATAAGAACAAAGTCTTTCCCACTACATCTGGAACTTCCATTTGTTGTAAAGCTTTTTTTCAGCTTCCCTCCCAAACCTTGAATTACAACTTTTGACAAGTTCTTTTCCTCTATCTCCTACCTTCCCCGAGTCATTCAGTGCATGTGGAGCTTGACTAGGACATGAGCAAGCAGGAGTTCAGCTGGTGGCATCTGAGAACATCTGGCACTAGGGTTACAGCTTTCAGCATTGTGTGTGCCTATGAATTCAAACTTACTGCTGTGATTTCAGCAGCTGTGGCTTCCCTGCATAGTGAGAGCCACCTCCTGCATATATAGAAGGACCTCAGGAGGTTTGCCATGTTCAAGAACAAGGCTGTTCTGTTGTGGATGTTTACGTGACCAGATATACTCTGCTGAGCAGTACTTGAAAAATATCCATGGCATGTGCTTCATCCCAACCACTCATTCCCTTTCCTTGACCTGCCCTTTGTGGAGAGCATGGAATGTTAAACATTTCTTGTTGGTCTGCCTAGCCTCTGCTTTATTTACACTTACTCTCCCATCTCCTTATGCTGGGGCACCTTTCAGGATATTTTCTTTCCTGCTCACTGTAACGGAGAGCTGTAAGGGCCAGATTCTTCAGCAGTAAAGAAGTGGGCCATGGCTGTTAAGGCTGCAGCCTCTACCCACTGAAGCTCGTGTAGAGTCAGAGGTAAAAAGTAAAGCAAATTAGGAATTAATTTTTTGTTACTTGATGAGCAATTGCTTTACAACACATCCCTTTTTTCTGCTGCTCTGTGAAGAAGTATTTTTAAAACAGTAGGTAAAAATCAGTTCCACTGAAGCTTTTCTTCTCAGTGTAAACTGAAATCCATTAGTTCAATAATAGCAGAACCATCCCTGCTGCATTTAGCAGAGATTACATAGCAAAGTCCTAACAGGAGAACAGCCAAGAGCCTGCAGTTTCAGTCAAACTAGTTTACAAGTTTTATTTTCAACTATTATAGCAAAACTAAACTGTCTGGACACTACCTTACAAGTCAGACAGGCTTACTCCATTTTCAGTAAGACCACTTAGAAGCTGCTTTAAAATAAAATAAAACAAAACAGTGAAGCTCCTTACCACTTTTTGCATCATAAGATTGGCTTGTAGATATTTTTGTCTTGTAGATGAGGAAGGTAATGAATCAGAGAGAAGGTGATGGACAGGAAACAACATAGTGTCTATCACCCAGAAATTCCTAGCTAAGTAAGGATTCTGGTCTTCCTCAGTCTTCAGCTATTGCTTCAGATTTTATCTAATTTGAAGCCTTACACCACCCCTTTAAGAGATACTGTAATGCCATATATGTTGTTCCTTTCCAGTTTCAAATACTATGTGTTTTAAAAGCAGCCACCAGCTCTCCTTCATCAGAGTTATTCTTTGCATTAAGACCAATCTGTGGAAAAGAAAAACTGTTTTCAGCAATGTGGTTGCAATAAGAGAGTCATTTTAAAGGGGGATCTACAGAAAGAGTAGCTTCCATAACAGTGGTAGAAAAGGGGCCTCACTTTGTCTCTGCAGGGTACAAATTAAATCCTTTTAGTATTAAGTAGTCTTCAGCCCAGCCCCTTGTCTACATTAAACATTATGCACACTGCAAACTTCCCAGTGGATCAAGCATTGCTTTCTCAAAATAAGACCCTGTCACAAATTTTGAAAAATACCTACTAAGTACAGATGCCCCCACGTTTGAGGCATTTTGAATGACCCGATTTACAGAACCTGCTGAAAATGCTGTCCTTCCAGCCACTGTCAGAAGTCTGGTTCAGTACCCAAGGATGCAGATTTCCTAAGTGTGGAGTTTTGCTGTGGAAGCTCCAGACCTAAGACTCACAATTGTATTTACTACCTTGGCAACAGTGACACCAAAAATAGGAACACATGCCAGTGTCACAGTAGCTTAGTATGTTCAAGGCTAAAATACTGCCTGCCTGCCACAAGTGGTCATGAGGTTGAGATCCAGCTGCTGACTGCCTGCTGAGCTCTGACCTGAGCCTGAACACTGTAAGTCTGTGCCTTAAATCTCAACCAAATCTTGGTGTGTTTCCTGGTGATAAAGGGGACATTTGACTGCAATGAGATGCGAAGCAGATCTGTAGATTGCTCATTCTTTCATCTAGAGAGCAGGGTAAGAGGGATCTTGGCAGTGGCAAAGGGCTGCACAGTTAATTCAGTCAGTGCTAGAGGAAAGCCTGAAGTTTTCATGGTGAGGTTAAAAAACGTCTGAAAGGCCTGGCCAAAAGATAGTGCCATCATATTTTTCCTGCTGAAAATCAGCAGGTGATCAACAGCATTTCTCATCAATAAAGCTATTATTCACGATCTCAGCAATCTGATGAAAAGATTCTTCGGGGACATCTGAAAATAACTTTGTTTCCAATGATTTACCAAGGGAGAGGGTAGGAATTCCACACAAAGCTTATGTTCAAAGTGCCCAGATTCCTTGTGGTTTCTCATCTTCCTGGAGGTAAGCTCATAAGAGAAAAAATGTGTACCAACTTTTATGGCACCACACAAGAGTACTGTAAGATGATTAGAGAGATTTACTCACTAAATGCCAAGAAGTTTATTTAAGGTAAGGCTCATGCCCTGCATGGGGGTACATGAGGCAATGGTGGGGTTGTAGCAAAGGAACAACCATCACATGAGTAAGACAGAGGAGCAGCCCCAGCACCACTTCCTTCCCAGCAGCAGAGTTAACACACAGGAAGGGGAAATCACCATAAAAGTTATAGAAGCAACAACCTAGGGTGTGGAAATTGGAGTCTTAAGCCCCCACCATGACAGCAGCTTCTTTGGTGACCTGGGATAAATTATTTAGCTGTTTTGTGTATTGGTTCCAAACTGATCCCAAATGTACAGTATTTACTGCATGCCCAAACCTTGGGGAGATTGCTGGTGCCTCAATGATTGCTCTGCATCCATCAAGGCTACTGGTGGAAGTTGGAGTGATGCCACCTCCATGCTCAAAAGAGGGTGCAAATGGATTAGGACTGGAAAGGCAAATGTCAACAGAACAAGCAATGCTGGGTAGAGAAAAACAAGGTCCACCTCAGGCATGAGGAAGGGTGCTTCAGCAAGGTGGCTCCAGTGGCTGTCCCCAGAGCAAGGCTGTGGTCCCAGCCCTGAACTGGCCTTTGAGCACCTTCATTCCAGCAGCTCCATGCAGTGATATGTCCTTTGAACCCACAGCCAGGAGGGAAAGAGCAACTTAAGGATGTATGAGGTAATGATACAGGAGAGAGATTTAATTTGCATTATCATGTGTTAAGTTTCTCATACCTCCTGTTGTCCATGCCGAGAGACTAGGAGAAGTTTTCAGTTGTACAGCTGATGAAAGAAACTAAAATAAGAACTGGAGGGTGGAGGAGAAAAATCCAGACAGACCCAATTCTCCATATTCCTATCTAAAGCAGGAAACAACTGGAGTCTTGTATGAGAGGGGGAACTTGGCCATTTATATCGTGTTCTCTCTCTTTTTTTGCTATCTGCAGACTGAAGTTTTTGGAAGCCAGTGATTAGAGACCCTCAGTGACAAGAATGGAATAGCCACCTTAGCTAGGAACAAAGGTAATTTTTGCAGTTGCTTTGATAATAAACCTTGGAAAAAAATCTGAATAATCCAAATATGCATAATAGAGTATCATATAGTCAACATGAAATTCACATTGTAAATAGAGCATTAACTTTAAAAAGACAAAGAAGACCAAACAAGCAAACCAAAACCAAACCAAACCAAAAAAAAAAAAAAAAAAAGGAAATAACTAGAGCACAACAAACTTTGGCATTTTGTGTTTGTTTGATAATTCTTGAAGGGCAGCTTGTCTCTTCCATACTTTAGTTGAGAGGCTGCATCCAAAGCAGTCATTGTGAAATCTGAGATACATAACTTTGTTTACAGAACAATACAGTTCTGATAAACCACTTCCATGTCACCATATGCCTGCTTTTTGGGGAAGTAGTTTTTTCAGTAATGGCCTTAATAACCACTTTCACAGAATGGATTTAATCAGTAATGTGTACTGTTATTATTCTTTTTTTCCTAATAATAACAAACTGGATGAGTACACCAATGCCTAGTTCAACCCTCACCGCCAAGAGCCCATAAATTGTTCTCCCTATAGTTTGTGGCTAATTTTATCTGCTTCAAGGCTTGGTTTAGGCTTCTGAGATACTGCCTTCCACTTTGCTAGCTTGTACCACTGTACTTGCACAAGCAGCCTGTCATTCTCCATTATGTAAACTTAAGCCTCATAGCAAAAATAGCAATACTTGTTCTTTGTCTTTGCATATCTGACACTTCTCTAGAACATTTGCAAAGACATTAATCCAAATATGAAAGTACAAAGGAGGAGGTAAGGAGAGAACACACAAATCCTCTAGATCTGGTAGGGGATAGGCCTCAGGACAAAAACTTCTCTGATCTACAGCTATCCACACCAGGAAAGTATCAAGCTGATTTACTTTTAGCCATGGTTTTGTTTACCATCTCCTAGTAATTCACAGTTTAAAAAAAGCAAGACTTACATTACACTAAAAAAGATTGACAAGCGTGTCCTCGTGATGTTAAAAAATAAGATCAATATCAAAACTGCCATAATTAAATTATAAAACCACTGTAAAGAAGCCTATTTGTCATTATCATTTTGAGTTAAACTAGAACAAGGAACACAAAATTCTGATCACTTTGAAATATTTCAAATTCAAAGACTAGTGGCAGCTCCACAGCTGTTTCACAGGGATGTGTTTCACTTTGTGATCAGCCATTGCAGAATTTCTCATATATATTTTTGAAACATCAGATATGAGATGGATGTGAGCAGTCCAGTGATTCCTTAGCAATCCTATATGCAAAATGAAGAAAGTCATACCTGTCTTCTCATGCTTATTGAAATTAAAATAAAAAATTAATTTTAAAAAAACTTTTCAGAAAAGTAAGATTCAGGAAGCAAAGACAAAGTGATTACATTTCTTGGTTTAGAGTTTCTCTGATCTTTTCCATGGCACATACACTCCAGAGTAGTGTGTTCTAAAACGGTGGAAATACACCTCCAGTCATTTATAGAAAAATCAAGTGACTTTATCTAATTCAGAGTACACAGTTCAACCACATGAGTAAGACAGAGATGTTCTCATTTTGCTTCTCAGACCTTCACTTTCCCCGTTTGTAAAATATATAACTTTGTAACGTGTTTTAAATACATAAAATCATGATAGCAGACTATTGAAAGATAAACTTTTTTCTCAAGGAATAGTCTCCCATTGAAAGGTGAAACAAGAGCTGCCTCTGCAGAAGGGAGTTTCTTACTGAATGCTTTGAACTTAATTTTCAACATTAACAGCCTTTCCCTGCATAAACAGAATCAGGAGTTAATCAAAGAATTTCCAAGTTAAATTCTCAGTTTTCCATATCAATAAAAGAAATTCCTCCAAACCCACAAGCTCCATATTTTTACTTTGTGTTGAAAGAGTGAAACTGGTAGCCAAACCGCAGTATGCTGCACATTCAACAGAATAGCATCCGTTACATGGGTAATAAATTGCCTCTGGAGGAAGAATTTTCCAGCTCAAATGAGTTTCCAACAGCAAAGGCAGGTGTTCCTAAACACTCCTTGGTTTAGATGTGGTGAAAGAATTTTACAGATGATAAATCATAACTATTACTTAAGAACAACTACCTAGTTTTTATTTCTATATTACCCATTTGCATGACACCTCCTCATCTCTGTGTACTCAGTCTGAAACACCTCTTTCATTTACCACTGCTCCTGGCCACCCAGGGATTACAAAGTTTGTGTTCTGAGACAGGGAGAGATACAGGGAAAGAGTGTGGGAGTGCACAGCTGCCCGCTGCCAAAATGAGCACCCATGATTCATTTACCAGAGTAGGGCAATCCAGATAATCATCAAACTGAAATGCAAATCCATGTCCTCTTTTGGATATCTAAATTTATGTAGCTAAATATTCTCTACTGTGATCCTAGCATCACAGCAAAATGAGGGAAGTGTGATTGCAGGCTGTGCTGGCACATCTGGGCTAGTATCAGCAGGTAAAGGCAGGGGACAACCAGAATGAGTTGGTGGTTTGGCCTTTGGGACATGCTAGAAAGCAAAATATATGGTCACAGTTCTTGGAGAGTTTCTAGTGTAGTTGCTGGTATGTGCTAATATGTTGGACTTTTGAGTCTGTCTTCATTATTTTTGTCACCCATGCTACTGGATTTTGCTGGCAAGATAGTCCTACCCATATAACTGACACTTTTCCTTCCTGGACATACCAGAAACTGTCATCACCAGGCCTTGAAGCAGAATTCAGGATCTTATTTTGAACATCACAGTCACATTCTTTAACTTCTGTGAGGTTTCCTGGCATTAACAGATGCCACAATGTTTGGAAAGAAATTTTTGTGGCACCTTGTTGCTGAGTCGGCATTTCAGGTCGGGTTATACTCTGAACCTTTTTTTTTTTTCTGCAGAAAAATGAACCTCTATCTACACTTCTGGTACCTTAGATTCCACTTGTCTTGTCAAATTACCTTCAAATTCATACACTGGAACCACTGAAGTCTCTAAGGTGTAATAATAGCTCAGTAAGAGCAAAATTTGTTCAGATGACTGCCCTTTGAGTTACCAGATCAGAAACAAAAATGGTTAAAATCAGCACTTTTTAAATGTACACAAATGTATGTTTAGTTTAAAGAGAAAATAAGTTCACACTGCATGAAGGTGTTTCAACATGCAAGTCTGAAATGAACTTTTCCTCCTTCCCAGCACATCTGCAGTTCACCACATGCAGACACACAACATACATTTTTGTTGAAACAGAAAAATGCAGTAAAACAATATGAGAGAAATCATAGCCACAAATGGCTTCTGTGGAGTCACTGAGCTGTTTGAAAATATCACTTCATCATATTTTCTTCTGGGCAATTTTTGTTTTCTCCCACAAAGAAGACACACAAAGACCCCATAGTCAACAAACAGCCCTTCTCAGAAATCGTAGTTACTGCTTGATGTGCCAAACCTTCTCTGAATAACCATAGTCTGGTTCAACGTGTTTGTTGATGAACATTTCACAAAAAAATTTTGGGCTTGCTGTACACTGGCTTCTACCTCTTCCAAGACCTTATGTGACACCCAGCCACCATCTGCTGGATCTCAGCTCCTAACTCTGCCAGGTGCTTGTGCGTTGGCCCAGGGGCAACCGAGCACTCCACTCTTTGCCTGACTGCCATGCAGGTGGGAGGAAGGAGCACACAAAATTTGTTAATCCAGCAACAGACCTGCTCAGCAGGAGGAGCTGCATTCATTTTAAACAGATTATATTACACTTCAGTCTCCTATCTTCCTTAAAACAGTCAGTTGCTACATTGCACCATAAGATAAATACACAATACTGCTCTGCTGCTCCTTCAATGAGCCTAACAACACCCATCCTCTGAACAGGGGAGAGATTTTTCCATAAGAACTGATCTCCCATAGCATCTCATTCTCCTGGCCTTTTCCTTTTCTTTAGTGGGAATACATTTTTCCCCACTAGTGCTGTGTGCAGCACTGCCTAATCCCAGTCTTTACAGAGTTGGGCCTTGCCTCTCTTGCCCAAAGCACCTTTCAAAACAACACTTCAGGAAGAAATGAGAAAATCAAAGCATCTGCTTTGGATGCAGAGTCTGACTGTTGTAGCTAGGAGAGTGCCTTTAGATAAAATATAGGACACCTGACTTTTAGAAATTAACTGGTGTCTTTCCTTCCCTGGGGAGGATGAGACACACAACTATTGAAGCTGGAAAATTTGCCTGTGCCCTTCTAGTTTGCAGTATATGTCCAACCCTCCCAATCTCTTATCAGGGTACCTCACCAGTTACATTCCTATCCAAACTGCAACTGCTCAGGTTTCTTTCTGTTTCTTGTCTCAGGAGAGGCAGCCTTTTAACTGGCTTTTAGGTCGTCAGTCTGTATTTGAGATACGTGGATCATATCAGAAGTTATTTTCTGAGATAAAACTATGATATGCGTAGAAGTAGCCAAGGGTTGACTGATGAACCTCGCCTCTTTCCAATGAAAAATATCTTCCTTCTGACTGAATTTTTGGATCATTAGAATTTTTTTACTGGTTTGTTTCAAGAAGGCTCTCCTTGTTGGTTTGCAGACCAGCCATCTATGTTACTTTGGCTCATGACCAGTCCAGAGCATATTCTTGGCTCATGACCAGGTAAGAGCATTTTCTAGCCATGTATTCAGTAAGTTTTTAATTAAATTACCTCAGTATGCCCACTCTTTGAAGTTGAATCTATCCAACATCATTACAACTTATTCACATGCTCTGCTTTGGTATTAAAATCTACTCAATACCTCTGAAAGTCTTTCATTCTTCACCCTTAGCAAGAATTGTACTTACTTTACTATAAGAAGAAGTAGAATAAACAATATGGTATGCCAAAATTTGTTTACTTATCAGCAGGATAGCTCCCACTATTATACACACTTTTCCAGTTATCTAGAACTACAACAAAATGAAAAAATGTATTATTGAAAATGCACAGTACAACCACAAAATTAACAAGAAAGTTTTTTAAATCTGACAGTTTAGATGGCTTATTTTTTTTTTTAATAAGCCCTTTGGACTTTGCACTAATCTTGTCACACAATACAATACTAGTTTTATTGGGTTTTTTTTTTCTAGGATAATATTTAATTTGATTTTAGTGCTTAGTAAAAGCTGGATTGTCATCCCTTTGAGACTTAAACCTCCAATTCATAGTTAATGAAGCATAGGCAATAAAGCTCCTATTCATAACTGATGAAGCATAGAATCACAGAACCACAGAATGGTTTGGGTTGGAAGGGACCTTAAAGACCATCTAGTTCCAACCCCCCTGCATGGGCAGGGACACCTCTCACTAGACCAGGTTGCTCAAATCCCCATCCAACCTGAGCTTCAACACTTTCAACAGGAGTGCTCTAGTTAGTCACAAGGAAGGCAAGACGCCAGTCTGCATAGGTAGCTAAGAAAAAAAAGCAAAGTAAAACATTTTTAAATTCAGATGTCTTTCAAATTACCTTGACCAGTTGCTACACTAGTGTCAGTGTGCCCTAGTGGTACACTGGATGGAGTGCTTGAATGCTTAAGCAAAAGTTTCAGCTGAGCTGGTGGGATTTAAACATATGTTTACATGTTTCAGCTAAGCCTACGGGCTCATTTTATACAGTATTTCTATAAATCTCAGGTGTCATCAGCCTGAAACAGGCTCAAATACCTGTTCTAGGAGTCACAATTAGTGTTTTACTGAGCACTGGTGTGCTGTTCCCTATTGCTATTACTGCAGGTAATTTTTATGCACGTGTAATATTCTCTACTCTCCATTTCCAAAAATTGATTATTCTTTTTTAATGGCTTCTTCTCTAATTCCTAAATATTGTCCTAAATAGGTGAAACAATATGAAACTTCCAGTAGGTAAATTATTTTATGGTTCCATTGTACATGCTATATGCAGGGAAGGTATTTCCCATCATTGCATGCTGTGGCTAAACTACATATTACAACATAGTTTCAATGACTACAAGAAACTCAGTTTTCTTTGTGACTGTGAATAGTCCTCTAGGGTAAAATGATCTGTTCATTAAAATGTAAACAGGCAATGCCACTGTATGTTCTCCAGCATCAGAAAATCCCACTTGATAGCTCTGTTGATTGAAATGGGCATTACATACACTCTTTATTGACTCTCCTCTCTCTGCTGAGCCCCAGATGGCATTCTGGTGGGCTCCTTCATCTCATATGGGGCCACTGAAAACTGAGAGGCAGATTTGCAGACTAACAGAAGGATATATTGCTGTGTTGAATAACAAAATTGATAGTTAAAACATTGAATACTCATTTATTGAATTCTGGCTACTAAAGATTATAGAACTACTCTACAAATAGTACAGACTTAGCCCTTCACCCGTGACTCAAAATACAGATTTCTAACTTCACTTTCTTCTCAAAGACAGTGTTTTTCATGATCTCCCAATAGGATCTCTCCAACTATCCTGTTAATGCTGTTTACTAGAAAACTGTTCCAGTTTCTCTTTTATCCTATCTATCTACAACAAAATTCGTCTGTCACTAGGATGCAGCTGTAATTATCCTACATCATTGAGTGGTGTTCCTGTACCTGGCACCAAGACACTGTAGCTGAATTATACACAAATTTGGACTTCACTGGGCTTCTGCTAACAGGTGACTGGATGCTAGGTTCTTCTTGTTTTCTCTGGAAAGTTGTCTACTATTTCATGTTTAAAAGAGATCTGAAGTGATACAGGATCACCTCACTGCTATAATAATGTAATTTTCTTATTGATATGTAGGACCCTACCCACTAGCAGAGTTTTCTCTCAGGGTTTCCCATCTGTCTTTTCAGTGACCACTTCAGCAGTGGAAGCAGCATTCAGAAGAGCTGGGGTGTTTTCACTGCTGATGGTACACGACTTCCTCTGGAGAGATGCATGAAAGAGGCTCTGGACCTGCACCCAGGTGGTTGTGGCCTGCAGGTAATTCCTTGTGGGCACAGTCTGGTTCAGGAGGGCAAACACCTCCCTTCAGTCCTTACCACAGGGCAACCAAAGAGGTGGGGAGACCTTGGGCTGGGTAGGTCCCTACTGTGGGGCCAGGACCGACCAGGAGTCCTTTTCCTTCTGCATATTCATCCCTCGGGTGCACAGATGTTCCCAGACAAACTGAAGGTAGGAGTCTTGGCACTGGCTTATTTATAAAGACTCCTTGCCATGAGTTTTTGGCCTTATTAACAGGAAGTTACATTCCTTTCATTGTACTTCTTGGACACGTTTGTTGATACATATGGAAAAATCCTGTCCCTCACATGTGCATGTGGGAGGCATGTTTTACTCTTCCTTAATTTTATTCTGGGTTTTGCTACTCTGCAGAACGTATTATGCTCATACCTGCATAAGAGAGATGTGTGCTATGTGTAAAGCAGTGAATGGAAAGGGAATAGGAGCTAAAATCTGTTCTCATCACAGGCCATCCAGTCAGGTATTAACTCTCAGAGTCCTCCAAAGCTATCTTTGATTACCATCAGACCAAGGAATAAGACCTCCCCTTAATATCAAGTTTTGACTTGTCCCTGGTGGATGGGTAGTTTTGAATCAGCACTTTGATTTGCACTTGAAGACCAGACTGTGACATTAAGACATAGACTTGCATCCCTTAGAAAGAGATAAGATTATCTTTACATCTGCAAGTCCTGGCCAAATTTCAGCTCCAGCACTCCAGCTGTGGGAGTTTATTGTTTTATGTTTCTATCCTTAAATTGTAGGATTTATTCTACCTACAGTATAGATGCTTCCAGGAAATTCTTTGGTGCACATTCTACTCTCTGGCAAACACTTGTCAAGGCTTTTGTTTCTTACAAATGGGAACAAGTAGTTTGTGTTTTGCCAGAAATGTGACGCTACCAACATCTTGCAAAATCTACAAGCATCTCACATATCCGTATGTTCACCAAACACTCTTCAGCTCTATCTGGCCATCTTGGAACTGTCTATAAGCCATCTGGAATAATGTGTTGTCAACTTCTGATCTTCAGTTAAGTACAGTAGCAACTTTCTGAATTCATAGTTGGTAAAATGACTAAAATTGGAAACTTCATAAAATTGCACTGCAACGGAGGAGGTTGTTGGATGCTCCATAACCCCAAAAGCATACTCCAATGTTTTCTTTAGTGTTTTTAAAGAAGTGTATAAATAGTTAGCAGCTTGATCTGCATCAATTTCAGAATAACTTTTGGGGGTAACTTTTTTGTCATTTTGTCTTTTTCTGAATCTTTCTTTACCCCTTCTTTACCCCTTGCCTTTTCAAAAGACATTGCTGACATCTGTCATTTCAAGCCCTCATCTCCTTAACCTCACTCCTCATTTAGTTTTGCTTTACCCTTGATCTATTCTTCCACTGACTTCTCCTATAATATAACTCTTGTGTATAACCATTGCGCTCACACACAACTATTTCTGTCAAAGCTGGAGTCATTAACATTGGAAGACATCTCAGGTCCTTGTAAGGACAGAAATAGTATCTTCCAAAAAGATTCACAAACCTCACAATCCTGTAGAAGTCACAGCTGTCTGAAGCTTGCTGGGATTGCTAGCTACAGCTGGTAACCGAGTTATCCTGCCTTTAGCAACAAGAGGCATTCGTGTTTGCAATTGCTGCTAAATGAGATTTTTCTTTAATTTTTTTTTCATGAGGTCAAGCTGACAACTTTGAAACATCTTTCAGAAGGTGTTTCTGTCAAAATGAGTGTTTCCAACTGGTATTGCAAAAGGTTGATTTTGTCTACATTTTGCTGATGTTGCAATTAAGTATAATGTTAATTGCAAAGATTTTAAGAAGAAAAGGTTGTGGATAGAAGGCTTTGTATAGGAGCCTTTTATAAGTAGATTTTTATTGGACTAGATGGCTTTGAAGTCAACTTCCCTGCTGAGGAGAATATACTTTTCTCCCTGTACTGCTTCACTGAACTGTAATACATCTGTGAAGATAGAGCCATAGATTTAAGAAAATATGTATATACAGGCTTAATGAGTATTTATCTCAGTGTGTCAGTAGCACATTCTGTTATGCCATTATTATCTGTTCTTATTTCATGTTCAGAAACACCAGAAACAGCTCATTCCTGGCTATCTGGAATGCCTTTGGCACACCATCGTTTGCCAATTAAATAAATACTAAAAAGAACACTGAAAATTGGTGCTGAACACTCTTCAATTTATTAAATGTATTTTGGAGCTCACTCTGTGGCTATGCTTCAATTTGGATTTACTTCACTGGAAGAAAAGACATAAAACAGAGACAAAGGTTCCTCCACAGAAGAAAATCAGTAAGTGCTTTTGATGTCAGCAAGTTTCACTTATTTACAGTATCCAAATTTTGTTTTCCTTTTTGTTTTCATGTCTCTTTTTTTGAAGACAGTAGAGACTGTCAATAAACCCAGCACCAGATCTGCCCGACCGGAGGAGTATGTACAGCTGTTCTTGTCAGAGGGGTCAGAGCTTGTTTATCTAATTCTTCTTTAAAAAAAAAACCAAACAAACCAGTCATCCCTCCCTCTTATTCAGTTTTATATTTAAGCAGGAGTATTGCAAAATTTGAGAATAACTCTCTCAAAAGTGGCGTCTTTAGGAATGCCATTCTTAAAGCACAGATCTCAGGAAATACATACTGTCCCCACTTTCTGCTTCTGACAGCTCTTATTCATGTTAATATCTTCTTATATTTCCTGTAGATTTTTCCCTGTTTAGATAACCTCATCTTGTATTTTCATCACCTTAGGAGTTTTGCTCTGCTGTGTCTTTTTGTCCCTGGCCTCCATTATGTTTTTGTCAGGGAACACGTATGACCATTAGCTGGGCTGCACAGCTTCTAAGTTGACTGAGTTGTATGATGTTTCTTTTCTTATTAGAATCAAAATCTATTCAAGTACCAGTTCAGCCAGGCTAGTCGGTAGGTTTACTGTGTATGAACAGTCTGTTGGAGGATTTTACTTGTTCTCTTTGTTCCTGTTAGTGTCTAAAGGGCTGTAGGTGACGCAAAGTGGTGGACAGGGAGGATGCCAGCAGATGGTGCTGAAGAACATGCAGCGTATTCCAGAGTTTTGGTTGGTGCTCTCTGCAAGTGGCTGCTGGTGTTCAGAGAGCATGTACCTACAGATAAAAGCGATCTGGATTTTCATCGTGTTAAAGCTGGCTGAAAATCACTGAATTGTAGAATTGTAGAAGGTTGGAAAAGACCCTTAAGATCATCTTAAACCGTGTCGGTAC
The DNA here is from genome assembly GCA_038090715.1 of Florisuga fusca. Lineage (NCBI taxonomy): Eukaryota > Metazoa > Chordata > Aves > Apodiformes > Trochilidae > Florisuga > Florisuga fusca. Next base: position 5,340,370 of record JAAWXA010000011.1, on the reverse strand, counting down.
TGCCAAGGCGACCACTAAACCATGTCCCCAATGCTATTTTCTTGCTGTATTGAGCAAAGAACTTTCAGCAAAAGGGGAAGAAAACTGTCATCAAAGACATGTTATTTCCTCCACTGCAGACATTATGTTGTTAGAACTTTCACCAGAATCTTCTTGCTTTAAGAAATTCCACATTTTCATATCGTGTCATGTTCTTCACTTTGACACTACTGCTTCGTTTTGCGTTTCTTTGTGTTTCCTGACAGGATATGAGGCTGCTAAGCATGGGGCAGCCTCTGGGCACAAAATCTTTTTAAACAATTTTCTTCTGCCATGCAGTCAGGAGATACAAGTCTACATTGGTCAGTCTGCAGTCCCTTCCCACTACATTCACACTGAAACTCCTATGATGTAGCCTTCCATATTTGTACAACTTTCACTTTGTGACCTGATCAAGACTAAGGACATTGTAACTTTTCATCCTGTACTAAGTTGAATGAGATCTTCACTTTGACAAAGAACAGTTAATGCCACTTTCCTCACTTCATTCAAAACCTAGAAGCCTGGAGGCAGCATTGTAGGTTTTGGATGGGAGTGAATGGGAACGTGAGGAAGGAACACACTTGAAATAACTTTGAGAGGTAATGGGTAAGTACATAATTTTTATTAATGTAATTGAGGTAGTTTAAGTGAGTGACCCTTGCCTTGTCTTTTACTGTATTGAACTTCATAAATAAGAGATTCAGGGGACCAATTTGTCTGCTTGTGTCATCCCAAGCCAAATCATTCTGAAATGAAGGAAGCCAGAAATGCTGCAAATAAAATATTCAGCTCCATGAGACCTTCCTGTTTTCATTAGGGCACGGTCTCATTTAGGAAATTTAGATCAGTTAATTTCATAAAATTCCTCTATGCCTGTCTGCCAGAGGTGGCCCCCCTCCCCACTGGGGAGAGAGCCTGGGGAAAGCATGTCATTACCTCCCTGACAACTCATATACTGGCTCAACAGCACATCTCCTTCTTCACCAGCAGTTTAACCCATTACCCAGGTCTATGATGTACTGCAGCTGATACCAAGCCACGTTTACCTCTGCTGCAGGGATGACAATATCTCACAGATTCACCAAAAACAGTCTTTGTAGTATAAAGATCTCAAAGGGCTGACATTTCCTTGACAGTTTTATGTACTGCTTTCGTTTCAGAAGGCAGGTTCAGCTGTAGGAGTGAGGAGTAAGAGGACAGATGCACAGCCAAGGAAACCTCTCGTTTAACTTTTCCTTTTGTGATGAACCAGCTCCATCACCTCCTACCTGCTGGGCTCAGGGCTGCAGACAGCTGCCCTCCTGCTCCCCCACCTGTGTAGAGAGTGCCTGGAACTACAGAGGGGTCTTAATGGGACATCAGAGATGCATCTGCATTGCTCTGCCAGAGGATTCCTGGGTGCCAGGGGAGTGAGGTACCTAACACTGAAATTCTCTATTGTAGCACTCAATCTTAAGGTCTTGGGGTACTTCAGAGTGGGGAACACAGCAGCACTGCACATGGCTCCCATTGCTGTTGGAAACAGCACATTTCCCAGCCCAGGGCCTGCAGCCCTCCTGGAAAGGCTCCTCTCTAATGCTTGACAGTGATTTGTCACTCCCATGTGGCAGCCCTTCTATATAGTTCTGCATCTGCAGGGTTCATACTGTTATTCTCCATCTTAGAGTCAAAAGGAAGGGAGGACTCATATAGGCCAAAGACCAGACCTGCAGATTAACAGCCTCCTACATTTCTTCCACTTTTGCAACTGCTAAATTTTAAAAAATATTTAATTTATACCTTGGAAGGAGGAAATATAATTTCAGCTTTTGTCTAATGAAAGTGATTTAACTTCTTTTGTTAAAAATAGTCCTCTGGATGTAGGAAAGTTTCTGTTTCTGTCCATTTTATAGTGCATACTTTGTAAGAAAATTCTGCAGTGCCAAAAAGCATGGTCTTGTCCAGAAGCTCAGCCCATTAATAAAGTACAAAGATGCACTGTATTCTGCCAGGCAAAAACACCAGACAAGCTGGAAGCCAACATGGAAATATTCAATGATTTTTTCTTTTCAGTAGAAACGCCAGCTACTGCATTTCATTAAAAATGAGGAGCATTTTAAACTGAAGAAAACATAGGTTTTGTAAAATGTGTATCTCATAATTTACAATGCAAATAATTTGGGGTTGAGTCCCTGTAATCACTGAAGCTAAATTGTTGTTAAAAATTAGTTGATTTTCATTTATGGTGGCCTAGAAAAAAAAGTCATTGGAGAAAGCTCAATATGCAGTTTTTCTTAGATTTACATAGATGTGATCTGATAATATTCTCATTTTATGGTTTATATAAAAACTCAGGTAAAACTGTGGGGAAGTTTGGTACTATTAGGGAGGAAAGGGGATATTTGTTTGGGTTTTCCTTCTTTGGCTGGATTTTAGAAGATACTGTACATGAATTAGGAAGATGTACTGAGAGCTTTTCTGATCTTTGGCAGTAACAAGAGACAGAGAGAAACCGAGACAATATTGTAACCAAGAGTTAAAGCACTAATCTAAGCCCAGTTATAAACAGTACTGGGTTGCATGTATTGCCATCAAAGAGATACTGTTCAGAACAGCAGACAAAGTCTGTGGGAATTCCCCAAACTGATCAGATCTCTGGGTAATCAGTAGGAAGTGATGATAAAATGCTACCAAACGAAAAGCATTGTATTTCATATCTGTTTTCTATCACTGGACATGACGAGATTATAGAGCACGGTGGCTACTGGAGTTACAGGGCCAGATATGTTCAGCTTTTAAAGCATGTAGGACACATCTACAGAAGTTGATCTCTAAATTTCACTTGCACTTCTGCATGTATGCTCACAAGAGGGCATGGCCTGAAGATGTGCCAGGGGAGGTTTAGGTTGGATATCAGGAAGGATTTCCTCATGAGGAGGGTGATCAGGCATTGGAATGGACTGTCCAGGGAACTGGTGGGGTCCCCATCCTTGGAGGTGTTTAAGGAAAGGCTGGATGTGGCACTTAGTGCTATGGTCTAGCTGATGTGGTAGTGTTAGGTCATAGGCTGGACTTGATGATCTCAGAGGTCTTTTCCAGCCTCAATAATTCTGTGATTCTGTAATTGTACAGTCACATATCATTGTATAGAAGACTTCTCCCTGAAACATGGAATGATGCTGGCTGCTTGATTTGGCTTGAATCATATAGCCAAGTGGTCTAATATTACATTTTAAATAATCCCTATACCTTTCTTACTAAAGGAAGTGTCACTAAAATGCAGGATCCATTCTTTTCATGGATTCAGTGGTATCTTACATGTTACAGTGCAAGCTGAGTGTACCTTTCAACATATAGTCTTATGTATTCTTCTGTTATGTCCCAGGTATACTTCTGGGCTCAAAATACGGTTCCCTCTTCATTTCTCTCAGCAAGTTTATTATAAATTTTGATCTTGATAAAAAAATCACTCTTGAAAACTGCCAAAAAGGTAAAAGTTATAGCTGCAGGTCAGCATGTGTCAAAATAATTTGTCTACAAAAAGGAAATAGGCATATGGAGTAGAGGAAGAGGATTTCCAGGCAACCAAGTGTCATGATAACTGAGTGACTTATAGTGTTATGCAATCTCAGGGGCACTAATGCACTGCAAGATAAAATCCCACCCTTCACAAGTCTCGGGAAATGCATATTATATGTGCTTCCCAATCTCTGTCTGATTTAATGCTAATATTGTAAAGTGCTCTGTAATATACATCCAGGCTCCAACTGTACTTTAGGAGTACCATCAAGGAAATTAGCATTAATTAGATAGAGGAAAGATGAAAGACTCTAGGAAGCATTTAGGACCTGGTAATCATGTTTCCTAAAGAGAGAGACTGAGTCAGGTCAAATAAAGCTGCTGAGTGATTAGGTCAGACTTTCCTGCCTTGCAGGGGCCAAATGTGGTGAAAAATGCTGAGCAGTCAGAGCTGAGAGGGGAGGGCAGTTCCACAGTTTCCATCTAAACCATTTCCCCCTTCCTCCCCTGCCTGTCTTGATCATAGTCACTGCTGTGGGCTGTGAAGCAGAGGCACCCTCCCTGGTCCAGCTTGGTTTTTCTGGGAGAAGAAATTTGGTCATGTTCAGTCTCTGAGTGTCCAAAATCTGGAAAGTAAACAACAGAAGGATGGAAATAATTGCTCTTACTAGGGTTGTGTTCAAATGGTTTGAACCACAGTATTTCCCTGTACTCAGTCCTGCTGCATCCACTGGGCTATGTGTAGCTGTACGGAATTGTGAAAAAAACTGAGTCCCTGTTCTCTTGGGAGAACTGTGACAAGAGAGGAAGTGTACATGTGCATGAAACAAGGCTTTTGCCAATAGTTAATTCTGTAGATTTTGCCTGCAGAGGTACACAAGCTCTCCTATAACCATAGAAATTATCAGCAAGCTGGATGTATCCTGCAGAAAGGAGTCCAAGGTTTGGTGAGGGTCAGAGGAGAGCTTTAGACCAGCTGTAATGTTGAGAGCAGAAGAAAGGAGAAAAATAACATTTACAAACTTCAAGATGGCTTGTGTGAAGGAAGTATATCCTGCTCAATGTAACTGACCTGAGCGTGAGATTTTTCTGAGTAGAAGTAAGGGTTTGAATTTCAGGGTTCTGACTTGGCATTGGTTCTCAGTGTCCCCACACCATCTGTAAAGCTATTGCATTTCTGGTGTGCAGTGTCATCATGCAAGAAAGGCAGAGGTAAGATTATGCTGGAGAGATGATGTGTGCCCTGCTCTCATGTTCTTTTCTTCAGTTTTCAGCTCACTGCAGTGTACTCCACCTGCCTTACAGTGTGAGGTGAGGGGTGACCCTACAGTCTGAGACGAGTCTGATCTTCACTGCATCATTGAATCAGATTCTGGCATCAAGTAAATCTGATCCACCCAAATTACCACATGCATAAAATGAAAGTCATTGACATATCAGAGAGGTGTTATGAGGATAAATTAGTGCATAATTTATAATAAGTAGATAATCAGTTGATAATTAATGGACAACAAATCAAGTCTGCTTTGAACCAAAAAAAGCCAGGTATTATTATCAGTGCTTGTCTTCCCAGTAGGATGTGACTCAACCTTCAGTTTCTCACTGTTCTTGTAACTATATGGTTTGTTTTAATATTTAATAAGATCTTCATTGTTATTTTGTGTCAAAATTAAAAGAGCCCTCTAGTGGCCATTGTTTTGTCCAACAGTAAAAATTTGACTGACTGACCTGCACCCATCTTCAGAAATTAATAAACCTGTTTCCATTTTAATTTTAAGATCTGCTTTCTCCTACATTGTGTGTGGGTTAAGCTAAAACGCTGGGGTTGGTGGCATACCTGGGGCAATGCCTCTTTTTCTCAGTGACATTCAATGGAGTTTGGCTGAGGAATGGGGCTTTAGGGGTACTTTTGCTCTTTTTGGGCTTGCAATCTTAGCTATATATGAGTGGCTGTGACACAGTGTGTTACGTGCACATATCAGCTCCAGCACAGTGTCCTCTCCAAACCAGTAGCAGTCAACCTCCATGGCTCCTTGTAGGACTTCTCAATGAACAGTAGATCTGACGGACAGGCTGGTGTGTACTTCCATGCTTTATTATGTTTTGTGCAGCATATTAATGTCCAAGTGTTGACAAACACTTTCAGTCAGAAGAATGTGGTATCAGCTGTTGCTGGAGGAAGCAATCTTGCCCTGGCCTGAGCTGCTAATGCCCTTGCCCTGATTGTCCATCCCCTGTTTGATGCCAGTACACATATTTGGGCAGCCACAGGATGATCTGGCTGAAAAAACAATCATATTGGCATAAGAGAAGCCCCTCCACCCCTCAAAGTGGGGTGAGCAGAAAGGGAAAGACAGCAGTGGCAACTTAAAACATTTGTCTAACTATTCATTCCCCATGCAGATTTCCTCACTTTGCTTGTAAGTACATGCAAAAAAACAGGTTCTATACTTAAAATGACAAACTTCTTTTTGCAAACTAGACACTGGTGACAGTTTCTCAAGCCCTTTGTAGCCAGAATACTATATCTTTCCCTCTACATCACTTTAAGTGTCCTTGCATATAGCTGGCAGGGGAGGAAAGATGGAAATTTTTAAATGGTGTTACAATGGTAGCACAGCTGCCAACATGGCCTTTCATTCTAAGTCTTCTGATATTCACTCTATTTCATAAAAATCCTAGTTCCTGTAATTCTGTGCTACAAAAAGCATGAACACATGGTACTATGAAATAAGCTAAAAAGACCAAAAAAAAAAATAAATTTGTAGCCTGACTTCAAGAACTGATTCTTTTTCTGCAAAATGTTTGGACTGCCAAAGCTAAACAAAGAAATAAAGCACCTAGTTTATCTTGAAATCACCTTAAATCTTCATATTGGCTATTTTTAATACCTGCATGTGTAAACAGGCACCATATTAATGAAAAAACACGCACTGGTTAATTTAATGCACATATTCTTACTTAGAAATACTTTTGATTTGAGTAAAACTGCACAGAAATTGATATCAGAGAGACCTGCTGAATGTCCAGAGACATTGTGGGCTTTTAAGGAGAATGAAATAGAGTATCATGGGCTGTTTTTAGAGCAAGGTATGACGCAGAGCAGGCAGAAGGTCACACGGAGTGTATCTAACATTAAGGAATAAAACCAGCATCAACAGTTTTATTACTTAAAATCTAATTATTTGGGGGGAACTATCTTGGAACTTTTGGATGCCTGTGTTTTTAAATTACATGAAATAAACTGCCTGGTACAATAGGTCTTGATAAAATTTTAATTGGTCTGATCTATCTGTTGTTCTGGCTGCTTTTACAGATCCCAAAGTAGTGTAGTTGGGAAAGGAGATGGAGTGTTATAAGATGCAGTTATTATTTTAAACAAAACATTTTAGTCAAATAAACTGACTAAATTCTTTAGAACTTACATTCTTGGCAAAAGATTACTCTCCTTTCTCAATGTTTATCTTTTTTCTGTATTATGTTATTTCTGGAAATGGATAGGGAACACCCTCTTGACTGAAAATTCAGAATGAAAGGGTTAATGAAGCAAAACCATGTAGAAAACACAAACACAATTATGATTAGAAAGTAAATGTACATTTGACAAGCTCACATATGTGCAAATTATTCCAGCAGCTCTATGTATGTATGAATCCCCAAAATCCATAAGCTAAAGACACTGCACAACCCAAAATGCAGGACTTCTTTTTTTTTACCTCCCAACTGTAGCTCCCAGGGGACCAGACAAGGACATCTTTAGCAATGAGAGAGCCATGGGGCAGCATGGGCTTCGTGCATAGAGGGCTGCATTCCATTCATGCACTGAAATTAAAGCTAAATGGAAACTGCAGTTCCTCAGGGCAAGAACCATAACTTCTAATTACCAAGGTAAAAGACAAACTGGAAAAAAAAATATTCCTTCAGATATGGCTAAAATTATGATGTGATTCTTAGAAATATTTATCTTTCCTTCCATAAGTGAACATTCTTTTGGTAACTTGGGGTTTTTCTTGGACTGTTATTGCTGTTTCACAATGATCTAAGGCTTTATTTGCAGTCTTAATGGTGCTTTTATAATTACATAAATCTAAAAACATATAATATCTGATTATTCTAAATTCCAGTTAAAATGAGTCAATTGAAAAAGGAACTATACTTCAGTATTTCAGCTACACGTCAGAGGGTCATTCATGTGCTCAGTGGGCCACAGAATGAATAATCTTGTCACAGGAGATCATTGGGAGTTCTTTGAAATCCTAAATATAACAAAATGTCTAATATGTATTCACAAATGTGTTAAGCCACAAAAGGCAGCAGCATACAAAATCTCTGGTAGTCCTGAAAAAACCCTAGAGCTGGGCCAAGGGAGAAACCAGACTGTCTCCACTGAGAGCTTGTCTTTGAGAAACCACTCAAGAAAACCAAGGCTGATTAACTGAAAATACAGAATCAGAATTGATTAAATAGCTATTCTCATGCAACTGAGGACAGGATCAGCTGAACTCTGCCTCAGATGCTTTCTCTCTGTGTAGTACCACCATACATACCCCTGGAACTTCCTAGACCTACTACCCCTCCTCCTCAGAGCAATTCTGGAACACCAGACCAGTGATTAAAGCTGATTCTTCCTCTAAGTGTCACACTGATTGCACAGGTCCAAGGTGGCTGTATAATGTATGTGGGGTATATTCCATGCTTGCCAAAGCACCAGGGGCTGTGTGAATGAGGTACACATCCACACCGTGTGTCCACATCCACACTCTGTGCTTATCTAGGACCTCTGGATACAAGCCAGGTCCAAAACTGTCAGCTCATGTGTTAGTACATGACACATGCAAAACAACATCATCAAGAACTAGTCTCTCTAGGAAGGCTGAAGATCCTAGAAATATATAGAAAGTGATCAAAATTCACCCAGAGAAGATGTCCAGGCAGGAAGAGGGCACATACTGGGAAACAGAGAGCAAACAACAAACCAGGGTCCATGCCAGGAATGGCAGTTTTGCTGTGTCATTGGCAGCTGTTAATGGATGCTACTGTATTGTTGGAAAGTATGTTAATAAACATTTTAAAAGTCCTTTTGCAGAATCATGTCTTCCCACTGACTAATCAAAACAGGCAATCAAAAGTCTGTCGTATATATTCATGACAAGAGCTGGATCAAACTCAATTCAGATTCATTGCATAATATTCCATTATTACAGTTCACCCCTCTCTGTTGCTTAGGTCAGAAAAGTCTTATTAAAGACAAACAACTATAATTTCTCCCATTTAGGAGTAAAGGAAAATTTAGGAGGAACAGGATGAGAGATTCTTTCAGTAGATGTTCATAACAACAAAAAAAACCACCTTACAAAATATGTGATTAAAAAAAAAAATTAAAAATTCAAAACGCATGGTGTGTAAAAAGAAACAGTTTCCAATATTTTTGACTAGGAGAAGTGCAACATGTTTCCTGTAGATTAAGTTGGATTTTGTAGGCAGAGTCCTTGGCAAAGCACAGTGGATCTGACTCTGATCTTTTCCAAATTACAAACTGAGTAACAGTGGCTCAGGTCTTTTACACATGCTCTCCCCTGTGCTCCACAAGAAACTCTTAGGTGAGAAGCCCCTAAGATTTTGGCTGCCTGCCAGCCTCGGGATGTTCCCTTACTCTTTCAGAATAAGATAGAGGTAAAAATGGCAATAAAAAAACCAGCAGGAAAACATTCAACACAGCTCTTAGTACTGGTTCCTGCTCACTCGTGCATTACTACATTTGGACTGCCAAAAAAAGAAACCAAGGCAGAAAGCTGAAACAGATCACTGTAATCTGAACTGTATGCTGCCATGAGGATTTTGGCAACCATACCCTTCTAGTTTGGAGACAGCATTCTCCATCTACTAAGAATTTGCTCAGTTTGCCCCTGCTCTGAATTTTGAATACCCAGGACAAGAAGTGTGCACCTGTGAATCCTGATATTCAGCTGGAGCAACGTTCCAGAGGGCTCCTGCAATGGCTCCTCAGCTCTGATCCAGTACATCCCTCCATTTAATGAAGTCAGTAATACCTTTAAAGTCCAGTTTTAAGCCTTTTATCTAGAACCACCCAGCCATTGCTGAGAAATAATTAATTACTTCCTGAGAACTGGAGATTCAGGACATTCTACAGGGGATGCTATAGAAGTATATTCATTTTCACTTAAAAGTTGATTTTCACATTAGTGCCTTAGCTTAGTCTCTTATATGAAGGACTTGCTTTTAAACAAAAAGTAAAATGTTGCCTACTTAGTGCAGACTCTTTCATTTCCTGTTTTATGTATAAATTTGTGAAATTATTAAAAAATAAGGTAAGAAAAAAATCTAGACATACGTATTTTGGAAAATAAAATAAAAATTAAGCAAACACTGACAAAGATTTTGGGTTGCATCTTTGTCTTCAAAATAAACTATCAACAAACAAAGGATAGACAGGAACACCACAGCTTTTTTTTATTAATACCTCAGATTCAGCTATTACCACTGATGGTTTTGTATTACATCTCCCCTGATACCTGTGGAGTTTCATTCTTTTTAATTTGCACTAAGCTTAATAAGAGCAGAATCAGCCCCTAAAAAATCAGCATTTTATCAGCATTTGGTCTGTCAGTATTCCCTTTTTTTTGTGACTTTAATTGTAACAAATAGGAGCTCTGGGTAGGTGTCTCAAGCACCAGACTCTCAATTTGGAGGATGATGAAATGCTAAATTATCTCAGCTTTTACCTTCCATTAATTAAGCAATACAAAATACTGCATTATTTGATTATGATTTTTTCTTTATGAGACCTACGTTATAGAAATGAATGCTAATAGTCAACATTTGCTTGCTGGGAAAAAGCCCATTAGAAAAAGATACAGTTACTGTTGCAGTCTGATGTCCCACAGAATCATGTGAAATTGTCTTTTCACTCTTTTAAGCTTGGAAAAACACAGTGAAAACATAGGGTATGGATGAACTGTGAGGACAAACAAACAGCCCTGATAAAAGTTACACAATTGTTTGGTAACTGCAGAGATAGTTAAGAGAAAACACATAAATCTGTCCAGTTAAGCACTGATTTCACTTTGAGGTGCCCAGAGCAGAGAGCCTTATGGCTTTCTACCAAATCCACCCCTCATCTCCACAGCAAATCTGTCATGTTGATGTAGCTTATGTTAAGACAAAAATGTCACAGCTGCTTATCCTATGGCCAGAAGGTTATCAACCTGAGGGGAGTCCTGTCGTGCTCAAGACAGCCTGGGGCTGCACAACCTCAGGGCAAGGAGGCCTCAAGCTGCAAGCAGATAATGCCCAGTTCCTGCCTTTTCACAGGTGCCTACTCACCAATCTGCACCTCATTACAGGTAACCAAAGAGGGAAAGGCTGATTACCAGAAAGCCATTATTCCTGGAAGGTCAAGAAGCACAAAACGGTGCTGTAGCAAAAAAAGTTCACTCTGAGATGCAAACAAGAGTAAGGTGTGGCTCATGTGTTTTGAACCTGGAGAGGGGTGACTCCTCACAGTCAAACCCAACTGTTGCTGTAGAACCAGCCTGAGGCCTGTCTGAACTGGTGGATCCAGAAGCATTTCCTATGCCCTGGGTAAGGACAACCCAGCCACTTCCCAGCTGCATACTAAAGAGAAAGACATTCAGTGTCTCCTCCCTGCCTGAGTTCCTGCAGGAAGCAACACTGAAATTGAGCAGAGAGGTGCCATGTGCTCAGGGGAAGACCTTGACAGAGCTGTGAGGAGGGCAGAATCCTCATGATATACCAGAGTAGGTATCTGGCCTCAGCCCAAACACAGGCTAGGTGTGACAGCTGCATCTATCAGGGATACCCATGTTCTGAGAGGAATGGGAACGATCCTTGAAAAACAACTGGGCAAGGCAGCTACCAGCCGAGGGTGATCTAATGGTGCTGCAATTTCACGTACTCACATTCCTCAATTCAAACTTACCATGAGCTAATCGATGATCCATTTGTCTCCCCATTGGATAGCAAATAATAGGGGTTTAGATGCCAAATAGGAATGTGGCATGATGGGGGAAGTTTAAAGCTCCTATTTATTTGGGACTTCCCCATATTGAGATCAGCAGCGATAGGAGGGCCAACTGAGCAGGAAGGATATTACGGGCTATTGCCTGCTCTTTGCAATCAACTCCTTTCAAAGCCGTGCCGGATGTAGCCCTGTCATCCTGTTTGAAAACATTCTTCACATGCTGGAGTTTCCAGTGCTAAGAGAAAAGGTGGCTAAAGGGTTTCTTACGGCCACAGGGATCAAGAGAGACACATATTTGTAAGGATGAGCGTCACAGAATAACTGTTTCTATCATCCTGCTGGCTCACTGCACCTGTGCAGCCATTGTGTTTTTTAGGAAGTGTTTCAGTTTACAATATCCTGTACTACTCAGCTGAAGCCACAGCTGTTTACAGCAAATGGCAACATGACTCCAACCTGAGAAGCGCTGGAATGTAGAAGTTCATTGTTTCTTGATCCTTCTCTAGTGTCAGCTGTCATGTCCCCACCCACAGAAATTATTATTTAGCTTTGAGGTAATTCAGTTCAGATCAGTATTTATCTCTCCAGTCAATATTTTCCTTTCAGAATTCCTTTTGAGGAGAGTAAGATTTTCTTACCTTGAAGAAGAGGAATCCCCCAAACTATAGGGCATGCATAACAATGTCATCTGTGCTATGTTCTTATGAGTTAGTTTGATGTCCAGGCAAGACTTTCTGTTATGGGCACATTTTGCCAAATCTCAGTAGCAAAGTATAAACAAGTTCCATAGGAACTTAAATGACCTACGAAGCCCACCTCTTCTTGTGCTACAGCATTATGGCAGCTTCCTTTTAATGCAACTTTCCTGTCTACATTTTGATTTACGTTTCACTATTAAGAGACTGCATATTTCAAAAATCATTTCTTTAGGTGTTAATAAAGTTAATTTATTAAGATTATGGGTTTTTTTTAATTATAAATATCAACTTAATTTAAAAATACATATAAATAACTTGCTAGTCAATGTACTCCAAACTTGTAAATCTTATTAGATATATTGCCAGCCAGAGAGCTACCTTAAGTCAACAAACTTTTCTTTGAACTCAAGTGGGCCATAAGATAACCTCTTCCAGGCAAAATCCCTGGGACTGCTCCAGGAGGCAGTTAACTTTGCAGACTAAACCTTTAGTTTGGAAGTTTGTATTTTAAAAATCCAACAGTTGTTTTTAGATACTGTAGCACTGATGTGTGTAAGCTCTTTAAATATGACCCCCTCATTTCTCAGGGGTCAGTGAGTGTGGAGGGATGGACTGTCTGGGGCCTGTGAGCTGCTGTCAAACACTCTGGAAGCTTTTTTTGGGGGTAGACCCATACTCTGAAAGGCTGTACTTCACCAAAAAGGCATTTGACAGAACTAAGTGAGAAGGATTTGTCAGCATTTATGAAGTTTCATAGCTCAGAAATGCAGATCCACACAAAGGTTATAACCAGCATGCAATTTCTGCAGGATGTCATGAATCACAGGTTGTGGGACATCCTTCTGAAAGGCTCCATAAATTCTGAGTCACTTTTAAAACAAACACTACACAATGGCAAGGAAGGCCACACTAAGGTAAATATGAAAACACTGAGATGCAGAAATAGGATCCCTTCCTCTGTCTCCTCCCAGCTGATACCTTCCTCCCTTCCCCAAACCACTGGAAATGCTGAGAGCTTGGGCATCCCTTTAGGAAGGATTGCCTCTGCATCTCCACGTGTGCATCCTACTGAATCAGAGCCTGACTAAATCTTAGTTCAGGACTTCAGGAACTTGTTGACTGTGAGTAAATGTTGAATAAGACACATTCCTTTCTCGACGGTATCCCCTGGGGAATCTTTTGTAATCTGCTCTGGCATTTTTTTCAACAATGTGTTTTTTTAAATCAGTTTTTCATGGTTGGACATATCATGAGTCATCACATGGCATTTTTACAAAAGATGTCAAGGGTTTTTCTCCAAAAGCTATGTCTGCACTGCATAAAATGCACAACTGAGATTTGCACATCAGTTAGGAGTACAATTAAAAATGGAATAGATTGAGTAGAAAAGTCATCTCTCCAAGCACAGAAATGCAAGATAGTTGCACATCACTGAAAACCCAAAGCTGAGCACTAATACCCTAGCTTTAAGCTGGTGTGGCTCCTATGTTAAACTGAAGATTGACGAATCCACCTGAAATATTTGTAAGGAACTCCCATCCAAGTTGATGGGAAAAAAAGACACTCCCACTTATAAATGGCCACAACAGAGGAAAAATAGCTATCTGAAGCTGATTTCACATTTCTCTGTTTCTTGTAGGTTTACTGTTTACAGCCTTGAGCTGTGCAATCAGAAGTAAAAAAGGAAGATGTATGCAATGGGATTTCTAAGTATTCCGATAGGCTGAAGAAGCAAATGTTTGAAAAGCAGTGAATACTTGAACAACTTGAAAATTTAGACCACAGAGAAAGATGTTTCTAGAGATTTTGGAGCAATGGCCACTGAAGGTAATGGAAATCTTGTAACAAAACCACTTTCTGTGTTTCTAGTAAACTGGCAGATGTTCCTAAGGTCTCTGTTTGTTTTAGTTTTTAAAGACAGATGTGCAATACACCTATAGTAAACAACATTAAAAAAAAAAAGCACCAACATTAAACATACTAGACTAAAAAGAAAAATAATTTAAAAATCACCTAACCCTATAAGTATTGTGGTTACTTAAGAAAAACAAGTTATGTGATACAGCAGTAAAACAGTTGATTAAGGTTTGGTACACATCACAGTCCCACGATACTAGTTTGCTTAAGAGGATACTCAAAAAGGAGTATCAAAGGATACTAAAGTATCCTAAAACAGTGTGGGCTTTAAAAAGTTCAGTGAGTGTCAAAAATCCCCCAAACCATAAACACCTGGTTCTGGACTAAGCTAGTGCAGGCAAAATTTCTGTTCATTAAGTGGGAGTTTTATTATTCTATGCTTTAATTACCTTTTCCCTGTAGTTAATGGCCAGTTTGTAGGCTGTTACCACATTTAAAAGATTCATCCAGTTGCTTCCCAAGTGATCTTCTAGAATGAGAACATATTTATATATATTTATGTGTGGGATGGCAAGGAAGGGAGAGAAGGAGTTAATGACAGTTAAGTTCTTCAGATTAAAGTACTTTTGTCAGGGAGAAAAAACCACATCAATGTGTCTCACAAGCAAATTAATTTCTCCAACACTGTCATATCAATATCCTATGCAATTTGATCAGTGTTTTAATCACATATGGTATGTTGTTTATTTAGGCAGATGTAATCTAATTAGGTAACAGGAGTGCTGGTAAAAACATTAATCAATATGAATATTTTTTTAAAGTAAACCATATATAAGTTATATTTGGCATTAAGTTTCCAGACATTTTTCAGTAAATGCACTAAGTATTTTACAAAATGTAAGTATCTCTAAATAATATATTTCAGATTTTATCATGATAGCCATATTTAATCTTTCCTTGTATTTTGTTCCCTCTAATACTTTTCAGTCTAAAATAAGTCATTAAATCTTTACAGTGTGTAAAGAAAAAGGTATGAATCTACATGTCCTGGATGAGCTACTTTCATCTTTTCAAATTGCAGACTCTAATTTTTTTTCTGTGCAGATACAAACCTAATGACAATGAGCACTCTTTTCTTATGTACCTTACATAAACCCCTCAGAAGTTGCTACCAAGGGCCCGCAAGACAGCAGGTGCCATTCTTGTGCTTCAAAAGTAAGGGAGCAACTTCCTTCTCTTAACTGTTCTGGGCACAGTGGGCAACAAGAAAAAGTCAGTCTCTTACAGTCTTGGGGAATAGGTAATTTTATAAATGTTGCATTTTCAATGTAGTTAATATTGATGCAGAGGATAGAAACAGCTGATCACATTTGTAAGAAGGGAAACTCCAGTGTTAGTGGAGTCTCTGATAGGGCAGACATGGTCCCAGTCTACAGGCCACAGGATGGGCACTGCACAGCTCTGCTAACATCAGGAGATACAGAAGTGCACCCTGTAGTAAATATACACTGCAGACATGTCTCTCTGAAGTGCATTTCTTTAAGCAGTGCTTGCATCTGATTTCACACCAACATCATGCCATCATCCTAACAGCTTTTCCCAACTTACAGCAAAATTAGCTGAGAATCAGTTTCATAGTACTTGAACAATGTGTAAAGCCTGACAGCAGAAAAGATGACTAATCCCCACGTTTCCAGTGGAAACTGGGTCTCAAAAAATGTATTCATGGCAAAGAAAAGAGGTAACTGTTGATTTTTAGCTCAGGTCTAAATACATGAACAGCAGAGCTATGCTCCAGTGTATCTATTCTGGTCCCATACTCAGCTATGGCACATACTGTGATGTCTGTGGTTATATTTACTGGTTTTAACTGCACACTCAACTGCTCCATTCTGTGCTGCACTGTAGGGAAACTGCTCTGTCCTTTGTGAGTACCTGTACAGATGAGACTTTGTCCCATAAACACAGTAAACTACTTTCAGCTTGGCATGCTGAAGTTTTCTCTCTGCAACCACTCTTCCAATCAGTGGTAAGGCATGAATCCAACTTGGAACACTGATCTGTTCCAGCTGTTGGCATTAATGCAACTTTCATTTTGGAACCAGGAGGTAAATGCAAGACATGAGACATGTTTGAAGGCATTTTGTCTGTGACGGGCATTCTGCTGCCTAAAAACAATGTGCAGACACAGGGGCAGCAGATACAGATTTTATGTATCAGATACACAGATTGTAATGCTGATCAGTGATGGTGTGGTAAGGCTGTGAGCAGAGAGCTATGGCAACCAGAAGGGATGGAAGAAGGGCCAGACCTACGGGAAGAGGCAGGTCTCATCAAGCTGTTGGAAGAGCTTGTCTCTTCACTTGTCCAGTAAAAATGAGCCCTTAAGGAACCTACAAAAAACCACAGAAGATCCTGTGGTCCTCTATGTACATCTCATCCAAATGAAAAAGTGAAAAACACATGAAGCTACATTACAGATGGAATTGTCCCATTATCCAGGTAGGACAATGTGGTCTACAGGTCTTGCTGTCTTTGGTGTTGGATTAATACCCAGCTGGGACCCAAGGGAGCACACTGGCTTGCTAAACTCTCTTTTCTTATATGAGCCAGGAGGGGTTCTGTAGTAGGGAATATTGGGGAGACACAGCTTTTTGCAAGGACACACAGAACAACAGCTTCCTGGGAGAAAATCTGTCTGCCTCCCTCTGCAATTTTTTTTATTCCAGTATTAAAAGCCAGAATAGAGCTCTAATTCTCATCTGCATCAAAAACAAGAATGTGACCAAATTTGGTTTCTCCTACTGGATTCACAAAGTAACAAAGTGTTTACGAAAGAGTTTCATGGAAATGAAACTTGGGGAGCAAATGTTTAGCTCAGTGGCAACTGTGTGAGGAAAGTGAGATGTGCATGTGATACCTGGATTCAGGATTGAAATCTACACTGTTACCTTTGCTTTATCCTCTGTGAACTCTCATTTTCAGTAAGTGCAGGTCATGTAAGATGACTCTTTACCAGCCCACATCCACACCCATCCAACTTCAGCATTTCCTAATTAGGTTATATTCAATCTTTATAATGTGCTTGTAATAGATGTGGTACTGTAGTGTAATCTCAACTGATATTATTCACTTCCCAGGAATGTACAGCTGAAGCTGCTCTGTGGGCTCTGACTGAAAACAATGGGTGTACAGCTGACAAATAAAAGTAGCTATTTTACATGCCCTGGTCTATTTGGATGCCATTGTTTAAGTGATGTCTGCTGAACAGGTATTCACATTAGAAAAACAAGCACAATTACAATTTTCTGATGTGGCAGCTATTTTAGAAACTCATTAAAGCTTGCTGGTGCTTTTCCCATGCAACGAAAAACTGGAATTGCCTGTTGTAATATTGTCTGGCAGTTATAAATGGTTCCAGCTCACATTTTATAATGAAGAAATGAGCTCATGCTGTATAATTGTGGGCTATCCCCAAGAATATTTTTATTCAGCATTATTGTCAGACTCAATTAAAACCGCCAAAGAGCCTGATTTCTCTTAACTCCCACAAGTAGTTAATGGAAGCAAAGAATACTCAGCAGTTTCAGAATTAGTTCCTAAATGCTGATGGCGATGCACAAATGTTCATATTAAACATGACAACATTTTGCAGAGCTCTCATTGTTCTTTCAGTCTTACTTTTAGCAATAAATATTTACTTTAAAAAGTAAAATAATATTTATTCTATGCTGTATCCATTTATTACATTTCTATGAGCTACTGCAATACCCTTTCAAGTGACTTTTTGTTTACTTTTTCCCTTCTAAGCTTAAAACAGCTGTTAACTTCCTTCCATTAAAAATTAATTAAAATTAATGATGTATTTGAAGCTGCTGGCAGTCATAGACAGTGGCATTTGTCTGACACTGGAGACTGGTTTGCATCCCCTTCCATCAAATGCTGTGGAATTTATGTCCCCATCTCCCTGAGGAGTTCGGCAGAGAAAAGCTCTCTGAGCTTAGGGGACCAAAGAGAGCAGATGACAAAAGAAAGGAAAAGCTTGTCTGGAGCAGTATCTGAACTACCACCTCCTTTCACCAGCTGAATCACCACTTCACCCCATACAGTCCCCCAGGCAGAACTAGGCAGCCTGGGAAGACTGGGGGGCAGAGAGTGGAAGGTTGGTGCCCACACACACATATGCTTCCACTTGGTGTTTCATAATGCAGTAGGAAAAGGCAGCCTCAGAAAGCCAAATCTGGTGCAGTGGTTGAATAAAAAACAACAACAAAAAAGCTGCAAGTCAAACATCCATCATTAATATGTACAGGGTCAGGCAAAAGCCTTGCTCAAACTGTGGATCAATTAGTCCTTTTTTCTCCCCTGGGCCCAAAGTGTTATCACCACGGAAGATAATGAGTTAAAGCCAAGTAAGGTCCTCTGGAGCTCAGAGGTCACAGAAAGGGAGTTGAAAAAATGAGTTCCAAATATTATAAGTCTTTCAACACTGTTTTCTAGGTATTCTGTTAAATATCCCACTGGGAGGCTTCTTTTCGTCAAACCTAACCACAATTCTTTGGACTTTCTTCTCTGAGTGATTTCAAATATATAAAGAATTTAGATGAAAAACAGATCTGTATTTTTTCATTGTTTAAAAAATGGTAGTAAATGCTCACTTCTCAGAAGAGTGATAGTGATTTTATTTATAGAAATCCCCAAAGTGACAGTTATAGAAATAATCTGTGGCAAACAAGTTGCAGAAGATTTTACTTTCAGTCACATCATGTTCTTTCTTTCCAATGCTGCATAATAATTTCCATGAAAAGTAGCTGTATTATGTAGCCCTGATCATTGGTTCAAGTTGGTAAGAGCAAATGATGAGGAAAACCTATATGGCTGCAAAAAAAGCAACCTCCTAATAGGATTGTTATAAAGAAGTTCTTGCTGTTCTCCAGGCTCAGTGAAAGAAGAAAGCAGATTAATTTGCAGCAGAGAAAGATGCAAGCTGTGTATCTGCTGGGATAGTAAAAATATGCATAGTGAAGGGATGAGACTAGGAAGCTACCTTGGGAGGTTGTAGAATTTCAATCAGTGGGTGATTTTTGGGGGTAAATGAACACGTGCAGGAACAGCCTAGGTGTGTGGCTGCCCAACTGGCCCACAGGGATCTGCGAGGGACTGTGAAAGGTGCTGAGGAGATGAGCTTGATCTGCTACACAGCAGCCTCTTTCAGGGAACTCTAAAGGGGCTGCATATCCATTTTACAGATTTACATATCTGTAAAAGAGCATGGCAAGGTCCCGAGATTTTGGGAGGTTTTAAAAGTTAAGTCCTTCCTCCTGCATCAGGGCACAATTTTGGAGGAGATGACCCCAAAGTCCCTTCTGACCCTAAAGTTCTGTCACTCTATAAAGTAACTTATCAGAAATGTGTGGCTGGAAATGTGTGCACTAGTAATCCATGGGAATTACTAAAACTGAGACAATTATATAGACTATTCCTATATGGTATTGCTAGATACTATTTAGCAATAATATTTCAGAATGCAAAATAGTATTGGAAAGTTTTTGAAAAAGTTTTTAGTAACATTTTCTTGTTTATGGTGGTAGTATGAAGAGCATTTACATTAAATAGTTTAACTTCTTACCTTCCAGAACTTATGTTAATCATGTGTACTTTAAGCATCATAAAACCTTTGTCAAAGAACAGCTTTAAACAGACCATTTCAAAGCATAACAGACTGCTTAACAATCCTCACTAAACTCTTGATCTAGCTCCAGCTGAAAGAAATGCAAAAGCACCACAGGCTTGAGTTGGGCATGTATAAATAAAACCAGTATTATGACAAATAGAAATTGTCCTGATTCAGCAAACCACTTAAAGAGATATCTACATTCTCTAGATATCAGAGGGATGTAAGTATTCGAGTAGTTAAGTATTCAAGCAAGCCTGCCATTTAGGAGTCATATGACCACACTTTAAACTCCTGTTTAGTTCCTGATGAGGGAGGTTGGAAATGACAGGAGAGACAGCATCAGTCTGTGGTGGAAGGAGATGAAAGAGCAAGGATCCCGTTGCTCTTTCCCAGGGATCAATTGAAAATCTGCCTGTTATTAATAATGCTGAACTGCAAAGAAGCTGAAGAAATTCAGAACTGAACTTCTCTAGAAAACTTGGTTCTGCCTCTGGGAGAGGCATTTCTGTTTTACAGGTTTTCCCACAATATGGGGAAGGGATCAGTATTTTTTCTTCAGAGAAACTGAAACTCCTCTCTAAACCATTGCTGCCTCAAAACACTAATTGTATTTCTGTGCACACATCATATTTTCCTATTAATAAATCCTTTGATTCTTCATAAGAGAAAAAAACAGTATCATCACCACCTATGATAGTACACTTGGGCACAATGTAGGGTAAGTAAAGAACGTGTTCCATGGACTGGGGAATATAGACTGCCTCTGATAACCCAGGGGTAACTAACATGGGGTTGGAAAAGGTAAAAGCAATGTATCAAGAACAGCAGAAACATCATGGCTGGGGCTTTGGGCCAGATAGGCTTTTAGGGCTAAAGAGAAGCAGGTCATCCCCTCACCACAGTGAAAACAAGCGTGACTCTTGCTTGGAAGAGATAAAGAGAAGGGAAAACTGAAGAGAAAATGCAGGAGCAGGTGCCACAGGTCAAAGGCACAGGAAGTCACAATATAAAAGAGCACAAGAGAGGCACTTGAGTTAACCAACTGTGGCTCAGTAGAGTGACATGCAGAGGTCTGAAGTCCAGCTCTGAAAAAGAACCAGGGAAAGTATTCAGAAGGGGCAGGGATGTGTGACATGACTGGAAGAAGCTTTTGAGTGTGCTGCTGTAAGATGTTGCCAGTTTGTTACTACAGCAAATGAACCCATGTGTCTATCTGGTGGGGGTTTTTTTTGTCCCCAGGAACAGCTGTGTAGATTCTCTTCAGCATATGGAGCCACACACATGCATGCTCACACACATGTCCTTTCTGAACTCAAAAGAAGTATGAGCAATGTCATGCCTCCAGTAACCCTTTAAAAAAGTTTAAAATCACTTAAATTAGGTTCCTAAATGAGAAAGTACTCTTCAGAGCAGAGTTGGTAGATTAAAATGAGCACAAAGCAGATTCACAAAGGCTTAATACACAAGCAATTGCACAGTTGGAAATGTATCCCAAGAAGCCAGGATTTATTACAGAATTCTTTTTTCTTTTGCTTACACAAACTTTATAATAGCTGTTTTCTCTGACTCTCCTTTTGCATAAACTGGGAGCAGCCTCTGGGCTGCTCTCAAATTTACTTTGGCTTCTGAAATAGCAATTAAGAATTACTGGAACTGTGCAGTCTCTGGCCATGCTTTCAGTGCTGTCAGAGCCCACAGCACAGATCCATCCTGCTCCCTTGGGCAGTGGTTGGACTGTTCCCTCCAAACACCTGCTCAGTCCGTGCCCGGTCCCAGCTGGGTCTCTGCACATCAGGAAGGGGAAGGACTGTTTGCATGAAGCCCATGCTCTAAGGGAGCAAGTTCACCATCAGCTGTTAAAATGCACGGAGTACTTGGGTTTGTTTGGGGAATTTTGGGGTGTGTGTTTGGTTGGTTGGTTATTAAAATCACATTATGCGAATCAAATGGCTAAAAGGATTTTCATAGAATTGAAAATACTTCAGCATTGGGAATTTTCATGTGAAAGGGCAGTATATTTGACATAAGTTTTATTTCAGATAGCATGAGCGAGGTACAAACTGCTGTGTGTGACCTGACATTTCCTACCCAAAGGCATCACCCTGCTTAGCCAGCTGCAGGCATGATGAATATTACAGTCTCAACACCTTGAAGTGAAAATGTTCTCTGAATTCGAGCGCTGTATTTACAGAAAAGAAAATACAATTGCCCTGTGGTAAAGTGCTTTAGTGTTAAAGGGCTCCAGTGCTAGCAATGCAAAAAGAGCACAGAGGAAAATTCTCTCACCCAGCTGTGGGTACGTAAACATATTTTAAACTAAGTATACATGTATACACAATGCATCCACTGTTTACACTTATTTCAAAATGCCACACATAATGAAAATTATGCAAACATTTATAAAAATACCTTAGCCTAGGTGAGGTATGTACCACACTTAATACTTCACTAAATACACGTGCAGTGCTTGTATGCCAGTGCCAAATGTAACATTTTGAAAAATTACCCTTTGGTAAAACTGGCAGACATGGAAGGTTGAGTTCAGGTATGGGCCAACAGAAAAATCTGGGGGGATGTCACTGAGAGTAGTGAAACAATACCGGGGTCCCTATCTGGATTAACCAAGGAACTTGTAAAAAAATTTAACATCAGCCCAGTATTTATGGGCTTCCTAGTCAGTAATCTGCTGGACTGCCAACAGCTACTGTGACCTCTTTCACCTTCTGGACAAGACAGTTTCACTTGTATAAAACAGATGGGCAGGTGCCCTTAAATACGCCGTTAAAGGGCTCTTGGCCCCGGCGGGCCCAGCGAAGGCGACGCTGGGTGCTCCGCGCCCCACGCAGCGCCTCCGCGCCGCTGCCCGCTCCNATATATTCTTTTCTTATATATTCCATATTTCCCTGTATTCTGCCTGATGGCCACATCCCATCAGCATTAGAGTTTCAGGGAATGCCAGAAGCTCACAGAAGATTTGTGTAAAGCATCTACAGCTCAGCTTTTGAGGAAGAAACCCATCACTTTTGCAAACAAATAGATGAGAACTGGAAGCAGCTACCAGCTTGTCACTGTGGTCCCAGCTGCATTCATGGGTAGATCAGTATCAACTTCTCTAGTAAGTGCTTTGCAAACTCTGAGGGAAAGCATATTTCAAAAGGGGCATTTAGAAGGCTCCACAGATAGGTAGAGATGTCCTTTCACATGCCACAGTTGCCATGATCTTGTAACCAAAAATCTGCATCTTGAAAGCTACTCTAGAAGTAGAATGAATTGTCATAAAATACTTCTTCTCAATGAGAGCTGTAGCTACTGCCTCTTGTAGCACATTGTATTGAAGTCTTCCTTCTGCCTCCACACCAGAGCTCCTCCCTGCCAGGGTTCTGCACACAGATTGCATTGGGTATGATGGAGNTTTTTCTTTTTTTTTTGGGGGGGAGGGGTAGTGCGGGATATCCCTTTCTGCTGCGCCTTTCTGCTGGGTTTAAAAATACCCGTGCGCTTGTCCTCGCCGCCTGTGACCGCGCAGCTGGGCTGGGGCTGCACCTCGGGCAGGACGGGGCTGAAGGGAGAGGCGGTGGCTCGGTGGGATGCGGACTGGAGGGCGGAAAGTTCAAGTCGGGAAGTCAAATAAGAATTTGTATTGGGTTGCTGATGAAGAAATGCAGTCGGTAGGCTGATGAAGAGGGAATCGTTTCAGTTTCGGCTAGAATTAAAAAGAGTCCAAAATAGAGGAAGTAATTAATTTAGGACTTGCGTCACTGGAGATTGTTGTTATGTTTTAAAAATAGGAAGAGGGCTTCTTATGAAATGTGTAATGTAATAACTGTGATCCTCGACCCTTTTTTTAAAAGAAAAATATTTAGGGGAGGGAGGCAATGAATGCTCGGGGGGGGTGTGAAATTACTCATGCATAGACCATTATTTGCAGCTACATATAAGTTATAAATATGTAGCATTGTTCAGCGAACTACAGGGACAAAATTTGAGGCTTGAAGATGTGAACATCTAAAGACAAACAGTTCTTAAGATGCACAGTACCAGAAATCTTACAATCCATGTGCTGTAGCTCATATGTTGAGAGGAATGACAGAGATACCAAAAAAGGCATCGTGATACTCGGTGCAATTCCAGGAGCAGAATTTTCTCCTTCCCTACCGAAAAGGAAAGCACATTTGTGGAATCAAGAAGTGACAGATGTGGCTTCTTGGCAGCTGGCTAAACATAAAAGCATGTATCAGCAGGTGATTACTGTCACAAGGATTTATTTTTAAAATGTCTTGTACTAAAAGGGTCCAGCCTGTGGACCCTTTTAGTGTTAGCATTAAGATTTGCTTTAGCTCTGTGGTGTGTTAAAAATAGTCTTTAAGCAGAAGCATTCAGAAAAGTGAGAGAAAACTCCTGCGTTCGGGGCACTCCCTGCTTTGAATATTTGTTTTTTATTAGAGCATGTAGAGAAGAGGAACTGGGCAAGTTCTTCAGTCGGTAGGACAGTACTGAAGGGAATGATTTTTCCTGACCTTAGCATAACCCAGCGGTATCTGGGAAGGAAACAATGGGGCTTATCTCTTTACATTAAAGGTAATCAGTTGCTCTTCTCTCAGGAGCATCTTGTGCATCCACAGAAGTGAAAACCAAGCTGCAGAAACTACCCCTGTGGGTCTGCCTCTCTTCTGGGATTGGCAAAGCCAACCAGAATCACTAGGAGGTGGCCTGGCTGAATTTTGGAGAGGAAAGAGGTGGGTATCAGCTAAGAGACATCCATCCCAGAGCCACTCTTGCCTGAGGCACAGTGGTTCTGCATCATCCCTTCTTTGACTGCCGTGGCTAAATGTCACCTAGACTTCAAAGAGGCATCTAAAACTGTTCAAACAACTTATATCAGCTTTACTGTAGCCAAAGAAGGCCATAGTTCATGGCAAAACATGCTTTGCTCTCAGCTTCTCATAATTAGGTATGCTGCTATAGTTCATAAACTTACAAGCTAGATGGCTTCTTATAGAAGAAATCCTGGTGCTCTGCCCAGGTCTTGAGAAATAATTCTGTGTAGTAGAGGGAAATAGCATTTAAAAGAAATTTCCCTCTGCCATGCAAAATTCGTCCTTCCAAATTTTTTGTCCTTCACTTCTTGCCAGTGAATCTATATCTCAGGGATGCTTCCTGAGCAGTTCTTCCTCCTGTTCCTCAACTTTATTGACAAAGTTGCAGTGGATCAGATCACCTGGTGCTGGTTTTAGCCTTTCATAATAATGTAAAATTACAGACTTTCCTGCATGCAAATGTTAGTTTTTAGGGGGAAAACCCCACACCAAACCAAACCAAAAAACCTAAACAAAACCCAGAAAACAAGCAAAACTTCCCTCCCTTCCTTACTATAATCAAAGCAGAGTAAAGGTCTGAACTATCTCGGGGAGAACTGTCTGCCTCTCCCTCCCACCCTCTGTGGTAAAATTGAACTAATTGGGTGGTCTGTGCCTAATAGACAAAACTCTGCTGCAGAGTCATGGTACCTGCAGGGGTACAGCACTTACAGGGGTGGCACTTGGCTGAAGGTTTATCCTGTGGCTGGTTGGTTTTCTGTGTGATAGAAGGACGAGTTTTCCAAATAAACTGATGTCTGCACTAAAGTGGGGATGTGGGGAGTATTGTATTCACATGTTGGATGGGGGACTGCTTTTAAATTATTTCCTCTCATTGAAAAACAGAGCAGTTACCTGCCACTGATGGATGTGCCTGGTAGAGCAGTGAGAGTGGCTTTGAAGCACCACCTACGCAGGGGAGGGAGAAAGATTTCTGGATGACACACATTAAGATAATGGTTGCTCGCAATATTTTACCATGTTCTGGATTTACATTCATAATGTTCTTAAGTAAAGGTACAGTGCTCCAGCACCGTGACTGCAGGGGAGTGCAACAGTAGCACTAGGAGGGCCTAGGAGACAACTGACTTCCTCATAGTTAAGGGGTTAAATCAAGATGCATTAAAGCTTCAGAAAGTACACTGCCAAGATAAAAGGAGATCATTACAAATGGCTGGAGTTGGCCAGGGTGACAAGATGTGTTTATACTTTTACCTGGGTTTCATTGACATTTATCGAATAGTCAGATGTAGAAACAAATGTTTGTCTTTTGATTCTGCCAATAATTAAGCCCACAAGAGCACAGTTAATAATTTTGCAAGCATTTGTGAAGTTTTTATTTTGAGAGGCTAGTGAGCTGTTGAATGTATTTCACTTGTTGTTGTTGTTGTTTTTTGTTTACTTGTTTGGTCGGTTTGGTTTTGGCGGGGGGTGTGGGGTTTTTTAAATGTGGGAGATGAGCCGTTTGCAGGCCATTTGCAGGCTGAGCCAACATTGAAGCAGTTTGTTTCCATACCTTAAAGCTCTAAAAATGTGAAAGGGATGCTTGAATAGGGATGCTTCAAACTAAATCCTATCTACAGGACCCTACTAGCTTTTTACATGATACCATTTTACTGAAATGGCCATTTATCTTATCTTTGAAATTAGTTGCGCAATACTCTTGAAACTTGATGACTAGCATCTCATGAATGCCAAGGAGCCACATTAAGAGTTTCAACTCCCACCATGTGTGGGACAACAACATACAACTTAACTATGTAAATGTTGCATTAATGTTGTTTACTTGCACTGAATAACAGAAGAAAGCTCACCAAATCTGATACGCTGCTTTAATTTCTATCATAAAGTTCACCAGGGAACAACTTAGATAAGAAATGAAATAGATTGATACGGTGAGTTATTGTCCTGGGCTCACTCTGAATGAGCTAAGTGAACTTTTCTGTGGTTATGTGTAAACAGCAGCTGACCTTCTGTAGAGATACAAGTGCTGATGACAAGCTGTAGTCACTGAAATGAGGTATGACTTGTTTAGTCAGGTCTCTGTGAACTTGTTTAGATGCATTTAGTGTGCTTCTCCAGTCACTGGGAGAGAGCTTTCTAAAAATAAATACTTCCTAATATCTTTGTTGGGGAGCCTAAAATTTAGGGCTTGGTGCATTTTATTATTCCCCCACTACCACCTCTAGCCCTTTGAAATAGCAGATGTTTCCAGTTTGGTTCTCTCTGTTTTGCTGTAGACATTTATGTGTATCTGAATATTTTTATGGTACCTTCAACAAAGGAAACAGGTGTTGAGACTTTATTCCAAATGTGTGGGTTTTTGTTTGTTGTTGTATTGTTGTGAGGTTTTTTTTCCTTTTTCTAGAATATTAGGCACTAGCATACATACAGTAACTTAGTCCAAAATGTTTTCTTCCCTCTAGTTTACTGCTATAGTCTACAGGCTTTAAAAAAATCAGAGTACAACAAGCTTCAAAACCTAAGGCCTGATACGATGGCATAAGCTGTTAGCCATAAATCTGAGAATGTCTGTAGAAAATGGTGGTACATATATAAGTGCATTATGGTCACATAACTTCTCATAGCCCTCTTGTCTCAAACGGTGTTTAGGGGAATAAGAGAAGCAACAAAAAGAGAGGGCCTGTTTGAAATTCTGGGCTAGATCTGAAGGTTCTGCTCTTGGTCAGTTTGGGTGATGCTGGGCAACATTGTTATTCAGACGGTGGAGGAGCCAAATAATGGTTACACAAGTAACACAATCTTGGCATTTCCTAATTTGGCGTTTTTGATATTTCTAATTATGGGGTACAGAATTATTAGTGATACTCTCTAAGGAGGATCAAAGGTGCTTTGCTGTCACCACAGTCAGCACCTATGAAGCATTTGTCCAAAGAGGTTGTGAAACTACCTTTCTATCCAGCAGAGCTTCCTGTAATGATCTTCACAAGGAGAAACACTGATACCTGTAATGGTGTGAGTAATATTGTTTCACATCTTCAGCAGAAAGGAGCCAGACAAGATTTGAGCTTCAAGTCTTGAGTGAAGAAGCAGCTGATGGATCTTGTTGCTTTCATAAACACTTTCTGTTTCTCCTATTCTAGCAAATCTTATTGACTTTTAAGCAGGTGGGTTTTCTCCTGATAACTGGGTCAGCTCCTGTGTTCTAGACAGTTTTTTTGCCTGGTTGTTTTTTCTAGTACTTGAGTGATGTACTTGTACCAGTGACATACAGGAATGTAACATTGGTGTTGCTGGGAATTTTTTCCCCACATTTACATTCTTGCCTTTTTGTTTATTTTTTCCCTTATTTCTTTTATATATACTGGCAAGAAGTGCACAACAGCACTTACAGATTCTTCTCATTAAGAAAGCTCTTCCATTTTAGAAAAATCAGTACTTCAATAATTGAGAACCTTAAAAAAAAATCTTTGTGATACCAGAACAATATTTTAATTTCCTCTTGATTCTACTTATAAAATCTGACCTTTTAGATTGCATTTGTCAAGATACTCTTACCAGACACAAGTTCCATTCTTTCATCCTTCTATATGTATTTCCAGTTCTAGTAAAGCCTAAATAGCATGTATTTACATGTAAATTTTTTATTAAGGTCTAAGTATTTTCTAGAGACCTCTAACGTTGCCTTTTTGCCTCAGTTAATGTGATTTTGTATATACTTCGGTTTAGTTTGACTTTAATTCTGTTTATTTATGAGACTGGGTAAACTACACCTAAAACTCAGGCAGAGATTAGTCCAAGATGTGATGAAACTTACAGTGAAAGTTTTGGGATTTTTTTTCTCCCTTCTTTTCAATGTTTGAAATGCACACCATAAATAGTCTGTCTTCAGTATGACAGACCACCATTAAAGAACAGTGTCTTGTTCAGACACTCTTGGCACTGCTTTTAATGACAAATTCTGTCAGGGAATGGCTATCAGTATTATTTTTTTGTCATTATTCTTGGATTATTTGATGAACTGTCTTTTGGTAACTACAGCAGTGTTTCGGTTGGGTTAAAATCTATTGCAAGAGAACGATAGTTTAATCAGTTTTAATCTTACAAGCTCCCTGTCATTTGAAGCATTAAAGTTACCCATTGGCTCTTTGATTACCTCTTTCTGTAACCACAAAGGTTAAAACCAGAAGCATTTCTGACACTAAAAGCTGCATGAGCCATAGTGAGAATTAAGGAAAAAAAAATGCAGGTTCTGCTCTTCTTTCCCTTGAGGTAAAGGCCAGCCATACCATTTTTCCCCAGTTCTGTGGTCTTCACAGAGACACTTTGCTTTAGCTTTACATGACTTGTCTGTATTCACTGGGAGGATGGTATGTGGCTGTGTAGTATTTGGTGTTTCCTTCTTTTAAGGATGCATAGCTCCCACAAATAATGCTAGGGGATAGCCCAGTTTAAGGAAGCCTCTCACAGTAGGAGAGCTACATTGGTGAGTGCAAGGGGGACAAGGAAAGAAAAGTGCCATTGATTGTTCCACATGTCATATGCAGCTCACATGTTCTCCTCTAGATACAAAAGATTACT
This sequence comes from Florisuga fusca, assembly GCA_038090715.1. Classification (NCBI taxonomy): domain Eukaryota; kingdom Metazoa; phylum Chordata; class Aves; order Apodiformes; family Trochilidae; genus Florisuga; species Florisuga fusca. The sequence goes on along the minus strand of JAAWXA010000011.1, from coordinate 5,311,219 downwards.
GCTCTTCATCAAGTTTAATCTGGTTCTTTGCTTGCTTGTGGCTCTGTAGCAGATGACCTTGGAATAATAAACACAGTTCATAAGAGGATAAGATGTGGTGTATCTGGGGTCTTTTCTGCTTGAATGTTTAAAAGCCAGATGGGAATGTGAACGTAAAGGATGGAGCAGTGTGCCATGTGTAGACTGATATATGGAATACAGAATGTAGTTTACTTCAATCCAAACACTTGGAGTGGAAACATGAAACAAGATCAAGGTGATATTCACAGCAGTTACAATTCTGTTAAAAAGCTAACAGTATTCTCTGCACCCCAAAACGCCACAGCTGAAGAACCATCTTTTGTGCAATCTTGTTGTCATTTTATGTTTGCATGTTCTTAATATATACCTAGCTTGTGATCAGGGCTTCTGATGCTACAGGAATAGAAATTTATAGTAATACATTGCTCCATTTGGTCATCTTGCCTAAAACTAAATGATAGAATCTACTCAGTTTGAAGAAAATATAAAATTATGATGTTGGATGGTTTACATTAATATTTGCTCTAACTTGTTTCTTATCACTGATAGGCAAAGTAGTTAGTGGTAAGAGATGCCATACAGCCTGAATAGAAAATCTATTGTTAGGAACAAGACAGTGGACTGAGCAGACCAGTAATTTGTATGGCAGCTGCTCTGCTCTTGCACGTCCATGGTATGATTTTAGGGGGGAGGGGGCTATATTTCTTCTGGGTTTTTTTCTACATGCACCCTCAGGTGTGATGAATACACATCCCAGTCTCCAGTCTTTTAGACAAGATCCACTAAAGTCAACAGCAAAGACAACAGTGTAATTAATTCTATGGCAGAGCAGGCTGTACAGCTCTCTTAAAAAACCATATTTCTAGGCACAAATAAGAGAAGTTACAATAGCAAGGGCCTAAGTAGGTTTGGAATCTGTAGGAGTTTCCAAAGGAATTTGTGAGGATGAAAATAAAATTCGCCTCTCCAAACAAAAGCAATGAAAAATGAAGCAGTTTATGCTGCAGACAGTTTGCAGATTTTTGTCTGAGAATTAACTTCACTTTCAGTTGCAGCAGTTGACACTTCAGCTCACAACCTTGAGACTACAGTGGTGCCTCTACTTTAGCAGAGGAATATGCATTATAAATAATGTGTTTTGAGGCATGGTGTAACAGTTGGATTGCTGGGGGATGCACTGACAAGTATGGAGGAGTAAGAGAGAAGCAGCATATAATGAAGCAACAGCAGTAAAGTTGGAAGCTTTTTGATACTGCCTTTGGTAAGAACAGTATACAAATTGAAATGCAAATATTTAAATGTATTCAACTAATCTCTGAAAATAGAAGGGTATAATCTGCATAACACTGAAAAATCTGATACAGAAAGAAGCAGGCTTCAATGTTCAAATAAGCAAGCTAAACATGAGAACTCCTATTGCTAAATTCCAGCTTAATTTTCCTGCTTACATGTTTTTCTCCCTTGCATCTGTGCAAAAGAGTCAATCTCTTCCTGACTTTCACTGTCCTCTATCACCTCCTTCCACATACCTGGTTCTTAGGTAGAGGTTCTGCCCTTCCTGAATTTGGGTTGATAGTTATTTCTTCTTGCTGAGTTGTTTGTGGGGATAAAGGAATGTAAGCAGGAAGGGTGGTTTATTTAATAGAGAATTTTGGAGCACTTTATCTGGCAGACACAAAGATACTTAATCTTGCAAAAATTTTTCAATTTAATACACCTAAAAATTGACAATCCTGGTAATTCAGTTACAGGAAAACATACGTTCCCAGATAAAAATCTGAATGTCAAGACTATCTTTAAAAGAACAGAAATTCCATAAGTTTTTAGCAAGGCACTGGATTTAGCTCAGTGGTATATACGTGGGATTAAAGGGCATTATGATGGAGCAGGGGAGTAGAAATACATAGTTTTGTCTCATTAGAGAAACAGTTTAACAACTTCTGTTAAAATTCTCCTAGCTTCTTCTAATCCACCCCATAAACAAACATACACAGATGGCTGCAGATGAAGGAGAGAAGATGTTGGTTTGAATGGCAGTCTGATATTTTAAAAAACTCTGAAAATTAGCTTTAAAATGGAAGGTTCCATCTGAGGGGTAGGTGAACATGTTAAAAAGGCATCACCCAAGAAATCACTGTGTAGTAAACAAGCATGGTATCTGATGAAGTAGGAGCAGCTGTCTCAGTGTGTGTACATTAAAGATCTTTGTCTGAGATGGTAATAGACAGTTTTTCAGGTGTTCTGGTTCAGTGTGTTCTTTCAGTACATCTGATGAGGTAGCTGTCGGTAGCTACTGGGTTTTCTGAATTTCAAAGTTTGTAATTCTCTGATTATCTTGAAAATGCAAATGCAGTCCCAAAATCAAATTTTCCAGCAGTAACTATATAGATGTCACTTGAAAATAAATGGCAGAGTATTGTCAAATTCAAGAACTATCTCAAAAAAAAAAAGTGAGTGAAGCATCTGTTTCATTATGTTTTCTTCAAAACAGAGGATCTGAAGTTGGACATGAGTCTGCTCAGTCATAGATCTGAGATACCCTTGTTAGAAATTTGTACTTTAAAATGTTTAGTTGTCCTCTCTCACTTTGAATAGGCTAACCTGCTGTGAAATGTATGCCCTGCTGCTTGGGCAGCATCAGAGAAGCAACTTTTAAAGCAGATGTCAAACTGTCCCTGGCAGTTTAACAGGAAAGAATTTATTTGGTTCCCCATCCAGGATTTGAAGTAGTATCAAACATAGATTTTTTTTTTTAAACTATTTTTTTGCCTGTTTTGTGCTGAAATACAAGAACTTTCCAAACATAACAGTTTAGATGAGAGCTCTGTTATGATAACTTCAAGGAGATTTGCCCTTTCAACCTTCATAATCATCTTCACAGCCAAGAAAACACAATCTGTGGACAAAAATACTCTAAAAATTTAGGATGGCTTTCCCTAGATAAAAGTGCTTTCCAAAATATTTAATTCTTGAGAAATGTCACACATTTAGGGAAAAATGCTGTTCATATCTCAAATGATAAAGACCAGAACATACCATTTGGAACCTGTCTGTGACGAGCAGTAAGCCTTTCGGGATTTTCACCCAGTTCTGTGTCAGTATGACTCCTGGCTCTGCTGAGTTGTTTGAATTAGACAATGGGCAGATTTTAGATGTTTTTCTTTTAAAATAAAAATGCTAATAATAGAGAATACATCATGAACCTTAGTAAATTGTTCTTGCTGTATAAAAAGTTATGTTTTCTTTCTTACTTCACTCTGTTTAGCTTCAGTCTAGCAACCATAAGTGATAGTACCAGTTTTGCAGATCCTCTGAAACCCTGTTTTTTGTTTTTTTTTAAGTGGCATCCTCCTAGAACTACAACTACTGGGACTGGACATGATAGTCAAATACAGAATTACTGGACCTTCCTTTTATCAATGTCCTGTTAGGCAGCAGGGAATTGGGCTAGCCCCTTGTGACTACAGTGCAAAAGTATCAGGTTCAGTTGATTACTTCTAATCTGCAAAATTCTCATTACTGTTTCCTATGTAATTTAATCTTAAATTTTAATCTTGAATGCATGATTGACTACTGGTAAAACACAGGTGGATTGCTGGTATTCAGATGTCAACTAATCAAAATCACCCTCTTCCTCTCATTTTCATTATCTACCAGTTAATTTTCCTCTCCTCCCCCGAACCCTCAGTCCTCCAGTGAAGGTCATTTTAGGGTAATTCCCCAACTGAAATGGATGAATTGAAGGCAAAGAGTTTAAATGCATCCACTGGCAATGCAGGTTGAAAGTCCTGCTGAGCAGAAAGCCAACACAAGTCCTAACAGCCATAGAAAAAAGTGGCACAACTTTTTGTAACATCACATACCATCAACTTTTTGTAACATCACATACCATCAGACAGATCTGGGAGTGACATTCCCTTTTACAGCATACCAACAAGGAGACACTCCTGTGAAATCAGGCATAGTAGGCTGGTATATAAGAAATCATACTTGACCTACTTTAAGATCCCATGAAAGGGAAAAAGAATTTTTTTTTGTTTGTTTCAAGTGGATATACCGGGCAGAAGAGGTGCTGTGTATAGTGGGTGTTGTACAGACCTATCCTTCAGTTACAGTTATATCAGTTTTATTATCTATTTAGTGAAGTAAGATCCTGATTCTTATCTGATTTGCAGCTGTTGCAGCTTCCAGTAATTACACTGATTTAATTACTGCTAACCAAAAGAGAAAGAGATGTGGGTGATGTTACTCAAAAAGTTAATCTTGGTCTAGTTTTTTTTATTGGTTGTTTGTTTGAAGCTATTGGGAAGGTGTTATGAGTATATTTCAACTGCTACACTATTTCCACACGTTAATTTTTTTTTTCATTCTTGCTTCTTGTATTTGACATGGGAATATTCTATCACAAAAGAACAGAAATAGAAGTTCATAGTACTTTCTGAGGCGAAGGTTTGTTGCTCTCTAAACGCAGCATGTCCCCCAGGATGTTTATTATATTGGTAAATTTTGTTGCACTCTGCTGAGACCAGAAGTGCTAAGTTTGACAAGGAGCAAATTGTGATATCCAGGTGCCCAGCAAATGTCAGCCTTTCAATGGGAAGCCCCTCCCCAAATATTTCTGTGTCTGGAAAAACACAGAAGAAGAAAATTTTCTGTATCTTCTCTGACATAAGAAAGGTGAATAGGAAGATGTCTGAGGGGAGTTTCGTTATTTATGAGGCTTAATCAAAGTCTAAAGCAGCACTCAGTTCATGTTGTTGGATAATAAATCACTGGGAATATAACAGCCAAAATGCAAGGCAGTTTAAGAATCTCTCTGGGTTTTTCAGGTATTCACAGTATTTTTGTTTTCAAAATTGAGACTTCACTTTAAGATGTAACTTCTTTCCACCTGTGTTGGCACCCTAGGGGATAGTGTCTGCTTTATTCCAGACAGCCCGAAACACTCACTCTGGGAGGTGTGAACTTTCTTAATCAGCAGCCACTCACCGGGGATCCCGGTGACTATTAGAAGTTAAGTCTTGTACTGGAAGCTGCTAATGTGTTGTGTTTGGTTTATTGATTAGGTACTTTTATCATTCTTCGTTGTTATTTGGGCCTTTCTTTCAGTGTTAAATTGTCTCTGTCTTCCCACATTTGTTCTTTAAAGCGAATGGATTACAATACTTTCAGGAATGGCAAGTTTTTTAACAGCAGTTTCTGGGGCGTTATTTAGTCTAAGAAAATAGGTGTATTTGATTTGTATAAGTATATTATGTTCTGAAAGAACTTAAACAAACAGCAACAAAATCCCATTTTGCCCAAGGCGGAGGTTTAACTTAAGAAGCATGAGACTACAGCAATGGGGATGCTGATGAGCATTTCTTGTTCTATAAGCATGGATCTTTGTAGCTGTTGGTGAACAATTTAACAATTTCCTCCAGGAAGAATTTCCTTCCTCAGCCCCCAAGCATGCTGTCTTGCTGCTTCTGCAGCCAGGAGGAGCATAACTCTGGTGACTCCAGGTAGCACCCACGTACAGAGGAATGCCAGGTTGGTAATACAGTCTTTCTTCTAGAAGTTACTGTACGTGCCTCTTGCTGAGACTGTGATTCAGGGTATTTTGGTTATGATACTTCTATTCCTTCCCAAGTGAGGAATATCCAGGGAGTCACTGGAACAGAGCCTAAATTATTCATAATTTTTTTTACTGTCCAGTACTGAAGCAGCAACACAGTGATGCTGATGCTGCTCAGATTCAAGTTCCCTCTTAAATTTCTTGATTGTACTGTCTCAGATGGCCATGTGTTTCCCTGTAACTCAGGGAGGTGAAGTGTGTTGCTTTCCCATGTTTCTACAGAGGTTATCTCTGTTAAAAGGAACAGTATGGGTTTTTTCAAGAGAAGAAAGGGCCACATTATGCCTCAAATTAAATGCAATCCTGATGCAATGTTACATTATTATATGGGGGATTTTTCTTCTGGGTATGGTTTGCACTCAATTTCTGATCCCCTTGCCTGCACTGAGGAGATCAGGAATACCTGGCTACTTTTGCAAGTTGGATTCTGACTATCTTTACATTGGCTCTGTTTTCTGAGTTGGTGTTTGTTTTGATCATAGCTGTTGTGCTTTCTTTCTGTTGTTGTAGGTTTTGTTGTTGTTGTTGTTGTTTTGGATTGGTTTTTTTTGTTGTGGGGGGGTTTTTGTTGGTTTTTTTTTGGGGGGGTTTATGGTTTTTGTGTTTTTTGTTGTTTGTTTGTTTTTATTTATTCCTAGTGCTAAGCAGAGGTTTTTGTCAGCACTGCAGGTGTCTGCCCTGGGCGCTACAACATGCTGCCTCTTATTAAATTTCTGAAGGATGGTAAACCACACCAAGCAACATATCACTCTTTCCATCACTTGAATTCTGACTCCCTGGAGCTTGCAAAAGCCATTAGAAATTTGGTTTAAATAGCCTTCAGTAAATGCAGAAATTCATCTTACTTACTTATTAAAGGATTAAGCAAATAAACATGCCCTTTACACAGGAAGGTAGGTCCCTGAATTATATTTTTATTTCTATAACTACACCCCACTGCCTTCCATACCAGCTGTATGAACAACTTGCAGCATGTTGTAACAGCTCATTTTTGGTCAAGAGAGAAGTGCATCCATGCCTAAAAGCATTGCTGCACCTCACTTGTGTGCTGTTACAGTTGTATAAATAAGACACAGGATGACCAGAGCTGACAGTCTAGCAGCAAGTGTCTCAATGCAACGTAAAGTCTTGGTAAATGTCTGTTCTGTTTTAGAATAAGCTTCTCTCAACTCTGAAGCAATTAGTGGAACCTAAAGGAAGCAGAGGTTTAGTATATTTGGCTAGTGTTGGTTTAGCCAGAGCTAAACATGACTTTTTGCCTAGTGCAACTGTTTCTCCTGCCTGTTCTCCAGTGCTCTGCATCATGTGAGGGGCAAAATGTTTGAGATTTCTAAGAGGCGAGTTAATGTTTTACTGACAAGCCACGTTGTGGTTTGATTTAGGTGGAATTTGGCTGTCAGACACTTGGTATAGGGCTCCTCAACATCCTGGGAGTGGAGTGCCACTGCTGACCAGTCTTAATTCTGTGGACAATGGTTTTGGCAATAGGTTATATGTTTATTGGTCATCTTCAGGCTTTCTCTCCCCTTTCATCTGGGTCAAGAGTAGCTAAGAAACATGGTCACTGGTGCTCAGGAGCATGCTTAGCAGCTAGTTGGTGTTTGTAAAGGGGAGTGAAAGGACCTGCAAATGCAGGACTTTACTCCTGAGGTAGGAGGGGGGGAGAAGAGTCAACTCATCCCTGTTTGGCCCATAAGGGCTGCAGAGAGGTGCAGCTGAATGTTGTCATCTGTGTTACCTAAATTCTAGCTTAGTTGCTCTTGAAATATCTGACTAATTTGGGGGTTTTCATTACTGTGGATTTTGGAACAAATTAGATGTGACCAACATCCCAACAAGGATCTCAAATTTGTTTTCCACTGAAGAATTCTCTACAGACAAACACCAATTTGTATCATTAGGCACATGCTTCACCCGGGCTGCCTAACAGGACTGAAAACTGAGACAGAAGTTGCCTCTTCCAGTGTCTGTCTTACAAGGTAACAGTCAGGCACAGCTCCTGCTTCGGCTTCCACGTGTGTTCTTTTACAGTCTTTCTGGGTAGGCTGTAGTTGCTTTACAGTCTGACTTTGCCGTGATGCCCTTCAAAAGGGCACATATCTTGTATTTACTTAGAGACCATGTAGGAACGGGATATTCCCCACCCTCTCCCTACACACCCAGGGATTTGCAGTGTTTTAAGGTGTGTGAGGGCTTGTGCCGATAGGATAACCCATCATTAAAAGTTGTAACTTGTTTCTTGCAACAAAGGCAAGTTATTGGTTTGGTTGAGTATGGTATTACGCCACTGTGTTTGTGTCAGTTTGTGTCAGGCTTTAAATAGGATACTCTGCAACGAGTTTGGTTTTTGGTAGGCTGTAATCCTTTCAGGCTAGCAAACGTTAATGAGCGGCAGCATTACTGGGGCTGGTTTGCTTTTGATCATGCGGAGCCCCAGTCAGGAAATGGGTGAGGAGCGTGAGTCATGGTGACATTACCCTAATGCCACTGCCTACTAGAAGCTTTCCTTTTGCTGCCAATACTCTTTCCCTTGACACTACTTCTGGAAACAAAATGTCCATTTTGGAGCACTTTGAAATATTGACCTTTAAACAGAAGGATTTATGTTCTCTCGCAGTCTGGAGGCAAAGTTCTGAGCAGGAGCCCCTGCAGAGTGCAGAGAGAACATGAGTGTCTGCAAAATGCTTTTCCAGAAAGATGCAAAAGGCAGGACTTGACTTGCAGTACATTAGGTCTGCTTGGGTTCATTGGATATAGTGTTTCCCTGACCCATTTCTGTCATATTGCCTGCACATGCAAGCTTGAGATTGTGTTCTGTGTATGCACAGAGATGCTGTCATCTCACTCACCATTTGGCTTAAGCTGTGTCTTAAAGCTGCACTTGTCTTTTGAAACACAGCTGCAATAATGGGAAGATAGGTGCTGAGTACTGACTGAGGTAAAACCCGGGGTGTTGAGAAGGTAGCTTTAGTGGGATTTGAGAGACGTATTTCAGATAGTTTAATTAGATAAATGGGGTTTAAAGTTTGAATGAAGTGTCAGCTGCTAATCAGTAACCTAACTTTATCACTGAATTGCCACCATGCCACTCTGAATATTCAGACAGCATAACCCTGTTCGAGTGCTAAGTATATTATTTTAATTTATTTCAAATTATGCTGATTAACTCTGCCTAGTTTTAAAAGCAGTATGTGAAAACAACTGTTGGCACAGAGAGTGAAAGTACTCTGATACTACTATGTATTCCAGAATACAAAAGTCTGATTGATTTAGTACAAGCAGCTCAAGTTAATAGAACTGAGCATATGTTGCAAAGAGATTTCAGGAGGAAGTGGAGACCTCTGCCCTACTGCCCTGTGTGATGTATCCCTGTCAGCTGAGATGCATCACAGGTGTCACTGATGTGCTGCAGAGCAGAGCCAGAATATGAACATGTCTTGGAGCTGTCATTTATTCTTTCAGATTCTTACCTCTGCTCAAATGATGCCTTCAAATAGTGAAGTTGTTTTTCAGGACTATAGTTGAAACTCTCACTGAAGATGTGATTTCTCTTTTTTTCATTTTGCTTCATATAAGGGTGATAAATTACTTTAGTTGTAGTAATAAAAATTTACTTGGAATTTCATATAGATAACACAATTTTATAAGTCCTATTTACTCTGTGATTTCTTTCCTGCTTCATAAAGAGAGGTCATGAGTTGGATGAAAAAAAAAATTCAATGAGGATTTTACTTTCTTTTATCTAACCTAACCTCATGCACTTTGATCTGACTTTGATGACCATTCAGCTCTGAAGGAGGCAGAACAACTGCCACAGAAGAGAAGATTAATCCTTTTTTTATGTAATAAAACAAATATGTCCTGTGCTTTTATTTTTTTCTTTTTTGTGTAGCTATGTACCTCTAGGTCATTGTTAGCTTTTGCATATAGAGGACTATCTAGGCTTGAGGTTTGTTTTAAACTCAGTTTATCAGCCACTTCAAGATGGTAAACATTTATTTCAAGTGAAATGCTTTGAGAATTGAATAATAGCAGAACTTGTGATTATATATGCCTATGTCACTTCTGTGTTTTAAGGAGATGATAAAAGATATTTGGAGATGAAGGATATCTGAGAACTAGAGGTAGGGAGTTCAAGGGGTAGGTTTTCTGGTGTGTGTGTGTGTGAAATACTTTGATTTTAGATTGCCTATTGTCAGGGGCTACCCATTAAGGAAATGTTAAACCAAGAACCTTTTGTAAAAAATAGAAATAATAAACTCTTAAGTATAGCTGGAAAAATATCATTTCAACATGATGACTACTTTGCAAACTCTAAGGCAGAAGCTAGAGTTTTTACCATTTTTACATCAGAAGGTAATGAAATCTGTCTGGAATTCCATGGACATTTCTATTTGCAGGAGAGGTGGTTAAGAATTGCCTATCCCTTCTGTGAGAACTCTTCCTCTCCAAGACTGACTTTTCATGAGGTAGCTGAGTCATTTTGGTGACTTGTTGTATCTGAAAGCATCAGCCTCACTCCTTTTCATCTTGCACCCCCTTTCCTAGTTAGTTTTCACACAGCTCAGTGTGCTGAACTGGTTTATAAGGGTCCAAGTGCATGCACATGATAGGGGGGGGAAGGGGAAGGGGAGAATTCCTTTCTAACAGTGGTGGTTATATTGGGCTTGAAAACTTTTTGAAGCCTCGCCATCAGTCACACTGCAGCTGTCGGTGAGCCTCTACTGTAAGCTGAGTCAGTGGGGAGAATTGCAGCCCTGACGGCTTTATAGTGCAGCTTCAAGGTCCGGCTGCCCACAGAGGGTACAAAGAACTGCAGTGCACAACCAGGAACCAGCAGCAAGGAGGGAGAAACCCAAGGTGGGAACTTCTTAAACCAGCTTTGAGAGCAGAGCTGGGTTGGGGAACTACACCCTCTCTGTAAAAGGAGAAAACTATCTATGCTAACCTGCTCAGAATTACAAGGGTGTGGATTCATAATGTACTTAAACTGATAGAGTGCTGGCTGATATGGAAAGAGGCTGTATGGCCTACCTTGATCCACATCTTGCCAAGTTCTTTCCTATAGCAATACCAGCACTTACCGTGAACTGCCCTGAGCTCTATCAGGGAGCTGCTTTGGTTAAAAATTGTTCATCACTTCCTCCTCTACAGATGAGATTACAAGCTGGGCAGTTACTCAGTCTTTTAGGTGGCACATGGGCTCAGATTATAGGTTTGGTATTTTTTGTTTCTCTCTCTCTCTCTCTCTCTCTCTCTCTTTTTTTTTTTTTTTTTTTTTTTTTTTTTTCCCCTTGGGCCTAGAAGAACCGATGTGTAGAGGCAACCAGGTGAACACACTCAGGTGTTGCCAGTCAGGAGGAGGAAGGCATGAGCTCCTGTTAAGCCCACCTGTGCCCAGTTAGGGCTGGCCCCAACTGCACATGAGCAGAACTGGGGGACCAGTAAAAGGTGAGCCTTGAGAAGCCAGGGTAGGGTGAGCTCTTGACTGGTCTGAGGCTGAACAGTCTTCCATTTTTTCAGTGACCCTGATGTGATTTGAACACTCAATCTTCTGATCTGGGGTCAGACATGCTACTATTGCACCATGAGCTCCTACCTTCTCCCATTTTGGTGGTGTTCCAATGGGATTCAAACCTGCAGCCTTCTGATCTGCAGCCAGAGTCGCTACCACTGCACTAGCAAGAGCTCACCCTATCCTGGCTTTTCAAGGCTCACCTCTTATTGGTCCCCCAATTCTGCTCATGTGCAGTTGGGGCCAGCCCTAATTGGGCACAGGTGGGCTTAACAGGAGCTCATGCCTTCCTCCTGGCAACACCTGATTGTGTTCACCTGGTTGCCTCTACACCAATGGGCAGGTATTTAAGCTTTTCCCTCTTGTGCCTTATGAGTTTATGGTCCCCAGCTGCTTGCTCATCTGGTCTGCTGGCTTTGCAGAAAGATGTGTGAGTGCTTTGCTGCAGTCTGTCTGATGGAGCATAACCTCTCCTTCACTGGAGGCACGAGTTAAGTTGTGAGGCTTTGTACTGACATCTACCTGTGCCTAAATCTGCATGGTCTTGCACTCACCCAGTTATGGAAAGCCAAGATAAAACTGTACTATATGGTATTGAACCCGTATGTACAAATATACCAGCTAACAAAGTGAAGAATAAGGTAGTAAAGATGGACCTCGCACAGTCCATGCAGTTGAACAAGAGAATATAGTGAGCTCAATAAATGCCTGCCTCTGGAGAAGAGAGGAAAATTAAAAAGGATTTTATTATTCCAGAAAAGATGCTAACCTTTCAAAGCTGAAAGAAAGCTGTGAGCAAAACCTTGCTGGAAGGTGGAAAAAAGTTATGGGGGAAAAAAAAAAAATTTAAGACAGTCAAATGAGTGTTGACAAGCACAACAAAAAAAAGCAGGCTCTATAAATCACTAGAATTGATATTGCATCACAGCCAAATTTTTAAAACATTAGTCCTCTGCAGTGTCAACAGAGCATGTATTAAAAAACATTTAGAATTTCAGAGTAAATGCCAGAAAGAAGTCGTCATCAGAGGGATATATTTCTTTTAAAATAATGAGATCTTTTTATAGAGCATTGGGCTGCATAGTATTTTTATGAGCAGCCTGCAAATGAGTGTAAAATGGTTGTGGTATAAATCTGAAGGTGATAAGGGTTGGTGAGGAAGTCAGTTGATAAGGAAGATGGAGAAATCTCAGTTTATTTTTTGACTGATAGCTTAGGCACATTCACATAAAATGTTTTCCCTTTCTGAGATATTGCCTTGCTTTTTATCCTAAAAAAATATAAATCCAGTTTATTTCCTGGAGGAGCAAAGTATTGTCTCTGCCAGAAAATTTGTTGATTAAGTTAATATATGTGTATCTTCACCCTAAAAAAACCAGAACAGGGATGCCCACTCTGAACCTAGAAATGGCAGCAATAACAGATTTCTACTTTTGCCAATAGAGCTTATTCTGCTTAGGGAATGCATTTTGTTTTACCAGCAAAAGAGGTCCTGACTGGTTTGTAATATAATGCTACCCTGTAAATACAGGAAAATTCCTGCTGTAAGATGGTGAGGATAAAAGCAGACATATGATCTTGTTTATAAACAAGGGAGCAATGATGGGAAGAAAGAAGTGATTTTTATCTTTGTATATGCTGTTACAGGGAGCGATACTGAAATGTTGCCATTGATTCTGATCTGGTCTGAAAAGGATGTTGGAAAATTGGAGGAGGTTCAAAGGATGAGAGAGAGAGGTATTTGGAGGCTTAAAATTACTCCCCCACCACCACCACATGAGGAATTCCCCCTGCTCACTTCGATCAAAAAGGATGGCTGAGAAACAAGTTGGTTAGTATTCAAGTACCTTAATAGGGATGAAAGTACCTGACTGATAAAGGGCCTTTGTAGCTTAACAAACTGATAAAAAACAACATATTAACTGGAGACTCAGCCTAGTAGCTAGAATTAAACATAAGCTCTGAATCAGATAACTGCAGCAGCTGTGTACCTGCTGCACTGGTACAACTCTCTGAAGGATACATGGAACTGTGAAAATATATTTTTTTTTCAACCCGGATTGTCTTTCTTCTATTTCTGTTTTCTTACAAGCTGAAGTGAAAACTCTTAGTTATGTGAAAAGCCTCATTCATTTTCCTTTAATGAACGAGTACTTTAATGGTTTAAAACTGAAGATGTTACCAGGTTAGTATGACTTACTCAAGCTTGATCCATTTGAAGGGGTACTACTCAGGAAAAGATGGAAAGATTTAAAGCAGTCAACAATTAAAAATAATTTCAGCACTTAGTTTTGATTCTCCAATGAATCGAAGTTTCAGAGGGCAAAAAGTAGAATGCTGGAGAAATGGCAGATACCTGGCCTGCAGGCAGCCTGTTCCTGTCTGTGCTTACACTTAATGAGATTTAACACTTCTTCAGGTGGGCTGCTCACAGCTATCTATCTTTGATTTGTATGGGAAAAGTGTTTGTAGCAAGAGAGATGAAAATGTGTCATGATTTTTCTTGCATTTCACTTTCACTTTTAAAAATTACTGATTCCTATTTTGTTTGTTTGTTTGTTTTAAAATAATTTCTCTCCAACTAGTGTATAGCTGAAGTTTTCAAAGCCCTCCTTGTCATTCATTAACATATCTGTATTACAGAGCATACTCGTGCTTTTACCCCTAAGCAGACAATTGTTTCAAGAATTCAAGCTGCTTCAAGTAGCAGTATCATGGAGTATTTAGCTATTATTCATGTGGAAAGATGTCAGGTGGAACTCTGCTGGGCTACCTTCCATCTCTCTTACTAGACAATATTTTCATGAATTATTTAAATGTATGCTTATTACACCTGTAGATGATGCTAAACTTGTGTGCTCAAGATCCCTGCTTGAATATTGTGTTTGCTTTTGGGCATAAAGAGATTTGAGCTGAGGGGAGGAAGACCAGAAAAGGATGTTGATAGAAGCTTTCCAAGCTCCAGAAAACATGACCTGTGTTGAAAGGCTGGAATATTTGTGTTGCTAGATGTGAAAAAGAAAACACTGATAGGAGTGGAACACATGAAGTGAACTGTATTCATCAGGGCCCAGATTGGAGCAGGGGAGACTGTAGGAGCATCTTCTCTGATCACTAACCTCTGTGAAGGGAAGTCATATATGAAGTCTGCACCTGTAGGGAACCTTAAGAAGAGGGTGGACAAAGATCTTCCAGGACTAGCAGAAGGCATCTGGATCTTTGCAAGAGGATGGAGAAATAAACAAACTGCATCATCTTGACCTGCATTTCTGTAGCTGTGGGAAGGATTGGGAATTTCTTTTGCTTTATTTCCTTAAAAGCATATGTGACAATGAGGTAAAATGGGTTAGATTTTGTCTAGGAAAGTTGGTTGAGTGCAGTTTGAGAAAATAAGTTGAACTTAAGTGTGATTAGCCTGATTGTTTTTAAAAAGTAATTAAGTCTAGCTTTAATCAGAAGGGTGCAAATTCCTTGGTGGAGGGAGAAACAAAGGGGCAAGTACTTCTAATCTCATCAGAGAAGTTGACTTTAATATAGATTAATTCAAAGACTGGGCCTCTTATAAACATGGTATAGTTAAATGAACAGTCTGGAGGCAGAAATTTTAGCACCTGATTTGATTAAAGCTACTCAGAAGGTGGTGGCTCTGTAAGCAGAGGTTCACTGGTGGCCTGCTCTAGAAGTGGGAAGACTTCTGGTCTCATCTTCAGGGGCTGACAGTTGATATGGACACCTAAGTCCACAGGAACATGAGAGGTAAGCTTTATGGTTCATCTGCTGCTTTGCTTGTACCTTAAGGCTTGCTCATACTGGGGGTTTGTTTTAAATGCATTCAAGTAGTCATTAACCAGTTTTCAAGCCCTTGTTACAAAAATAATAAAAATGTGGTTTGCATCGTGACAGTATCAGCATTGACAAGGACATTGTCAACAGTTTGAGCTGCTGAAAGTCATATTAGCTAAAACCTAATATGAACCCCTAAAGCCTACTTCTGTGTTTGCAGGTATTTCACTGTATTACAGCAGGTTATTGTTCAGTTTGTATCTCTCTTTTGCTGTGTTACTGTATTCTCCTTTGGAGAATAACCTGCAGACTCTTTCTCCTCGTGACTTGTTCTACAAGATAATTCTGTGTTATTCTAAATGATGCTTTAGAAACAGGTTTCTCTGAAGTTCACATGCTTTTAGCCAACAGTGTGTAAGGCAAAGCCCTCTTGCAAGGGATTGTCCTGTAGGAAGTCCATGGGCTTCCCAGAGCTCACACTTGCTTCTGGTTCTGCTCTGGGGAAACCTGATTTGGCTTTCTACCATTTATTTGTCTAGGACACTGCTTCAATACCTAGGTCACAAATAAAATTTTGCACTTTCACCCTTATTTGTCTCTGTCTTTGTAGGCCTAGCTGTTAAGGTATTTTCTGATTGTCCTTGAAAACTGACTGTGGAATAAGCTGAGGCATCCATGGAAAACTGAGCTGTGTGTAAGGTGATGATTGCTGAGTGGACAGAAGGTTTGCAAGGCAGATGGAAAAGTGCCTCTGAAAATATTAGTCTTTGTTACCAAGCAAAACACTTATATGAGAGTGTGAAGTGATAGGAATGAAAATGAGCAAGTGTTCCAGACAGACAAAAAACTTTAATATTCATTGGGCTGAAGTTTCTCCTGCTTAGCTCACAGTTGGATCTTGTTATGAGCAGGATATCTCTTCATTTGGAAGAAAAGTCCTTTCATGTTTTTTTTTCTCTGAAATTAAGGTCTTCCTTAAGCTGGCAGCCTGCGATTGTGGACTTCTGGTTAGGCATATGGTTTTCTGATAAATTATCTTCTAGCTTTCCAGGTCAGTTATACGTTTACTTAGTTACTGAGTTAAAATTAGACAAAACAGAGACTCCTGTAGCAGAAGGATCAGAAAAAAGTCTCATTTTAAGACAAAGTGAACTTTACTGTGTGGTATGGTACCAAGGCTGGGGTATGTTCTGTCCCTTCCCTTACCCTGTGTGTATCAGTGATTTTATTAAATTTTGCTGAATGCAGGGAGTGTGTAAGGTTCTTGTGAAAATTTTGTGGACTCATTTTTTTAGTTTTGCAGGAGCTGAGATGGAGACTTAGTCTTCTTAAGCCTTTCTTTATTTGCCAAAGTTGGATTTATTTTTTTTTTTCTTATTAAGAGCTAGTTCTTTAAACCACATGTGATATATTGACATGTTCTTCATTGTTTAATTGTAAATGAAATATGAGTAACAAGAGTATTTTAGGCTAAGTGAATATTTCCAGATTTATTATCTATTTCAGCTGTTCAGAGTAGCTCAAAATATTTACTCCTTTGCACACAGTAGCTCACAAAGAGGATAGGGAGGGAGAAACAAAGTACAGTTGCTCTGAAGCTAATGTTATGCTGTTTGTGGAAAACCTATCAACTGAGGAGAGAACTTTATCTTTTATTTAGAACGTGTAATTTGCATATTTTTTCAATAGAGCAGCTAGTGAAATCGGGAGCAATGGTAGCCTTTGTTTGCAGCAGAGCAAACGATGCTTGCAGTAAGCACATAATTGTGAAAGTTCTTGTCTTTAAATGTAAAGCCTCTTGCACCACTGGCCAAATGGTAATCAAGGCTTTCACAAGTACAGACTACTCAAGAAAAAGGGATTACAGCTCCTGGCACTGGAGACTTGCAGCATCCTCTGGGGTAGTGTGGTTTTACAGTGCCCCTTACTGGGGCTCTCTCGTAATGCAACAACGAAAGGAAATCTGGATCCCCAGAAGTCTGAGCTGGTTTGGGTTTTTTGCATTTTTTCCACCTGAGCTTTGAACCAAACAAAATATAGTGCTGCTCTGGTTTCTAAAAATGGATTATTTACATTAAAAAATTATTTTACACTTGATTTTAGTATTTCTTGGTGTTCAGATGTTTCATTATCTCCTTCAGGTTTTTTTGAAATCTCACTGGGGAGTTTGGTGATAATGGTCTTTATACACATCCAAACTGATGGAACACATGAAAGCTTTGAATGAACTAGGATTTGTCTTTCATTTTTTGAACTAGTGACCCACAAGCATAAGTTTTGGACCACATTGACAGTACATTGCCATTCATTCCATATTTAAAAGATCTGAAAGAATTAGGACTTTGAATTGGGGAATTCTGCCTGTTATTCCAGAGAAGTGAGATACAGCTGAGTTCACTAGATAAACATAGAACAACCTCACCATTTGGCTTTGTTTGCTAAGAATAGTGTCTTTAGAGTTGAAGATATTCTGTTTAGCTAAATGTGTTGCTTGGATAGAATGATAATGGGAGAGGAAAACAATGCAGTGACTTTTCACTAAACTGAAAAATGAAAACTGTTGGCTTATCAGTTCTGTTGCCACTGGGTGAGGCACAAGCAGATCTTCTTGGAGTCTTCCTTTTGTATCTTACAGTACTGACATGGAGCTAAGTTAGCCAAGTTTTGGTATGTAATGTGAATCTCCTAGTAGTCTGTAGATCCTAATGAATTACCTTTTGTTGTGTAGAAGGAAGTTTTGAAGTGCTTTTAACTGATGCAATGAAATTGATTTCCAAAATTGAGCCTTGAAGTATGAAATGTCCTCACACCTTACACTGAGCAAATTTTTTATTACAGCTTTCATCTGTATTTTTTTGGGGGGAGGGTTTTTCAACAGTATGTAGTGGTGCTGTCCTGAAAAGGGAAACAAACCCACAAAATACTGACCTGGCTAGATTCCCAGGTCCCCTTGTGATGCACAGTTAAGTACCCCACTGGAGGAACTAATTACATGTGTTGAAGGATTTGTGAAAATCCTTAAATACCTCATGACAATCTAGGTGTATAGACATGCAGTACAAAGCTTTAAAGTTGATGATTCTTACTGGGCTTAATTTGATGAAGGAAAATAGCTGCTGGGGCATGGATAACGGGCAGTCAAAGCAGTCCTTGTTACAGCTTCCCTTCACGTACTGTGTGGAACTCTGTGCAAAAACTGCAAGTTCCTTTACAAATGAATGTGGTGATGGATGGAGCGTAAAGGATTTGTGGCAGAATATTCTGGTGAGGAGGAGTGACCTGTGATGCTCTGGTGTTTCATGGACTAAACAGGAGAAAGTACAAAAATGTCCAGGAGAAAAATGTATTTATTCTTAGATTGCTCAAGAGTCGGGAACTGGTACTGTGAGGAAGAAATACACCATTCAAGCATTAATGAAGACTCTGTTTGCCTAGAACTTGTTGACCCAAGGCCTTTGTAGGCTGCTTTATCAGGTTTTTCAGAGACCGCATTTTAAAAGTAAGATGTCTTGCAACACTGTTTAATTTGGTTACCAGAGCAACTGAGTCTCCATGACCTCATGTAATTAATGAGCTACAAAATATAACTAATTACTCTGAAAAAATCCTGTAGTCACAAGAGTCAGTGTCTTCTAGAACACATGCATTTGGCTGTTTCTAATTGTGAACACCTAGACTAGCACTTTTTTTCACGTACCTAAAACTGTCCTTTTAAATGGGCACATCTATCAGATACATTATTGGTGGCAGTTTGTGAGAGTTACAGCACTAAACGAGAGTGTCAGGCACGGTGTTGTACTCCATTTCCTAAAAGGTTTCTGAATCACTCTGTCAGTTTTCCTGGGTCTACTAAAAACTTAATGCTGTTGACTATTACGAATGTGTTTCTGCATGTGCTCTCAAAGGCAAGCATTGTGAATGCTTGAATAAGGAGAAGAAAAGTTGAGATAGACATGGTTGCTGAGCACAATTCTTTTAATAAATTTCACTAAGGCACTCTGACTTCAAGAAAGTCTATGAAGTTGGAAAAGGGTTAGCTAGTCTTCGTTAACCTACGCTCTTTTATCCTGCCTAATGAAGGGAAGCAACATCCTAAAACTAATCTGCAGGCTGGAACTGTCAGTACTATTACTGGTGGGTTTTGTGGGGGTTTTGGGTTTGTGGTTTGTTTTTTGTTTTGTTTTTGTTTTAAACCAAACAAGACTGAAAGAACCATGAAAAGTAAATTAATGATAACTTAATTTTGTATCCCATGCAGGCTTTCTCAAGGTTCTGGAAGTAGCAGGGCATTTGGTTGCTAACTGACCTGAAACGTATGTTCCACCTTGGAAAGATCTACAGTGGGAGACATTTATCTTCACATACCCCACAGTTCCCTGCATCAGAAGAAAGACTTCATGGTCAAAAGTGGTTCAAGATTATTATGCAACACTGATAACACAGAAATTATTCTTCTGAGAATAACTGACTTTGTAGAAGCTTTCTTACTCTTCTCAATTTTTTTTTTTTTAAGAATTGCCTCTGTCAGAAATTATAAACAAGATGCCAGCCAAGACACCCATCTACTTGAAAGCAGCAAACAACAAAAAAGGGAAGAAATTCAAACTAAGGGATATCTTGTCTCCTGATATGATCAGTCCACCACTTGGAGATTTTCGTCACACCATACACATTGGAAAAGAGGGACAACATGATGTTTTTGGAGACATCTCCTTTTTGCAGGGCAATTATGAGCTATTGCCTGGAAATGAAGGAGAAACCAGAATTAGTGAGTCTGGTGGCCATAATGAATTCTTAAGGGCAAACAGCACTTCTGAATCCATGTTTACAGAAACTCCATCACCAGTGCTCAAAAATGCTATTTCCCTTCCTGCCATTGGGGGTTCTCAAGCCCTTACATTGCCTTTACTGTCACCAGTGACATTTAATTCAAAGCAAGATTCAATCAGGTCATCAAGAAATCCTAGGCTAAGCTGTGAGCCAGTAATAGAAGAAAAATTGCAGGAAAAAAGTGAACAGATCGAGGATGAAGAAACATACAAAGATGACATATGGGAGCAAAATGGTTCTGTGCATTTTACTAATGGTAGAGACAGTCACTCATCCAGTTTTTCTGAACGATGCACTGATTGGCAAACAGTTGATTTATTTGATGACAGCCAACTTTCATGTGAACTAACCAAGACAAAAAGTAAGTCAGAAGAATCCCTTTCAGACCTTGCAGGCTCTCTTCTCTCGTTGCAACTTGACCTGGGACCATCACTTTTAGATGAGGTCCTCAATGTAATGGACAAGAATAAATCTTAGAACTGGTACTCCCTTCCTTCTTTACAAATGATTCACTTAAGCAAACAAACAAAAACCATAGTTCAAAAGTAGAGACTCTTAAAAATCGGCTGTATTTGCAGTTGTTTGATGGGTTTTCTAAAAATATTCTTAAAATACTATTTTTTTACCGATTGTTTTTCATGATTTTTATTACACTAAATTCTCATAGCAGAAAAGTAAATTTTAATAACAGTTTTCAGCAAATATACAATGTTTTTAAGTACCAGTATTAATGATCAGAAAATGAAGAAATGGAGTTTGAGGATGATGCTGATTGTGACATTTGGTTAGTTCACTTCTATGGGCTTCTGAATATATGACAATATGAGAAGTGTCAGAAAGAGGACTGATATTAATTCCTCACTTCTATAAATTATTACAGTATCACTTTACATGTAAGCCTCATATTAGAATCTTGTGTTTGAGGGATTGATAGTGTTCATTTTCCATAGTACCATTTCTGTTATACCTTCACTGTAACTACATTCTCAGTCTTATAACTACCACTCTGTATTCAGATGTGAACAATTTGAAGGCTTTTTCTGCTTGAACACATGGTCCAGAATCTAAGCTGCTTGAAATTAGTATGCACAAATTTACACAAATTTAGGCTTGGGCCTGACATTGTATATGAAATGATATGTTGTAAACAAGTGACACATGCAAGATATTATGGTTAAATTATTTTAAAAGTTGAAATATATTTTGTGTGTGCATATTGGCTTTTTACTGCAGACCCTACACATACAGTACCTTATTAAAATAGTTGCTTGGCATAATTGGTGCTCTTCTGAAAATTGTATATTTGTGTGCTTGAAAATAAGTATGTATTGATATTCCTTGCTTTTTTTTCTTCATATATTGCCACACCTGGTTTAATTTGCAGCCGATTATTTTACTTTTTGAAGAAGGCACTGGTTATTCACAATGCTTGTGATGTGTACTGCAACAAACAATGTTTTGGAAAATGTGGATCCTTTAATACCATAGCAACACCAATTGCATAGATATCTTGTGCAATACAATAAAAAACTCCAAGTTTCAGTTGAAATGTCTTTGTCTTTTAGTACTTAGTCTCACCAAACCACGAAATGTTTTCTACTGTGATGAAACAGACTGCAGTAGAGTTGCAAAATGTGGGACCAAGGGGCAGATAAATTCTACTATCTTAATTCAGTTGACTTCTCCAATTTAGTTTACTTCCTGAGGTTTTAAGGACAAACTATAAGCAGGAAGGATCCTCTGGGATGTACACTAATTACAAGTAACTGGAGGCAAGACAGTTATACTTTGGTCCTAGTGAAGTTAATGGCAGAGTTCCAGCAGCTTTCACTGAATTCTTTAAGTAAAATCCTGACAGTTTATAGACTGTTACGCCTTAGATAACAACATTTATCAGTTTCTTCCTATGAGAACATGTAAGTTGAGGATGATTTGATATACATTATAGCTATCCTTAAAATTTCTAGAGTCGATGCCAACTAATTCCACTCCTTCAGTGTGTTTTAGGAACAGTCATCACCTCTGTTTCCAGTTAGGTTATTGTGCTTTAATGAGAGATGGAGCTAGTCTCCCATATTATTCCTGTAAATGAATATGGAATAAAGAAATGAAATTAATTAGGAACTGAAATGTAGAATGGGCAAGAGTGGTGTTGAGTTTTTAAGATAATGCTTAACTGCCTTTGACTTTGAATTCTCTGTGTGTAAACCTGGATGAAATTTCCAGAGCATTCATGATCCAAGAAGATTCAATGGTGTTTCTGTGACTATTCTGCTTTTTTTTGTATTTTAGAAAGGAGGTTTAAGGCTCTGCTTGACCACATTTCTTAAGGGAATTGAAGGTTTAGGACATAGTGAGAATTAGGGCCAAAATTTTCACTGGAAAAGTCTGTAGACTCCAAAAAGCAGAAACAGATTCTTTGAGCAGCC
The DNA here is from genome assembly GCA_038090715.1 of Florisuga fusca. Lineage (NCBI taxonomy): Eukaryota > Metazoa > Chordata > Aves > Apodiformes > Trochilidae > Florisuga > Florisuga fusca. The sequence goes on along the minus strand of JAAWXA010000011.1, from coordinate 5,289,024 downwards.
ATTGCAATCGTGTTATTTTTGATTGTCATGTTTTATACTTGATTTCCTCCTGGCTTAGTCTGCTGAAAAATGTCCTTCGACTGTAGGAAGTTTTGGTCTGTATTATCCTCCCTATATGATTGCTCTTATAAATCCTTAGGTCTTGAGATGAGGGTGGGTGGTCTGAACTAAAATAACCCTTGACTCCAGGCAAAAACCTACTGTGTTGTGGAGAAACTTAGCTCAAGTCAGGAACAGGACTTTTATGTTGGCAGTGTGAATTTTGTGTTCCTTTAAAGCTTCCCTCTGAAGCTGGATCCCTGAGTTGTTCAGATCTGCTCAGTCTTATGTGTAAAGACCTGGGAGATGCAAAGCTGCAATATGCTCAGCTTCTGACATAGTCGTCTGTAAAATAGTGCCTTGTGTAATCTGAGCTGGCATCTCAGCTGTCAAAATACAGCTTGTCAGATCAAAACCTTGAATTCCTGGTTTTTGAAAAGTTTTGCCTTCCTGAAGCTTTGATAAAATTCTTAATAAAAAATGAACTTTCCAAGGGGGAGTTAAAGAGCAACTTCCTCAAAACCAAGATACCGCTGCAAGATGGACTTCAAACAGAGGACGGGAAGGAGTTGCCCTGGATATCCCACCAGTTCTGTGGCCACTGGGAAAAACTCTGCTAACTCCAAACAGTACTAACTCTAAAACAGCCCCAGAAAGGTTCACAAATGCCTCCACACTACACCTCTGTCTTAGCAAGGACCAAATTCGGTATCTTAGAGGAAACTGTAAAGCAAAACAAATCCCCAGGCTGGATCACAACTCACAGAAGGTAACAGCCTAACCAGGAGACAAGAAGAAGCCCTAAGACAGGACTTTGAGGAAAACACAGTTCCTTTTGCAGTTCCCTTGTGCAGATACATCAAGAAGTGAATGGCACAGCAACCTTACTGTCTTCCCACATTGACAACATTTCATTATGTTATTAAAAATTGCTCATCATTGACATTTACTTGAATTCACACACTTGAAGCTTTAATGTAATGAAGGTATCCATTTCATTTCACCTGTTCACCCATATCACTACAAAGTGTACACAGGACAGAACCATCTGGATTTGCTGGCAAATGGGTGTAAATAACTATACAGTATGTGAACTTGGCAGAAAAGTGTAGAAAGTATTAAAAAAAAAATCTGAAGAGGGTCAAAAGCAATAACTTGTTTAAGGATTATTTTACTTCATAGCCTTTTTTGCCTTTATGGTTAACAGGGAAGATAAATATCAGGGTTAGGGACGAAGAGCATTCTCCAATTTTTGTATGAAATTCTCAACAAGAAACAAGAACAGGCTCAGGCCAAGTTCCAGAAAAATACAGGAGGGTTTGACTCCTAGAAAATGTGTCAGCTAATTTTTTTTTTCTAATTTCTGTAAGAATTAGTGAAAGAAGGGACACTTTGGGAGGCTGCATTTTGGAGAATGTCATCATGGGCAGAATAAGAAGCAGCAGTTTGCTATGTCAAATATAAATAACCCAGACACAAACCTAGCAGTGAAGGTGTTGGATCCAGCATACTGAGGCCAAATAAAGTTTGGATGATGCCAGAGGAATGGAAGAAGGAGGCACACTGGATTTTATTCAAAGGAGAAAATTAATGGTGGTTGTAAGCAAATTAATTAAATTAGCAGTGATCTAAGTGTTCTCCTTGCATCCATTTGCTTTTCATATGAACCCAAAGTAAATTAGTACATCTGTTTCCTATAAATGCTTTTATTTTATGGGTTTTTTTTGTTTTTGTTTTTTTAAGGGGTTTCTTTATTCTAAATGTAAGGCTGGATCCACCACTAACTGCTTCTTTATAATCAGCATTTTACAAGTGCTAGAAAATCAAGGAGTTTCCGTTCACTTTTGAATATTGTAAGTTACTTTTTCCATGTTACAATTACAAGAGGACTGATATTCTGGCATAAAGTAACATCACTCCAATAAAATCATGGATTCTGATTTACACCAGATTATTCCTAGAGAGAAATTATTTTCCCAGAATAAATTACAACAGAGGGAATATTCTTTTTCACAGGAACACTGATCCTACATATTCTTCAAGATACTTCTTTTCCTCATTGTCTAAAATAATTCTTTCTTAGCTTGTGTTCTGAGAAACTAGCTTTAGCTTTGAGGATGGGTGACTTTTAGCCTGTGCTATGTTTCATTTGCTCCTTAGGATATTTGTATATTTAGGAACCTTTCTTCTATTAGAACCTCCTGTCTGGGTGTCATATGAGCCATGATCTACTGCCAGACCTACTCTGGCATCCCTAGAGCAGGGACTGGGCTGAGCTGAAATGGGGGCCCTGAGCCTACAGACAGGTGTGGAGTCCCACTTGAGAATGCTGACACCTCTGGCAGACTTTTGTGGGTAATATTTTTGACCTGACTTTATCTGAAAACAGTTATGAAAATCTCCTTAGACCCCGGTCTAAAAGCAGTATCAGAATCAAAACAAAAGATTTTAAATTATGGTAATTCCAAACAACTATAATTGCCATCTATTTTATAGTGTAATAAATGGGTTGCTTATTGTTTTTCTAATATTTATTCTCTTGATAGGAAACAGAATTCCAACCATTACTTTCTTTTTCTGAATGATACTGTAGGATGTTTGCCCTCTCCCTCACAGCACCTACTCTTTTTTGACAAAGCACTCTGCTGCAGTATAAAAAAAAATTCTGGGATATATATATATATTCTTTTTTCCTCCAGCTAAATTTCTAGTAAAATTTATCTAGTGGTTTGAAAAAATTTAAGACTTACACATAATATTTCTATTTCCTCTACTGGCAGACACATGTGTGGTTCGTAGTTCATATATTTATGTTTAATCATCAAGTATTGTCTACATTCAGAAAAGCTTCGTGTCACTTTTGTTTTATCTGAACTGCTCTCACTAGAAAAATGCAGATGGAGACAGCAGACTGTAAATGTTGACCCTCTACATCCACAGGGTTGCAAAATCTTTCACTGCATTTGGCTTATGAAATTACTTTTGAATGTCAGCCACAAATATGCTAAATGTTAATTAGGATTCCATAGTCAGTTCTATATCCTGTGACAGTGTTGGGGAAATCCTAACCACAGCATGGATGTGCACACTGAGGAATGCCATTTCTCATACTGGAAGGAACAACACTGATAGCTGTCCTTGGACTGGTACAGTGACAGGAGTTTTCCCTAACTTGGTGAGGCAGGCAGCCAAGCTAATAGGAAGAACAAAGGGAAAGGGAGATTCCTCCAACTGCAGAATTAACCTGAACTTCTAGGCTTTCTTGGCTCTAGCAAACACTTGAACTGTTGACATGAACTTGGTCAAATCATTTAATCTTTTCACAGTTGATACTGACATCTCTAGAATAAAAGGATAACATTGTCCTTCTATCAATTTATGTCTGTTCTGACAAATTAGATGAAAAAAGTTTGCATGTAAATTGTTTGGAGGGCAGTGTTTAGCCTAAGAGCATTAGCTGAATTGTCTTAGGGGTACTCTTTCTTCTATGGAACTGCAGTGATCTACTCAACTATACACACCATGGCATTGCAAATAAGTATTCTTAACAGATTGTATAAGGTTTCAATGATAGATACCTTAAAATCATATGTTCTTTGAAAAACTGTCATTTGAAGAAAAAATATCTAGGTTTTTGCTCTCAATTCTAAATATAATCAATCACGAGGCAATTTGATTGCATGACTTGGGAAACAGGGCAAAATGGGATAGTGATGGCTTCAGGAATTCAGGGATTACCAGCAAGGCATCCAAGTTATTTCTTTGACTGTTATTGTTTGTGTTTTTGGAACTGGGTTGCGGAGCAAGGACTGTCTTATCCTGTGTCTGGAGAGCAGTTAGAATAACCTGGCTGTCACCACAGTTCAAGAAATAATACAATATGTACCCAGGAACAGAGGAATATTCCCTGTGCCATGACAAGTTAGCAGAGATGTCAGACAGAGGTCAAATGTGTGCAGAATCAGTTAAGTGTGAACAGGTGTGATGGGACCACCATGAAATAACTCTTTGGTTAAGTCATTCTAAGTGAAGCATGAATACACCTATCCTAGATGTGTTTGTAGCCTTAAACCATCCTGTAGCTATAATGTATCTGACACTATTCCTAAAGCAAACAAGCAATAAAAACAGACATCCTTAATTACTGCTGCATCATGAAAAATATTTATCCCATTAATGTTGGGAACTGCTTGATGTGGGAGTGATGGGAGGATATTATCCTTCCTACTGCTACTGAATGAAAGAATCAAAGCATAAGTAGTCCACCTATGGGGTGGCATCCTTTCACCAGATCCACTTCATTGGAGTTTGAGGGAGTCAAATAATAAGAAGATCGCTTTGCACTTCATGCAACAAAAAAATGGTTCTGTGAGCCCAACATGTAGCTGTCCCACAATCTGCAGGAGGCTGTACTGTTGCTCACTAAGTCTCAGTGCCTTCACACCAACTTAAAAACCTTTCCACTTTACTTAGAAATCAATTCATTCATACTGTGTTGGCACTGAGCAATGGAAACACAGTGCACACTAAGGCTAAGATCCTTCTGTGGAACAGCATCAAGACATAGCTAAAGCATACTTAGCTCTCCAGTGTCCCTCATGTTCAGTTCCTTCTACTGAAAACTGAGCACAGCAATGGAAAAAAAATGAGTGCTGGGATCTTGCTCTGCTCTCAGGCAAGCTGTTTCCAGGACACAGCCCCATAGCCAGAAGCCCAAGAGCATACCAGTTTATGCATAATCCTAGAGCTTTCCCTTGCTGGAGTTGTGGGCTTTGCCTCTTCCTCATGCACCTTGTAAAGTGTCACTCAGATGAAAGTGTACCTACCGTGTCTTGCTTTCTGTGTATCATATAACATGACAGCAAGCAAAATATAAATTACAAACTTTTTCACTTGTGGGGCTCCTCTTACAGTTCTGAAAACTGAATATGGACGTATTTCCTCCCTCTAGTGTTAACTTGCATTGGCAAAGTGCATGCTGGAAGCTTCCTCACTACACTACACCATAACCATTTAGCCCTTGGCATGCTGGAAGATACATCATGCTGGTGGGTAATTCTGAGACAGGAATATAAGTTAAGAGCTGATCCACCAGCTAATGAAGATTTTCTGCTATAGAATAAATCTCAATCTAAATCTATCATTAAATGCATATTAAGACATAAGTATGCACACTTATACAAATAAACCAACATTGCTAACACATTATAATTTTAAGAGATTGTCCATCTTTGGGAGCAGCAGGAAATCCTGTTGTGTAGATTCTCTCATGTCTGAAAAAGGTTCCTTTCATGATACAGCCTTTTCTGCACTGGGTGAGTATAGGCATATATGCCTTGCTGCTTATTTTCATCAAGTTTGTAGTAAACAGAACTGAGCCACTTACCTGTCCCTCAACTTTGACTGAAACAGACCAAGTTTTTAAAAAGTACTTCACAATCTCACACACATGCAAACCCCGAGTGAGATTTCCAAAATGAATTCTTTAGAAAGCCAGGCTAATTGTATCCCTGACTGAAGACTAGGAAGTCAGCAAAGTAACAAATTATGCTGAACTTTACTTAGTGTTTTGATATTCAGATGCATGTTAAGTGCAAATAAATTTAAAGCCCACAGAGTCCAATTTTGGATTGTTTGTTCGTTGTTTCTTAACAGAGCTTTTAATCTGCTGTGGACAACTCTATCTCTTCCTTTTTAGGAATTGTCTTCAAAATATAATTGAAATGAACTTGTAAAAAGTTCATCACTGTCAGGCAGAGATACGTACAATCAGGCTTGTGCATGGCTGTTTTTTGGATTCTGTGAACTGCTTCCTTTTAGGGGAAAATCTACAGGGTAACCTACCATTAGTTTTCATTCAAGGGAGGTAGATACCTAGTTATTTGCATTCTATACCTGCTTGTTCATTATACTTTCTACCAGCATTAGATTTATATTAAAATTTCTATTTGATACATGCCAGCGTTTCAGTTCAGCCAGGTTTTTTCACTTATGCATGCAACAAGTCTGCCCATGATACAGTCAAAGTAGGGAGGACACATAATCTGAAATACTGAACTTTGACATTTTCCTTCTAAAACTCATGCAATAATCCATTCAAACACATTTTCTGATTAAAACTCTATTTCTTTTGAACACATTTTCCTGTCCAGTTAATGTGCTTTTCCAGTTACACGTGTCTATGATGTAGGAGATTTCAAAAAGATACGAAGCTTTTTTCACAATTAGAAAGCTGTGCTACTAAATAAATGGAGAGTTCATAATTTCAGCAACAGAATAACTTGAAAAGCTAAATATGACAGTTTCAGTAGTTTTTCTACTTTTCACAAAGTAAGCAGTTGCTTTACATAGGTACTCACAGAAGTTCAATAAAACTCCGTGACTCCTGGACTTGATAAAGAAAATTAACAAAAGAAACTAAGAGATATCTTAAATACGTCCATAAAGCTGTAACAATTTTTCACCTGTGAGAGATTCACATAGTACCAATTAAGCTTGAGGAAATTAGGATTTCTCTACCATAAAACTGTTTAACAAAGTGAAAACTGTAGATCTGACCTGAGGATAAGCTGAGTCCATGGTCTCTGTGAAGTTTCTTGTTGAATATCCTTCAGGTCACTTCTACAGTGAAGCAGGGATTAGGTCCTGTGGAATGAAGGAAGAATTATCACTTTATATTCTATTTTAGATCTAAGTGATTGTCATAAAGCAATTAGAAAAAGAAGAGCTGCCTGTAGGAAGCCATGTGAGTTTACAATGCTCCAGTGGTTCTGAATTTGCCCCTTTCCTCTTCCTCCCAGTTCTTTGCAACAAGGCCACAGCAAAGTACTAAGCATGTCTTTCTTCTAGCTGCCACCACCCCTTGACTAGTCACAAGAAATGTATGCTGGAAAGAATACTGAGTTGGAAAATCCTTCACAGAATTCTCAGTTGTATTTCCAGCAACATATAGGTGGCCGTGAAAGTGTCCCATTTAACCCAGTTAAGACCATGAATCTGAAATGTAACAATGACAGGATGCTACTCAGGAATACTATGATTCAGTGTTCCTCAGAAAGAATCAGTTCTCTCTTGGACTCATAGACAGTCGCCACTTGTTTTCTATGATAACTTATTCCTGATATTTATCTTGGGGGAATATCAAGATGATGTCATAAATCTTCTTCATCTCATCCATTTATAGGACTGTTTTCCCCTTCTCTTATTTGCACTTCTAGATCCAACTGGCCCAAGCCCTCCTTACAGAATCCACTTTAGACCAGAGATAATTTTTAAATGGTGTTTTATAAATAAACAGTTTAGACCTTTGGGTAAGATTGCCCAATAGCTGAATCTGCTGAAGAGAATAATATACTTTTATAGTCTGCCTGCAAGAACTTACTGTAGTACATGAACAATTTCTTCTGATCACACAAAATATAATGAGGAATTTAAAACCAGCAAATCTAAACCTGATCATAAAGAGATGTTATCTCTTCATCATTTTCATTGATAGTGTGAGAATACAAGGCCCTGATGCAAGTCTAAGAAGTTATGTATAGTCTCCAGATGTAATACAATGAAAAAGAACTCTAGAAACAGTTAAAATCCTCATATGTAAAGGCTAAGTCTTTTTGTGAAGTTATTTATTAATACAGCACTGCAAAACTTAGACTGGCTCTGGAGTTATTTTTCTAAGTTGCCAAGATGCCTAAGAATACATATCCTAGAAGAAACTGCTCTAAGGAAATGGTGCAGAATCCTTCATTAAAGTTAGACACCTGCCTATGATTCTCAAAAAAAAAGTCTAAAAATTGAACATTCAATATCAGTTATGAATGTCATAACCACACTTCTTCCCCACTGACTCTCTCCACCTCAGTTGTAGAAATAACAAAAATAGTTAAAATCAAAATGTGTGTCTGTGCCCAAAAAGCTTATTGTGTGAAATAAAACAAATTAGTTTTATATTTAGTTATGAATGCAGTGAGGTCTGAAGCTTATCCTTAGTTCTACAAGTAACATATTCCAAATGTAGTAGTCAAGTCCCTGTCTCTCTTGCTTGTGTGGGAGCCTGGACTCATTTCATTGTTCTTGTGGAATGCATCTGCTGTGTGAAGGTCCAGCTCACAGCTGGAGAGGCAATGACTGGAGTTATTTCAGTACATGTTTGTTTGTGGACTAAGTCTTAAAAAGATAAAACTTCATTAAGTATCACAGTTATCAAGACCGATCTCTCACATCATAGCTAGTCATATAATACAGACCCTTTTTTAGTTAGGTCAAACTCCATCTGAAATCCTTTGTTTCCATGGCTGTTGTCATAACTCTAGCATTTCACTCTGGCAACAACCTTCTTGTTTTTCCAGTCTGAAATCACTAAAGGTCAGTTTCTACCCTTGTGCCAGTGCTGTCTTTTACTCTGAGTAACTTTTCTTCCTAGTGTTTACCCCTCTTCACCAGTGTATTTGTCAACAGCATTAATTTTTTCCCTCACTCTTCATTTTGCTAGACCAAACATGCTGCTCTATTTAAATATCTTTAAAAGCTTTTCCCCTCTAATGATCCTTCCATCTCTCTTCTGCAAACGTTCCAGTTTAAGTTCATCCTTCCTGTATTCAGATGATTATATAGTTTCCTAAAAGTGATTTCACTAGTGCCTGAACTGCTATAGTCTTGGGACTTGATTAGTGTTAAGGATTCCCTTTATCCTGCATGAAATGACAAGACACTACAGACTGCAAAGCTCGTGCTGGTTTTGTTGCTAAGCAGAAAGCCCACTATGCAGTGAACCACTCAGAGGTGACACCAGTCTATGTGTTTTTATTTTCAGCTAAGTGTTATGGTAATATAGTCCTGAATTCTTGAACTTACAATGTGGTCAGGCCTGCTTCTGAAATGGGAGTCCAGCTTTAGGCATTAGCAGACATAATATGGATAACCTAATAGCACTGAAATGCTTGAAAGACCTTAAAAAGTGTTGAGCTCTCAGGTGAATTACATGTTTTCCCACATTACCTCCCTCTTCTTGTTACAATGCCATCTTTGGCATCTTTGGCATCTTTTGGCATCTTTGCCTCTCTTCCAGCAGGCTGTTCTCAAAGAAGTGGTACATTTTTCTTTGGTATAAAGCTGGAGGGTTGTGCAATGTGGATTTGGAAGAAAGACCCTGTAGACCTGGAAGTATCCACCCATTATTAGTGCTGTGTGCTGCCTTGCCTCCCATCCCCCTGCACCATGACCCAGACCAGGGCAGCACAGCAGCTGCCCCTCTGCAGGTCTGTTAAGGAGCTGTTTTCACTGCTTAATCCTCATGAAGCAAAAGGATCCACCTGAGCTACCCTCCTCCTGTCCTTTAGTGGTGGCAAGAAGTCTCAGAGAGCTTTCACGAAGCTTCCATCTCACCCTTATTGATAAGGTGGTGTGTAATCCCATAGATCTGGGAAACTGATACAGCTGAACCACCACAAGAGACTTATCCTCAGGACTGTGGGAAATGGAGGCAAACCAAAGAGATAGACCTTAAGATAAACCTTTCTAGAAATGGTGGCTATGAATATGTTGTGTTGGGTATGATTCTTTCTCATTTCTGAGACAATTTCTCAGTTTTTCATGCTACCTTGAAGATTGGAAAAAAATCACCTTAATTGATAAGTCAGCCAGATTTAGTCACAAAATCATCAAAAGTAATGGTAAAACTCCTTTTGACTTTGCTGGGGCCCAGATGGGTTGGATGCTAACCATTGGATATAATATCACAACTCCTACTTGTTTTCCTCTTTGGTAGAGCCTAAAATTCTGCATGTGGCCCATTTCTAATGGACATAAGTAGCTGTAGTGCAAATATTGCAGAGGACATGAATTACATCAATATTTGACAGCTAAGCAAGAGATCTGCATCTGCTGAGAACTGTCACAGCTTAGTTGAAATCACATTATGTTAGCAACGAATATTGCCCACACATTTCAAATACAGAAATAGCACAGGTGTTAGGAACTCTAAATGTGTGTGAAGCAACTTAATGATTCACTTTGATTTAGTGTTGGGAAGTCCCTGCTTCCCCAGACTGTGTTAGAGAAACTGAGCAACATACTCAGGATGCAGAACATACCAACTTTGCAAGAAATGGAGCCATTGTGTACTACTGGCTGCAAGCATAAACCCACAAACAAAGAAGTAATTTGGAAAAATAATTGGAAATTGGTATTTAAACTATGACATCTTCTGAAATAATTTCTAAGACCAGTAAGAATTAACACATTGGGAACAAAGCAGTGTTTTCACTGTAAACCTTTAAAAAGGTTAAAGGTTCAGCACAAAAATCTGCAGTTAAATCTCTGGTGATTTAGGCTTTTCCTTTGCTAAGTGCTAATAATTTATCAAGAAGCTCTAGGGTTTTCAGAAGAATAACACCATGCTCACTCATTTTGAAACAACTTTGGGTTTTTCCTTTTGTTTTCAATTTGATTTAGTTGCATTCCTTCTGAGTGGGAAAAATAAGCCAAGTATTTCTAAGATATAAATAGTTTAGGATGAGATGAGTAATTAAGTGAGAAGAAACCAGAGTCAATTGCTGATAGTTCTAAGTGACATTACAGTGAAATTTCATTCTTTCCTAATAGCTTGGCATAAGGTGATGATTTTATGAAACAATGCTCCATAAAAATACAATGTATTGCTGAACATGATTACACCTCCTCCCAAAATAAAAATTAACAACAAAAATAAGTATGAAAATTACATCTTACTTTACAAAAGACATGCAATTAGACATTAGGTCATTTCAAGAGTTTTCCCAGGTGTTCTTACTGAAATTTTGGATGTTGGGAAAGCAGCTTCCAGCACACTAAACAAACCTTACTTTTCTCCAGCTGTCACCATCTCTCACTCACCTGCCTGCTTTGGAGCCTGCTCCTTCTCAAGCGTAGGAATAGTGGCTGGTAAGGCGAAGGCACATTTTTCACAGATTGGCACCCTTCTTACTACACCTTTCATGTTTTGGTTTTCTTCCTACAAAGCCTAAGAGTACAAAGAACAATGACCATCAAGGAATCAAATAGTTTATGCTTTCTGTTTAGTCCACAGTTAATAATGTTTGCATTCCTCTAGCAGAAACAGTAAATAGTTGTAAAATTAATGTAAAATGTAAATGCAAACACATGTAAGTGCTTTATTGAATTTTAGAGATGTTATTTTAATCTCTCTTTAAAGAATTATAGATAGACAACAATTGAAATTAAGCACATTGTCTCTAAATTGTCATGCCACACTCCCTTTTCATGTCTACTTCCCTGTAGTATCAATGTGTCTATTATGGTGAAACATAAGAGCTTAAATTAAGTGAAAATAAATTATTAAGGCTTCCTGGATCCTTTCTTGCCAGCCACCTCCTTAACATGCTTAAATTTCTCTTCAATGTGAAAGATCTGTGCTCTTCAGGTATTTATTGCAAGCCACTTTATGTTGCTGGTGGAGAGAATGTTTTAAAGGCTAAAGATCAAAAGGCAAGTCCTAATTTAAAGGAGCAGGTGCCAGCTGAAGAATATATCATACCATAGGTACTGTGAAAGGGATGAAGCTCATTGATGAATAGTGTCTGCCCTTCCTCCATATTGTACAAAAAGTTTTGTGAAGTTAGGTTCAGGCAACAAGGGAGGGCTTATTTTTTTATTATTTCCAGATGAGCCACAAATTGCTAGGGCAGCCTTATCTACACTATTTTACTGCTACAAGGTTTTACAGAATTTCCTCAGTGCAGATGAACATGCTTATTCAAATGCAGCTTGTTCTAGAACCCGTGCTAGTTATTTCAGGGTAATACGTTTACATATGGGTGTCCACCCAACTGCCTTTCTTGAATACCACTGTTTTGGTTAAAAGTACACTTCAAATCAAAACAGTAATAATAGTAAAACTTTTAAAAGTATATCAGATTTGAATGACCTTTTGATTCTCAATAGTCCTGCAGTGGAAATTTCTCTCTCTTCCTTTTCTCAGAAGCATTCATCGAGATTAATTTCTCTCATAGAAAGATCACAATGGGAAAACAACAGACTGGACAATAGAGCTCTCGTGACCTCAGTCACACAACTGACGTGAATGCCAAATCTAGTGATAAAAAAGTCAATATGAAAAAACAGAAAATTATCAAATCTGTGAATGCTGGAAGGTCAAATGTAAAAATAGAGTTTTTAAGATCTAAACCAAACCAAATATTTGTGCTACTTAGATGCACCATTGAAACAATCCAGTAACACAGGAGTACCATCTGGGTTAAAGCAAGCTCAGGCTCATTTATACTACCTCCTGTTATTGTAAAATAAGATTGTTTGAGAATATAAAGATGGTGTTAAGTTCAGAATTATTACATGCTGAAATTGTAATGGAAGGATTATCCCTAGCTGAAGAGCTGTTCCTTTGCAAAGCTTGTGCTCTCCTTGGATTTCTGCTAGTTGTAAGATACCCTCCCTCTCCTTGCCATTCACAGCAAAAGGTCCCATCTGAAATGAAGATGACTGCAAAGGAAAGGGGAAAAAATTGAGAAGTTACCAACTTTTGTCAGTAGGAGCAAGTATAGTAGTTGAAAATGGCCTTGCAGGTGGGTTTCTGTACTCTGTCCTGACAAGGACTCCACACAGTCTGTGCTTCTCTTTTGTCTTATCAGCACAAATTTTGCACATATGTTAACCAGTCCCTCCCACAAACTCATTGAAGCAACAGTGGTCTCCTTAGCAACATCCTCTGAGACACAAGGAGGAAATTCCCCAGTCTCTCTGACCTAGAGGCTCAAATCCTCCATCTGGGAAGCAGCTCCTGTCTTTAGTCTCTACCTTAATTTTTAAAACGTTTTAGCTTTGATCTGTGTTTATATTGATAAAACAGAGTCTGTAAAAAATAAACATGGAAAGTTCAGCTGCATAAACCTGCAGGCTGCCTCAGGCAAGAGCCAGAAGCAACAGTCCTGAAGATAGAAATCACTGGCATATTCCATTAACGTATAGAGGCAAGTAAACTGGCATAATTGCTGTTTTCAGCAGTTTTGAGACAAGGTGGGGTAGGTACTTCCACATGGACAGAGAGCAAAGGCCACTTACTATATTTTTATTGGATCTGACTTCAATGTCAGCCCTGTAAATATTAACATGTGTTTAATTTCAAATATATGAGAAATCCATTGATGCTGAGTGACATTTGTGAAACATTGCAAGATCTGGACAACTATCATGTCTGTCTGTTACATCCATGCCAGCTTTCTGCAATATGAGAAACTATGTTAAAATGCCAGTTCTGCTATTGCTGATTTTTTAGGTGGAAAAAAGTCATTGAATTACTCCTTTTCTGCAGCTGCAGTGCAAAAAGAACCTCAGAAAGCAAATGTAAATAAAAAAATTCACAGTCATGCTCTGGGAATGCCTTTTCAGGAATGGGGCTTAATCCCACTTGTACCTGTTCAGTTAGCTGCCAGATAATAAAAAAAGAAGTGGCCTTAAGAGCAGTTGATGCTGCTGCCCATAGAAAATCTCTAGTCCAAGGAATGCTGACAGGGTTATGGTCCTGGATGATCAAATGAGCTGAGGGTGCCTCCTAACAAAGTGACAGTAGAAGTTTAGATGCAGGGTCCTAATTGTTGCCCTGTGCTAGGATTTCTCTCAGTGTTGAACTGTCTGCTGCTGAGTAATAAATGGGTTCTTCAGCATAATGTGCTACCCCTAGTCAGAGTTTGGATGATGCATGGCACTGGCTGGCTCACATGGCAATGAGGAAGCCTGGTCAGGCTTGATAGAAATTGTCATGCATATGCATGTTTATACTCTGGTTTGCTTTGCCCCAACAAGTGACTGAATGAGCCAATGCCTGGGATCAAGTTTTTTTCCCTTGGTGGGAGAATCACAGAATCATAGAATTGGCTGGGTTGGAAGGGACCTCAGAGATCATCAAGTCCAACCCTTGACCCACTACCGCTGCGGTTACCAGCCCATGGCACTGAGTGCCACATCCAGTCTCTTTTTAAATATCTCCAGGGACGGAGAATCCACTACTTCCCTGGGCAGCCCATTCCAATGCCTGATCACCCTCTCCATAAAGAAATTCTTTCTAATATCTAACCTAAACCTCCCCTGGCTCAACTTAAGACCATGCCCTCTTGTCTTGCTGGTAGTTGCCTGGGAAAAGAGACCAACCCCCACCTGGCTACAGCCTCCTTTCAGGTAGCTGTAGAGAGTGATGAGGTCTCCCCTGAGCCTCCTCTTCTCCAGGCTGAACAGCCCCAGCTCTCTCAGCCTCTCCTCATAGGATCTGTGCTCGAGTCCCTTCACCAGCCTTGTTGCCCTCCTTTGGACCTGCTCCAGCACCTCAGAACAGCAGTAACATTCAATGTGCTTTGTATCTCATTCTGCTATTGCTTTGTTGACTGACAAGACCTACAGAACATGCTAATTTCTGGATACACTTTTACCACCATTTCTTCCTACACTTTTATTCATGAGGTGGGATCACAAGGCAGCTAACACAAATATTCCACTGTGTAAATCAGTCTGGCCCTAAAAGTGAATGCTTAAATGTAACTTGTAAGTAAGCACATCTAAAACTCATCTTGAGGTGCAATTACTGCTTTGCTCTAAAATGTTTTTGTTAACATTGTGAACAAGTTGGTGTTAGCTTGAGACATTTTCATCTGTTACTTTATTTGTAAGAAAAAGAAAACACGCTAGTAATGCTAACAAACATCAGAGCTAAGGAGTTTCATAGTGATTATACAGCAGAGTTCTGGAAACCTTCTGTCTACTGCAGCTCTTAGATATTAACAGAAGCAGCAGACTAAACATTTGTACCCTGTTTGTACTGCCAGCTGAAAAAATGAAGGTAATTAATGGGCAGCTATAAGGTGGAAGAGTCTGGAAAATACCAAAATATGTCATTCTGAAACAAAAAGCACTGGAGCCAGAATATTGTTTTAACTGCATTACTGTTGTTAAGTAACCATCTATAGTTTTACAGTATGTATTGATATTTACAGTTGGGGGTTTTTTCCTATTTATTTTCTATCAATTTTTCCCTCTGAACGTTTATTGCTAACTGGACAAAAAAAAAGAAATAAACTATATCAAGTGCAGCTATCCAAGTCTGCTAGTAACAGGAGCTGATGCTTTGTGTAGCTCTACTCTACTAGTGAAGCTATTACAATTAATGTTCCTAGTGAAATAAAAATAAATGAAATCTGTGTCTTTGCATTTCAGGGAAATTGCCCATACAGGTAAAAAATAAAATAAAATAAAATAAAATAAATCCAAATACACTTTAGGAAGTGGCTAATACTAAATGAAACAGGAAAGTGAAGACGCATGGTAAAATCAGTTATATATAAAATAATATATATAAAACAATCAGTTAAATAAAATGATGGTAAAATCAGTTCCTACTACTACCTGCATCACTTTGGGTTGATTACTTTCAAAAATCCATAGTCATGTAAGAGGAACTAATGGTATTTGGCCTTAATTGCAGAGTATCTTCCAAATTCACAGTTCTCTGCAGGCCACTTGGGGCATCCACTCTTCAGTGGAACCAGTGAAGGCACACTACATCTTCAGCTTTCAAGTCAACTTTTTTAGAAAATGTCCTGCTTGTCTGGAAGGCTATCAGTCTGTGGCTTGTTAAGTACATGAAAATCATGGTTTTCAGTGAAAAGCGGTTATAATGGTATGACCTAACCTGACCTCCTGCCTATTGTATCCAGCAATTTCTATGGTTACACCAAGAACTTCACTAGAAAATATCTTTTTATAAAGACAGACAATTCAAATTTAAGCAGTGAGAAACATGCTGAGCTTTCCATGCCTGTGGTAAACTGTTGCAGTAGTTATTTCCCTGTTAAAAATATCTTCTTATTTCCTGTTTAAAATTTGCTGAGTTAAACATCAACCACTGATTTTGCTATGCCTAATTTTTTATACTAAAACTCTTCTATCTACCTTCAGCATTGATAAAAACCATTCTTTCTGTGGAGTGGGAATCAGGATAAGAGTAAATGTAAAAATCAATGGATTGACTCAATTTTTGCAGGAAAGGCTAATATTTACATCCCACTTTAGAAAAGTTACAAGCATTTGTATGAGTGCATTGGCTTGCAAAGAGCAAGCTAATATTACTCTCCAGAAGGATGTTTCTCTGAACAAAACCTTGAGGATGTGTACATTTAGCCATTGTGGCAGGTTCTATTTTTCATTCATTCTATTTGTTCATTCAAAAGGGTCTCAGGCTGCACTTCAGCCATTGTAGCATAATGGTAAAATCAGTTCCTAAATATTATAAAATTCCTGCGCTAGGGTTTTGTTTTTGTTTTTGTTTTTTGTTTTTCTCAGAAAGGCAAAAATTCAATGCTGGTAGCCCTTGTGAGCAGTGGGAGGAGCAGCTGTGGCTGCTCAAAGCCAGGCCCCAGAATGGCGGCAGCACTCCATGGGTATGGCCTAGTCACTGGGAAGGGAGTGGAAAGCCTTGCAAATGCCAGGCTTGTATGCTTGGGTTTCAGAGTTAAAATAAAACGAAGACTGAAATTCAATAAACCAATTTAAAATGGTAGAGAGAAGACTTAATCTCATCTCCCTCCTCTTTTCATTCCTGCTGGTGGCTGCACATCTCCTTTCTCACACGTCTCTCGCATGCTTTGGGCCCTTCTGTGACATGATTTAACTCTTCAGTAAGGCATAGAGTTATTCAGTTTTTCATTATGAGGGTTTTTTGGGTGGGTTTTTTTGCCATTTTAGGTAAGGGAATTGGCACATAAAATAAGTCTGGTAAGCACCATCAGCAGCCTGCTAATGATGAGGGAAGAGGAGGTAGGTGAGCACGCACATCCCTCTGTGGCAGCAGCAAGCTTCGAATTGGCTGCTGTGGCTTTGAAACCACACTCTTAAGTTTTAATTGGAGTGCAATACATACGTATAATTCCTTGAAACAGAGACATCTGGTGTGGATCCAGAAGGCATCAGGGTGGTGGGAACCTGGAGAAGTTGTGGCTGCCCGAAGCAAGGAGATGGGGAGAGCAGAGCGCACTCCCGGGACTCCCGCCCTTTCTCCGTGGGCCTTGTGTGTGCGCTCACCCCTTCCTCTGCCCTGAGGTGAGGCACAGGCAGCCACCAGTACCCATCGGGGCTGCTGAAGGGACCAGCTGAGCCAGGGGTGGCTGGCCCAGCGACCTCTGGGTGCCTCTCCCTCTGCCCCAACAGCTGAGAACTTGGGTGAAGGGCTGGGCTGGCTTAAATCTGGGGGTTTGCCAGCTACAGACATTGAGTTGTGGCTGAGGGAGGAGAGGCAGCCCCGGACCCCAGCAATCTCAGGAGGAGAAGTGGGAGCCCCTGGGAGTGATCACAATGGTAAGAATCTTAAAAAAAAATTTTTTCAATTCTTTCAAATTTTCATTCTCTTTTCCTTCATTTGCTTTTAAGTGTAGAGGAGAGTCAGTGAAGAGAAATCATTGCTCCTGAGGAGCAGCATGACAAGACCACAGAGGGCCCCGCAGCACTGCTCACAGGGGTAAAGCAGCAGAGGTCCCAGTGTGGCACTGCTGCCCCCAGTGCCCTGCCAGCCTCAGGTGCTCCAGCACAGCCCTGTGTGGCATGGTTGCCCCGTCTGCCCTGCTGAATCTCTGGCCACACCACATCCAGCCCTGGATGCTGCCCCAGGGCCTGGCTGAGTTGTGGCAGCAGTGAACCATGGAATCAGTTAGGGTTGGTAAAGCCCTCTAAGATCATCCAAGAGTTGCTTTTTACCATACAGCAACAAGCCAACATTTCTGCAGGTGGTGTATGTGCACATCAGATCTGTGACTGGGAGGTTGAAAGATAAACTTTGTTCAGACCTTGTGAATGGTAAACTGAGCGTCCTAATGTCACGTATGACCTGAAGTACGTTGTTGGCATGTGTGGATTTTAATGATGGATTCAGCCACGTGTAAAGAAATTTTAAAAATTGATTCAGATTTTAGGTGTTTGTTTGTTTTGGTCTAAAGTTAATCATATTGACTTGTTGGGTAAAGAAATAGCAATTTTTAAACCAAAATCTGATGCTCTACATGTAGCTATTACAGAAAGACTGTAAAACTGGATTTCAAAAATAGATAACTGCAAAACTACAAAAATAGCAGTATGATTTCCTCTGTGTCTTCTTGCTTCTGTTCGGTTGTTGTTTCATGCTTATATTGAAGATTTACATTCCCGGGCATTTTTAAATTTTCTTCCTACTCTCTTCTGTGCTATTTCTTATTTTATTTATTCTTATTATTATTCTTACTTAAGTCTGTTGCTTCCCTTAACTTAATGTTTTTGAGGTAAAAAACCTATATAATCATTCAGTTGTTGCTTGATATTTTCATACTTCTATAATTGGGCATATTAATATTGATCATATTTAAAAGTGTCTATAACCACGATTTTGTTGTAGCAAAGAGGAGAAATCCTAATTATAATATCCTATGTAGAGCTACTGTATGTGGTATTTTAGTCACGTGTAAACTGGCTGCTATTCAGTTGTGTGAATCTGGTAATGAAACAAGCCATGAAAAGAAGTGAGAGCAAATGGTATTTGTATGTCAGCTTAGTTAAGACTGACAAAAATACACCATTTTGCTTACAGACTTAAGTCTTTACCCTTCCTTGTGACTTTATATGCTCAGTGCTCTTTTCACCAGCGTGCTGTTGCTCTTGCAGTGCATGTTTCACTAGTATTTGCAAACCACCTCTGTATGATTTCTAGTGAACTTGTTTTAAAGTAGCAATACCAGAGTATTATAGTTGAAATCCAAATTTATCTTTGTTAAATAGAAAATTAACAATAGAAACCCAAGAGATGCTAGTGGGCAGAGATTACCTAACATATATTTTAAATATTATATTTAAAAAGTGATTTTTTTTTACTTTATAAATAAAGAGTAAGTACATGACTACTTTAGGGTGTTTTCTATTGTCAAAGTAATGACAGCACACTTGGCTGGACAGACACTGAAGGTGAGATTGATGCAGAGCTGGGGCTGTTACAGCAAGACAGACAACTCTGTGAGGTGTTAGCAGGCCTGCCAGAATGAGGCTCATGTGAACTGGGTTTGGTTTGGTAATGATGGGAGCTAAAAACTAGTAATTCTTTTCATTTGTTTAGCTATGGTCTCAGAATTTATAGTGCGTGTTTTCAAGGTTTTCACTGCAGTCATGAGGAATATAAACACAAGGGAAAGAAAGATAAAAGTGCAGATATTACAGTACAGCAAATGACTTCAGGACTTAGGGCTTAAAGCACTCTTCATATATGGAAGGACTTAAAGTAAACGTTTGGAGAGTTGGGGCAATTTTAGTGAATGCTCTATTATATTAAAAATCTTTTGCAATGACAGAAAAAAACATCCAGGTAATGCTCTTTGCCTATAGCTATTGTTCTTGGCTCCTATTGCCATCACCAGGTAGGTAATATAGTGTATGGTATGGAAAAGGACTCAAAAAGATGTGGGTTGTAAATATCTGCTTCTAGAATATGTTGCTACAGGAGCAGCACCTGTGCACACAATTCTCCTCATACTTGGGTTTGTGTAGTGGGTCACAAATAGTTTGCCATGTAAATCCTTACCGATGTTTTTGTAGCCTTTTCCATTTGCTGTGCATGTCTCTAGAATACTTCATCTTCCACAGCCTGCCATGAGTCTTAATTTACTATTACCTTGCTCTTCTAATTGAAAAAAAAATGTTGTCAGCATAGACATTTTAATGCTATGTACTTCTATACTCATTCTGTGATTTTAGAAGGTTCAATAAGTGATTTGTACTTTTCAAGTCCAATAATTAGTTTCTGATTCCCATCTCAGATTTGTGCCTGTTTTTTCTTACAGTTTTCTTACTGTTCCATGAATGCAGTGTGCAACCAGAGATACTATGATTAGTGTCTTGCCATTAGTGGAGTAAATAAGGGATAAAATTATTTGCAACCTAACCAATTTGTGCAAAACTACATTTAAAAACAGACACCTTTCTGGCCAAGAAATCTGCAGCTTGTAGTAACTTGAAGAAGGTGAGAAAAGGTCATTTATCATGTCATGCCTGCCCTGCTTTTGTGTTCTGCAAAAATCCACTACCCAGTGCTGTAAGAGATGGCTTTCTGTGCTAAGGAGTCAGTGAATCTGGCCTAATATGGCCATTCCTGTGCTTAAAGATTGAGGGTGTTCTGGCCTTCAACAAGACATTTTTTAATACCAGAATAAATACTGACTGTACAGTTAACCTGAAAGAGTTAAGTGTAATTTAGCTTCTTTTACAAACTGCTTCTTAAAGTCTTTTCTGTTTGCTCATCTCCACTGGATCTTGAAGAGAGACATTCTGTTGCTATGGAAAATAGAGAGCAAGCAATAGCACATGCCTTCTTACACAGAAGCAAAGCACCCTGTTAACCATCAGCCATGCAGATAGGACTGAGAGTGGAAAAGAAAATATGAAAAAAAATTATGAGGAAAAATATGTGGAAAATATGAAATAAGTTCCAGCTTTCATTCTATCCTTAAATGAAATACGACCTGATTTTCTTCTTTCAGCATGGCACAGAAGCATTCATATGATCCTAGAGAAGAGGGCCATTTGCTGATAGCAATTTCAGTATTCAAGGATGCACACCACAGTCATGAGTACCAGTCTGAAACAAGAGATTCTGAAAAGCCTTGCCTGAATTACACTTCACATATGCATATCTTGTACTAAGCCAAAAAGAGTAAAGGATTTTTTTCTTCTATCTTTTTTTAGTCCTCAGAATTTTTTTACTGGGATATATGTGGGAATATAATACTCTCAGACCAGTCAGATTTTGTCTTGCCTCCAGACTCTAGAAACACTGGAGAAATATTAATTTGAAAAATTGGACATTGGCCTTGATCTTTGCTTTACCACCTAAGATGCTTTCCAGGGTCAGCCTTGAAATTCACCACAGAACCATTCTGTTGGAAGAAAGCAAAGGTTGCACAGTAGAGCCATTTTATTCTTAAAAATATGACTTAGAGCTTTTTTTTTTTTAATTGTCACATAGGAACTAACCTATTTTTAAATAACTGAATCTTTTCATTCTAAAGTCTCTGCCTTTTTTCCATCTATCTGCAGTTTTGTTTTTATAATGTTCTTGGCTACGCAAAGTTAAAGTCAATAGTCATGCAGTATACTGAAGTTGACATTGTAGGTCTTTGTTTCAAGAGACCATTTGTGTTGTGAGAAGGTAAGAACAGACCACAATTACACTGTTTTTCCTACTGAAGACAGGCAAAACTAAATCAAGTCCTATAGGACTTATTCAAGCAAAACTCCAAAAGAAACTTTGCCTCAGGTCATCTAAGAACAGTCAGAAATGGAGTAGTTTCAGTGTATTCTAAAAAAATCCACATCATCCTTTTTTGCAGCTGCTGCTCATGCATGCTTCAAAAATGTTATATTCAAATGTAATGGAAAACTTAAATCTCAGTTAAAAATATGTCAGAAATTCCTCCAATATAACGTTCTAGTTCTATGTGAGAGGAAACCTACTAAACAGAAGCTTCCCCACTAGCTGAAATTAACCAATTAGTGTTAACAATGAGTGGTGAACAAGATGTTCTCTCCCTGCCTGTAAACTTAATCTGCAGCAAAAATTGCACCATATCAGTCTACCAGAATCAGCAACATACCTATTTATCAAGAGAATTAAATAATAAAATCCAGAGTCTTTTTCTAGTTCTAGGTGCTCATGTAAATAAGTAGCTGACTTTTCTAATTTCTTTGTTGTATCATGAGGAAACATCACTTTGTAAGGAGTGTAGTAATCCACTTGTGCACGTAAATATTTTTTTAAAAAAACACCCCCTTTTCATCAATATTTGCCAAGAACTCTAACTTATTCAAAGAGCACTCAGGCTTTGTATGGAGTACAGCATCCACAATGCTTTTTTTTTTTTTTTTTAACCTAATTTCTAGCTGTATTGCCTGAAGAAAATGAGGTCTTGGGATATGCCTATGATTATGCTTTGAGTCACTATAGGAAACAGGATTAATAAGAGAACCTTACTAACCTTTAGTCACTGCTCAGTCTGTAAACAGAAATTATTTCCTGTGAGTGATTTAGATTAAGTTCAATCTTATAAGCTTGACTCCTTTAATTTGCTTTCCTGCACCAGAAAAATAAATTATTCAGCATTACTTACCAAGAAGGTAATGTACCTGCCACACAACAAGGCAGTCCTGTAGAGAACATAACATAGACTTCTCTGGACATCAAAAACATGTAATAATATTTTACTTCTCCTTTGGTAGGGAATCAAAGAGAGCCTTGGGTACTCCAGTTCAAACCACATCACAGCTGAAGTGTCCAAAGAGAATCTAAAGTTTCAGATTCAACCACTGCTATGTAAAACAATGCCACAGGAACATTCCCATGTCAAAACCACAATTTTTATAGTCAGATGAATAATTCTTTCAGGCAATGAGCAATCAGTTCAAATATATACCTTATTCCAACTAAAACAGAGATCCAGTGCATATCTCTTCATGGAGAGTACTTAGCCTGGACTCTAATCTTAGAAATTGGCATAATTTGAAGGCACTCAAGAGAACAAACACTCAAATTACAGACTGTTAAAATAGGAAATACATTGAAGTTCTGCTGGTACACTTTGTTGGACACTTTTGCAGTTATGCTGCTGTCCAAATATAACTGCTTTCTCTATTAGTTTGAAAGGCAATGAGGATCATGTATTCTATACATGAACTAAGATAAGGGTTGCAAACCCAACTTGCAAAAATAAAAAAGACAGGACACCTCAAGAATATGCCCCTTAATCATATATATGGAAAGCATGATGGCTCTAGGGATAGAGCTGCCTCTACATGGAGGAGGGGTAGAGAGCAGGTCTCTGTCTTCTGTTATGTCTTGATCTGCTTCCTACTTCTCTTTTTACAGCCACATGCCTCGGGATATTACCATAGTTACCCAAAATACAGTTCAGTTCCAGATGGGTACAAACCAGGCCAGAATAATGTTAGTATCTCCTTTAGTCCCTGGAAAAGCTGAGTGCATGTGAAGACAGGTCACATCCCTAGGAACTCATACAGGCTTGCTCCTTTCTCTCTCCTCCTGTTGCAACCAGGAGATCTTCCAGACTGTGCAAAGTAGGATGAATATCAAAGCATGTCATGATTGATGGCTCTGTCCTCCAGTTTCCTGAGTTTTGCTCACAGCTGAACAGGAAAGCATTTATTCTCGGGGTCCTTGCTCCGCAAAACAACTGGAGTTCCTCTTTCCAACATTCTTCTGAATGACCAAAGCAGATTCAAGCAGTTTATGAAGCTGAGAGTAACGAAGTGACAAGAAAAAATAAGTTGTCTTTGAAGTTCTGTTCAAGACAAGCAAGAAAGGAGAAGCCCAGCTTCTCACTAGTAAACGTGATGATATTCTTCAGTACTGTGTTAGGGGTTTTTAAAATATAATTTCTAGCTGTCTCATACAGTCTCTGAGGACTGGATTCACTGTGAGTTGACACGAATTTCCCCCTTTTGTTCACACATCTGAATGCTTTGAAAAGAAGCTGTCCTGAGCAGAGAAAGCTAAAAAGATTTAACTTCATGTACTTCAGCAGAAAACTGAAGCATCACCTCCCATCTAAAAATTATTTGTTTTTTCAAATCTTCCTAAAGGTGCTAATGTCTGAATGCTGCAGGACATTCAAGAACTCCAATTTTAACATATTGTTCTATCCTTTGTGAGACTGAAAACAAAGGGTATTTTTTCCTCAGTTACAGCAGTCTAATTATGTGGTTTCCTTATGGACGTGAAATTTTATGACAACTTTTCAGTTAGCTGTTCTCAAAATGAATGAACTAAATCAGTTATCACATTAACATTAGCTCAGAAGCCATAAGAAAAACACATCTTTTGTAGATAGGATCTCTGAATGTAAATATTAAGCAATGATAAAGAGTGTATTTTACTTTAAACACCTCACAGTTTGGGGAAAACCTCACTGAAAATGATTAAGTACCTTGAACTTCACTGACTAGCTGTCTCTGCAGTTTCTGGTTGAAGTTCCATGAAGCCCCATGGAAAGTAACAAAGGTGTCCCTGTCTATGGGTACCACAGGAGGAATTTCTGGGCTTCACATAAAGCTGGGCTCCCAATCCTGACACCAAAACCACTACAAAAAGCTGTTGGAATGGTATTTCAGTAATTCTGAATAATTCAGGCCTGCACATTCACCTGGATTCCAGAGCAGTGTGAGGCTTGGAACTGCTACGTTAAAGCAAAAATAACATGAACAGAATGACATGTGACCTCCCATGACCTGGAAGGCTGCTGCCCTGCTGCCTACCTTACTACAGAAGTTATCTATTTTGTAATATTGATATTCACATACACACATGGTAAGCTGTAGTGTTTCCCACACCTGGCACTGAAACGTACCCCAAAAGGGAGCAGGAGGCTCAGAATGAAATGAAGTGCTAAAGGAAATAAGAATTATAATATTGAATTTTATTTATTGTTGTTCTTTACATCTTTGTTTGGCAATGTTTCTATGAAAAGACTGAATATGTTTCACACATACTTAACACCTGGTTAAATACCTTGTAAACCTATGGCAGTGGCCAGATACACCTCATTAAGGAAAACTTGTGACTACTGTCCTAATTAAGTCCCAGATGTTTCTATGTACTACTGTAAATTGATTCTCTGAAGGCTTTTTCAATAAAGCATCTGTCCCAATTAAAGGTGTTCAAATTAAGTGAGATACATTTTATTGAAATAATCAGCTCTGGCTGTGATCCTTTATATAAATTGAAAATGTGTTTCTAATAATGGTGTTTGCAGGATAGCAGAGAGTAAATGTTTTTACAAAGTAAAACAAAAACATTGGCACTGTAAAACAGAATTCTTCTTGACACCTGTCACTATTTGTTCCTGCAGCTAACATGTTTCCTCCCCCCCCACCCCTTTTTTTTTTTTTTCTCCATGCTTTATACTAACTCTTGCCAGGATTTTGGCAACATTCTGGCTTCCTATCTTCTGCTGAGTGCTACAAGCCAAGTACCTTCTGCCTCCCTTCTTCCACCCCCAGGGGTCAGAAGTTCATTAACATTGCTTTGGAGCAGCCTGCTGAAGTAACAATTCATGAAACAATATTATGCTAAAGAAAGCAACATTGATTATGTTAGAAACTAGAGAGAAGAATTAAATGCAAGTCGAACAGAACAAACTTCCCTGTGTATGGCAACCACACGAAGTCTTGCTCAGTAGGTTACAAGCTCATCCTTATGACTGATACATTCAAGCGTACTAGAAAAATGTATCAGTGCTTATCTGACCTTTCTACTCATAGCAGGGTCCACAGGTCTGTTAAAACAGGAACTTTGGTCAGCAGCAACTTCAAGGAAGAACAGTTCTGGCAGTCATGAACAGCAGGGAAATGCTTCACCTTCTGAAGTTCCCTTCAGCTGAGAAAACTTTGCCTTGTTAGGGTAACTGAAATCTGATTGTTTTAAGTGGCAGGTTTTATTAAATACATTTTGAGAACACAAAAAACAAGCAACAGTTTCTGCAGAACAACCAACTGGCTAATTCTATCCTGTGATGGCAATGTTTCCAAACATCACAGTTCCAGCTGTCTGCTAGATGTGTCAGAATATGTTATCCTTATGAACTGATAAAAGTTAATCTTCAGCATAGGCCACACAGACTTTTGGATTTTTCTTTCTGGAAGATCCACTGATCTTTCACTAAGGAAATACCTTTCTCAGAGGAGAGCAAGAGAATTATTCTTTAAGTAGAGGAATTCAAAATTAGGTATATTGTATTCAAGTATGTCTTCTGTGGGCCAAGAGGAAACCACACAGGCTGAGCCTGGCTTCTCAATGTGCAGAACTGGATGTACTAGTTGGTACACTGTAGTTTTTAATACAGGAGGCAAAGATACTCTGCCCTCAGGTTGTTACTGCTTTTAAAATTGGACTTGGATGCTTCACCAAGAGTTCAATGTTCCTGCAGTTTCTTGAGTTGGTGTCCACCAAAAAAGTTTGAAACTTAGAATTAGGAGTATAATAGTTGGTGTCAGTATAGAAATCTTGTCAAGTGAAGATTCAGAAGACTATCACTGTAAAGGAAACTTAGTCATTCAAAAGCATAAATCATGAAGAGGAAGTACAAAGGTGCCAGTTGCAGTGTTTTAGTCCAGACATGGTTCAGAGTCTGTTTGAAATTTTGCAGGATTAGAGTAGGCTGGTGCCTTAGAAAAGTCTTTTAGACTGGTACAACAACCAAACTGTTTAGGACAGGGAAATCTACCTCTAACACAGGGATGCATTAATCAGATTTGTTCATGTTGATTTTAATTGTTAAATCAAACTGTCACATTCAGCACCCATCTGTTGTCCTTTGGAGAAGCTGTGGTCTCTCTTTCCAGTGCAATTTAATTGCAGCAATCTCCTCAAATTTTCTCATTTCCCACTTGTGCTGATTGTGACAGCACACAATACATAACCAGAACTGACAGCAGATGACAGCCATACAGAGAAGAGTGTGAGATAAGGAGTGTTTTGAAAGAGGAATTGAGGGCCAGAAGCAACAAGTAAGAGCAGGGAAGAGCAGGCATGACAGACTTGAAACAGCATGAAAGAAGGGAAGAAAGCCATGGAACCAGTGTCAGCCAGGGAGTAGGAAGCTGAAAACAGAAAATATTCACTATACTTAGGGTAGGAAGGAGAGGTTAAAATAAATAAATAAATAAATAAAAAACCCCAGGAACAAAAGATATAGGAGTCTAAGAGGGTTATGAAAGTGAGGTTAGGAGTGGTGTGATAGAAAACCACTATAGAGGAAGTAAAGACAGCTAGGGGAGGTTAGAGACTGAGTCAAACATCACTAAATATGAGGACTGGGTAAAGAAGGGAGTTTACTTGAGACTTGAATTAACTGTTGGTGAAAGCGAAAGGAAATAGAGAATTAGGAAAATATTTGGGGAATGATAAAGAAAAGAAGGGATGTAAAGACACTGGGATATGAAGAAGAATAGATGAGAAAGGATATTCTAACGTAGATGAGAATCATAGGCAAAAAAAAAAAAAAATCTTCAAATCCAAAATAAGTGCATTTCCTCTAAAGACTTTGTCTTAAACCATCAAGGTAGGAGAAGAGATGAGGTCATCCACAGTTCATATATTCTTTCCTTTTGTAAAAGACTGCACTCTGTTTGCAGACTACAGAAACAGCAGAATAACTTTTGCTACCACAGTGCATGCTGTTGTAAAGCTAATCCTCTTCTAGATACCCGTGTTAATTCCTCCAGAGATTACCTTGTCATGCACAGCTACATTGAAGGATCAATATAAATGCACCCAAATGTATTAGAAAATTTCCATTTTTCCTCCTAATCAGCTTTAGATTATTTCTGTAGTGACTGACACTTGCTTTGTCTGAACCTTTCCATAGTATACCAACTCCTCCAGAAAACCATTCACCAATCTTAGCTGAACAAACACCAGTATTAATTGTAATGTCTATATGAAGCAATGGAGATATAAACACAAGATAATACTTGCTATACAATGTATTCCTCAGTGTTAGATAAAGAATCTGACTTAATGTCACAGTTTAATGCTGGGCCGGCAATTAAACAAATGACAGATGCACTCATTAATCCCTCTCTGTGCCCACAAAGGGAAAGGAAAAAGAATAAGGGAGAGAGACTTACAACTTGGTAACTAAACCACACAGCTTCCATGATATAGTAATGATGAAAAAGAAAATAATGAAATATATACAAATATATTCAAAACATATAAAAATTATACGCAATCCGTAACACTCACATCACCACTGAGGCTGCAGGACAGGCCCTGGAAAAATCCCAGACTGGGCTCTTGGAGAGTGTGGTGAAGAGGTTCTGGATGCAGTAACACAGGGATTCAGGAATGCACAGATTGGGATCAAGGGCAGACACCTGGATGAAGTCCTCCTAGGATGCCAGCCTTGGATGAAGAGATCTTGGCCCTTGTAATCCCTCAGATTTATACAGACTATGGCAGGTATGAGATGGAATACTTCATTTGGTCAATTTTAGTCACCTGTTTTGTCCACTCCCTCCCAGAGTAGGGTCACAGGTATGACCCCTTTACTTCCTTTTGTTTCCAGAGCATAGGACATTTAACAGAACCAAGCAGTGGCCTTTGTTCTGCATACCTGTGCAGTATCTATAAACATCAAGTGTTATCAGACACTGACAGAAAAACCTGCTGTTAATTTCAGTAAGTGCAGCTACTTAAAAAAGACTTAACTGAAAAGTAAAATTCCTGGAAAGAAAATTGGTTCTATCCTGACTTAGACCAGGACAATTAGAAAGGCATTTTGAGACAAAGGTGTTTGATTGTAGCCTAGAGATTTTGTCAGATGTCTATACTGCTTCTGGTTATGATTTTTTATGAGTTGGGTTCATTGCCCCAGGAAAGTTACTTTGCCTTTCAGGTTAGGAGATATATTTTGATTTTTACATATTTTATTAGAATGTTGGAAATCTTTCCAGAATAGTAGCTTTATCCTGGAACAAGATAAGAAAATAGAACTTTTAAGTATGAGTAAAGTTAAAGGGAATGTTTCTATAAAGAAGTCTCTCTCTCTGTGTATTCATTGCCTATTCGAATCTCTTAAGCTCTCTACATTTTTTTTTGACAAGCATTGAATTAGACTGAAAGTTAAAGCCTGACTGCAGTATTCAGCTGGAAAAATATGGTGTCTGTGGACCACTGCATCCTCAACATTGTGACCAGGCCACAAATATGTAGCTTGAAACAGGTGTCAAATCTGTTTTCAGATCTGTTTAATGGAGCAGCCGTTTCATGAAGCAGTTAACCACATGCTTGTTTCACTCATCTTAACAAAAAAAATGTTCAAATATTCACAGAATTTTTTACTACTCATCCACCAAACCACACTTTTCAGGTGATCATGTTCTCTCTGTGTTTAATCCACTCTTATCTTCAACTATGCAAGAACATGGTACTCGCTGCAGGATACTTCCTATGTGGGAGGCTACAGTGTTCAGCTAATTTGCCTGCAACCTACAAAACACAGTAATATTATCTATAAAAATTAAGCTGTAAAATGACAAATTGAAGAAAATTACTATAAGCTGGTTGCAAGGATATGACCTACAAATTGTGTTAGAGAGAAAACAGGCTCAAAGCTCTCCACTCCTTACAATAAACTCACTGAGGTAACTCAAAGTAGATTTAAATACTTTTGTTCCCAACTGAAGAATCATATCTTATTGTTATTCATTCTACTTTCTCCCACTAGACTGTTTAGTAAACCACAGAGTTAGCCAGTTAGTGATCAAACCTTAATTAGATTACTCACATACCAAAATAACCCCAGTCACTTGTGTGAACCACATTAACTTCAAATAAGGAAATCTCAGACGCTGAAACCACTTCCCTGTCTTATGGATGGGAGAGCAGCTGCCTGTAAGATCACAGTTGTGCCAGAGTGCAATCTTTGCACTCTGCAGATGGTTTCCTTCCATCTCAAGTCTGAAGATAGAGATGTGCTGAACAAGTACTTTGTAACATTCCTATTGAAAAGTTAATAGCCAAGAATTAAATACTAAAAAAAAAAAAAAAAAAAAAAAAAAAAAAGCAGTGGAATATTCCCCCCCGAAAATCTATTGATGGCCTTTTAGCAACAGCAACTAATTTGGTATTTCCTAAACAAGGACTTGATTGATGATACTTGGAAGGGATAATGTTTTTAAATGTTAGAACTGGAATGGAATTAAATCACAGTTGATTGTAGTGCACGCCTGCTTGCACCAGTTATCGGCCTTTGCCTGTCTGAAGATTAATACTCTGTATATACTGCAAGGGGAGAAAGTTGGAGCAAATTCCTTTGCAACATTTTTTCAGTTCAGTCACATATTTTTCCCTGGTAAGAAAGTTCTATTCCCAGCATTTTATGCATAGCAGCTGCAGGAAAATGAGCTGAAAAAAACTTAGTCCACAATAAGTAGCATCTTGTTTCACAAAGATGGAAGTGGTGAAAGCCTGATCATGGGCAGCAGAAATTTGTACCTTAGTGTCAGTCAGTGCCTGATGAGCAGGGCTGCATGCACACTTGTTTGTGGAGGTATCATACAGACTGCATCACTGCAGCAAGCTTGGTGTACACCTCATGCAACAGGAAACTTTTAGGAATGGTGTAGAGGAATAATGAGGAGGCCTGGCTACAGGATGACCTTTCTGTGCGGAACAAAAAGTAATCAACCTCTGAAGGCAGAAGGAGAATTTTAACAGCTGCTCATACAGGTTCATTTTTGTCTTCTTTTGTGATGGTCATTTACAAACAAGCAGTATCTGTGTAGCAGCAATACTTCCTATGGCTTCAAAATGATGCCATTTTTTTTTTAGCAAGAACACACCATAATTGGGAAACGCTGTCACAGGTCTTGCCAGCAGAAACGGGGAAAGAAAAGTTCTTGAGCATTCTGTGTCAACAACTGTCTCTGTAAACTTGTTTGTGCTTTGTTTGAGATTAAAATCATAGTTTGCTTTAAACGAATAGGTGGCACAAATTAAAAGCACCTGACAGTTGGTAGGGAGAGTGAAGGAATGGAGTCTGAGGAGACTCCTTGTTCTCAGACACTCCTCACCACTCTGTTTTGTCAGCCCACAAAGAAATCTATGGAGCCCGCAAACTGCAGGACTCCAAACCATGAAGTCCTGCTGTTAGTACTTTTTTTTAAATACATATTGAAGTGGTATCCAATGGGTATTCTTATTAAGTCAAAAGATAATACTTATAACATGAAAACAAAGCAGTTTCTGCTCCTCTGCAAGATGTAGGCAGAACTACTTTGGCGCTGAACAGATTCAGTCCGTATATAAGCAAGAGATACAGAGATGGCAGGATTTCAGTTCTTTGTTTGCTTTGCTGGTCTTTTCTAGCATTTTGTGGATATCAATTTCTCATGAATTATGCTTCCAGTATTATTTCTGATGAGGGCATTGCCTCTGACAGATCTGCCTGTGTACTGCAAGCTTTCATCAAGTTGCCAAAGTTACTTCACTCTTCATTTGAGCCTC
The DNA here is from genome assembly GCA_038090715.1 of Florisuga fusca. Taxonomy (NCBI): domain Eukaryota; kingdom Metazoa; phylum Chordata; class Aves; order Apodiformes; family Trochilidae; genus Florisuga; species Florisuga fusca. The sequence continues at coordinate 5,257,898 of JAAWXA010000011.1, read as the reverse complement.
TCCTCACTCAATTTAGGAAAGATAAAGAAATCTGTGTTCTCATCTGCATACATACATGCTGATTTTTTTCATTATTTCTAACCATAAGGGATACTTTTTTTGATTAACTTTCAAAAAACTTCCTTTCCATAGACCTTAGGGCAACTACAGTTGTAGATATAAACTACATGAGAGCATAGTAAAATGCCTCTTAACATTTATATAGCCCATAATTTCACTAAGCTAATAGACTTAGTACCTACTGAGACTTCTGCTACTGATTTTCTCAGTAATTACCATAGACATGACCTTCAGATAACACGTACCTCATTTCAGGTAAGAAAGGGGTTCTATTTTTAAAATATAATAATATGCAAAACAATATGTTGTCATAGTATCAAAAAATGTATGAAAAATTCTCCCCTTTCAGTGCCATAACACAGGATCTCCTCTAATGTTTCAAAAGTCATAAAAAGGACTTTTGCTAATACCCCCCCCAAAGCAAAAGGAATATGAGAAGTATCATCCCAAATTGCAAATAAGTACATAAAATATTGAGGATATATCTTAGAGAGTATGCCCAAGATAAAAATAAATCTTTCTTTTTCAGATTGGCTGTGATCTAAGACTGCTGATGCCACCAGCAGTCAAACTCCTAATGTCTGAGTACAAATTAGCACCTCTTTCTTTAATAGTAATATTTCTTGACCCAACATGAAATTTTGCTGCTTCTTCTGTTGGAAACATTTCAGGTCTATACCTGTGGATGGCTTTTTCAAGTGACTGCCTTGTGAGATGTGGTCAGTCCACTGAGTGCATTAATGAGCTTCATGCCCCAAGCTTTGAAAGCAATTTTTCAAATATGTAAATGTCCCAGTTCTCCATTTCCAAAATTATAAAGAAACACCTGGTGAAGACAGCAGTGGGGATTGCTCTAGATTTACACCATTTAGACAAGATAAGACTGGTTCTGGCTTTATTAGAGACTGTTTCCCCACATATAGCATAGCACAGGGCAGGGCAGAGGGAGATTCACAAAAAGTTACTCTCTTCAGAGGCCAAGGTAAAACACCTATTTTCTTATTTGCAATTTACATTCATGTCTCCTTGGCAAAATCCCATTTCTGTAATGCTACACAACTACATATTTCTAATGCTTATACTAGTGACTGCTGGGTAGAGCACTCACCAAATCAGTCATCTATAAAGATACTTGGCAGCCTCTAAAAAATCAGAATATAACCCCCAGAGGGTGAATATACTTCAATTTAAATTACTATTTTATATTAAGAAATGCATTCTTGTGCTATTTCAGTTTTCAGGATGCCAAAGAACATGATCTGTACACGATTTGTACTGAAAACCAGAAAAAAATTCATTTTTTCCTATTTCATAAGCCTGATAATCATTTATAGATAAGATCATTAGAGCAAACTTAAGTTGGAGTGCAGGACTGAAATCTTTGTGTCATTAGTCAACCACTGATGAAAATGTTAAAAGCCCTGTAATAAATAACATAATCCATTCTAGCAGTGTCCTTGTTTTCTTTTTTTTCTTTTAGAAAAGTCCAGTGAAAAGAAAGTTTAATTAAAAGTCTGTTATTTATGAGACCTAAAACTACTTTCCAAACAGTGCTCATCACATAAAAAACATTCCAGAAAGCTAATTTTTGATAATTATGTAAAAGTCAACTTGTTTGGAGCTCTCTGCAGTTATCACTCCCCATCTATGGGACAACAAAAATTATTATTTAGCTAGAGAAGCTTTGTTATGAAAAGCTTAGTAACTTTTGCACAAGAGATCCCCATGTGCGTGTCTACACGTGTATAAACACAGGCACAGGGAGAGAAGTGTCCAGAATTTGTGGCTACATCCAGTGTTTGAGATAGGAATCTCTGCCTAAAGAGACAGAAATCACCAGCCTAAATTTCTGAAAGTGACTAATTTGCTGAATTCAAGGCACTAAGAAGACCTTGATTTTCACAGGAAGTTGAGCCTGAAAATTAAACTGCAACCATTTTTTATTTGAGCCACCTCTTTAAAGTGCCAACAACTAAAATACATCTGAACTAGGTATTTAAAAATAAGGCCTATGACTGAAAACTCTGATGCATAAAGACTTCAGCTTTGCAGTAGTGTAGGAGACAAATCACACATTCCAGTACTTTACACACTGTACATTTTGGGCCACAGATAATTAACAAAATAGCATTTAAGTGTTATGAATAAAAACATATTTTACATGCAAAATCCATCCAAAAATGAAAATGTAACTGTAAAAAATCTTCTACTAGAATTCTTGTTCTTAAAACAGCTTAATTTTGATGCTGTTCCTAATAAAGATTATCTGAAAGATCTGTAGATTTTTTTTAAAAGAGAGTAGTTTTAACCAATCAGTAGCTAGACAATTATCTTCTCTGTCATATCTTGTTTCATACACTTTCTGTCCATTAAAGAAAACGTAGTCTGTCTTCCTATTTCTATTCAGCAGCCAAAACCAAAACAGAATCAGAACATATAAACTGAATAATATAAGCAAGTTTCCATTCTTCAGTGAGAAGAAGCCAGGCTATTCTCTAGGCTATAATAATCCTGACAGCATGTGGTGTGAAGGCCAAGCCCTGTATGCTGCTGCAAAATTCAACTGCCACTAAGAAATACTGGCTGTTGCCATAATCCTAGATATTTTAGGGAAAAAGGTTTAGACATATATCCTGAGTCTAGCTTGCTGCCTGCTTGGTCCAGCAATATTCAGTGCAACAAATGCTATCACCCCAAAACTCCAATTTTTAGTGAAGAAGCCCTGATTTTTCCTTATTCTATACCAGTGAACAAAAGGCTTTTCACTTGAAGATAGATGCTTAAGAATGCTATGAAGAGAAGTTTGGAGGGACACATTCAGTGTCCTTCTCCAAATACAATAGAATTAGTGTAGCATTCAAAGTAAATTTTCACATGGTTTCTGTGCAAGAGTGGTGTGTGGTTTGGAGGATTAAAGCCAAATTCTGATCTCACTGATGTCAGATGAGATACCCCAGTGATGAATGTGGTTCTTGGCTTCCCAAGCAGCCGTTGGAGTCAATGTGTTTCCAATAAGATGGAGATTCAGCAGGGGCCAGGTGCTCTATTGGTTTAAGTTGTTAGAATAGCAGGAGTTGTGTAGAATGTTCATAGATGGAAAATGTTTTTTGTCTTCACTAAACTTCTACTCCTGGTCCAGAAATTAAGTTGCTGCTGCCCAGCATTTGTACTGGCTGGGCTTCTGACAGAGACATGCTTTACATAAAAGCCTTTTATGTAATACTAATGAAGCAAATACTTCATGTTGTATACTTGCAAGAGTGCTCAGTTACTCACTTATTTTGGTGTGGGGCAAAATTCTACCTGTTTCTCTCTGTAAGCAATTATTTTCCTTGTATTTCCAAAAGTACTCCTGTACCTGGTATTTACATAAATCTTTAGTTCAAAGGAAGCTAGCAGATGTTCATTAAACATACAACTGAATGCAATATTTAATGCAAGATAAACACAAAATCTGTGGTGGGGAATAATGGTGTAATGGAACAAAACGTTGCATTACAAGATGAAAGTTAAGTGAAGCTTCACATAGTCATACCTGAATAATTTCAGCCCACAGAGCTGTTAGGAGGCTGGCAAGCAGTGAGGTGATGCTGTGGCAGTGATGACTGTCCTGATGGACAGAGCCTGGTCACATCTTGTGATCATTCCATGAGCACTTCTGGCAGCAGCACAGCACCCCGAGGACCACAGCTGGGGTGGCCAAAACATCAGCTTCTTGGCACTGGGCTCTTTTTCCAAAATAGGGAAGCTGCTCACCAATAGCTGGGTTTCTTCAGGATACATGGGGTGTGTGCTTCTTTGCACAGGAGAGTGGGGTTTTTTGCTTGGACACCATCTGCAGCAGTGCTCAGTACCTCCAGCTCCTCAGCTATCCTCCCCAGAAAGCAAGGCTCTGCATCTAAGTACTGCTATATCCCTAACCAACCCCTCTTCATAAATCCTGCACATTTTAAGGGACCCAGGAGAGAGTGGCTGGGGAGGAAGCTGCAGGTATACCCATAGACAACACAAACTGAAAGAATTCCAGTTATCAGTAAACTAAGAGCTTATATATACATATATTCACACAGTATGTGACTGCTGGTGGCAGTGCCTCCAGCATACCATTTGTACCTGGTGAAGTGCCCTGATGTCCTTTAAATGAATCAAGACAGAAGGACATTTTCATGACAGAGCAGTCTTATGCCTGAAAGTATTTGTGTTTGTGTAGTGCAGTTTTAAAGAGGGTGAATAGAGTCCAGATGGCAGCTTTGCAATTTGCAGAGATGAAAATATCCTGCAGAGAGGTCTCTTTTACCATCTGAGCTGTAGTGGAGGTTCAGATCATACTGTGCTCCCCTGCCTTACTAATGCTTAACAGGTTTAAACATCATCTGTGACCCACTGAGACAGTCTCTGTCTGGAGATAACTGACCCTTACATGAGCCTTGAGACACTCATTTCAATAGACAGGAAAAAATGTTGTGGTTTTCATCCCGTCCAGATTTTTTTAAAAAAAGAAATGGATTATATAGAGCATGCAAGAGTAGTTTAGTCAGAAAAAAAATCATAGATTAATTTTCCAACTAAATGGGAAGCTGGACTTCCTCTGGGGGTAGAAACCCACCAGGAATCCTAAGCACCATTTCTATGATTCAATGGTTCCGTGGCTTTGTCAGATAAAAAAAAGCTGTTTTCACTGAGCTGAAGAAGGGAGCCTTGTGTTGACCTGTTGAGGACACATTCAGCTCTTCCAAGGACTGGGACTACTACCTGGTAGAGACTCTGGCTAAAGTCAGTGAATTCCACTGTAGTGGAGCAAGAAAAGCTAAAGCAGCTTCTTAATGTTGAGAACTGCTTTTATGACTAAGAAGATCCACTGACCACTCCTTACCTGGGCTGAGGCTCCACTGTTCTGTCCAACTTAACCACAAGTCAGGTGGTTTCACAGCAAAAATGTATCAAGCAAAACATGAAGTCAAGTTGACTTTGCAGGAATATATAAATATAATTATTTTTACTACTGTCAACTAGAGCACCACAGGTGAGTTGCTTCTGTTCAGGAGTGCAGGGGGTGGACCTGAGCTGGGAAGGTCTGGAGGCAAGGAGAGGACTAAGGGAAGCCACCCATGTAGTACGAGAGGACAAGGAGGGGGAGTGTTTTGATGGCAAATTTTGGAAACAGTGCAGCAGCCCTGCTCCCGCAGTGGCAAGGAAGACCACAGTGTGTACTGTGTAAGTGTATATACCCACAGTGTGAGTGTAAAAATAGTCAAGTATTTGAAAAAGAGAACACATACCCAGGAAAAAAGCAATCTCACTTGCATGACAAATTGCCAGTGCCTATGACACTAACACACATATTGCTTTTCTTTTGCAATTGATTTATATTTTTACATGTTTTCATTTCAGTATTTACTCACAATTAGTTCTGTATCACAAGAGAGAAATAAGCTCCCTTCTGAAACAGTTAGCTTTTATGACAGAGAGGAAAAAGATAATCAAAAGCAAGAACACTATATATATATACCTCTGGGAAAGCTCAGTGACCTTTCAAGCCCATGAGTGCTAACAATAAAAACAAGCAGACATTTACTTTGCACATCTTATATTGATGTCCCAAATTCCAGTGCAGTATGCAAACTATAAGGCTGTTTTCTTCCTTTTGTTTCTGAACTTAGACAAAGTAGGAAAATATTTTCAGGTTTTCACATGATACACATCTTGAAAAGTCATAGGAACAGTAAGCATATATATTGAACTAACTTCATGCTCCCTTTTGATATTGAAAAATACAACAGCTATACAACAAATGACAATGTCTCTTCTGAATGAACCAAATTAAGATATGACCCACAGTGGGCATTCATGAAATTAAACAAAGAAATTAGAATTAATTTATTTCCAGATAACAAGTGGCTTGTTAGGGGGAGAATACAAAAGCACAAGAATAAAAATTTTTTAAAAAAAGACATAGCTGATTGGTTTTACTTAGTGAAATACCATTTGCTCTGGCAACAGAATTTCTGTTCTTTTTATATCTTAGAAATATTTTTGTCTAACTATCCTTTATTATGTCTGTATGTGAACATTGTTATACACTGCTGAGCACTTTGCAGTTCTTCTAATCTCATACTTGCATATAAATGCTAATGTTTTTTTATTATTGAAAATAAGTTAGAACATTACTTCATTATTGTACATAACTGTAGACTTTTCAAATGTGTTTTTTTACAAAACAAACTGGTACTCTGTAAATAGAGAGTGGAACTCTTTGCTCCATTGAACCAAGCATGTGAAAATCACACACACAAAAAGTTAAAGGGTAAAGCCTCGTGAGCAACACTGTTATTAGCTTCAGTGGACACCCATTATATAGAGTGGTATGATTTCCCTCTGAAAAAGGGTAATGCGAATGCCATTTGGGAAGAAAGAAGACCTAAATCAGAAGGAAAACATCTTCTTAGATAAAGTGATTATTACACTACTAACACATTACACAATGGGACAAAATCACTTAGCCTTCATGGAGGGACTGGTATGAAATAAGACTATATCTATGTCCAAGAAACAGATCTTAAAGAAAGCAGTAGGCCTGCACTGAATGGTTTTACAGAGGTCAGGGTCCCAAAGATTTCAGAAGTAGTTGAGGTTGAAAAACATCTGGAGATGTTTAAGGGAGAGGTCAGCTATAAGTTTCCAGATGAGTAAGAACCAATGTCCTTGTAAGAGGCATCATCTAAATGAATCAATCACAAAACCTAAGTTCAAGTTTAGCCTGGAGAAGATGTTTAGTTCAGGGCTGATTTCCATTTAACTGAAATTATTAAGCTGCAAACTTGAGAGTTAACTCTTAGGCTTTCTCAAAATCACAGAAAGTGCTGTATGTCAGGATCACACACGTGCTCTTTGTAGAGGAAAAACAGTTGTCCACTTGTCTGGCTGATGCGAATAAGGTCAAGAAAGTTCAACACCTGCTTTAGAAGAACATGCTCAATAGTTACCAGCTTGCTACAACAGGTGTTGAACTCATCTAGCCTTGGTCATGCCAGGAAGGCAACTGTTTTCAGCACTCTCTGATGGGAGGAGCAAGCTCTGCTGTGTTTATTAGCAATAGCTGTGATCTTAGAGCCTTTTCCAGCAATAACAATTTTGTGATTCTGTGAATATTTGCATGGTGGCTACATATTTGCATTCTTCTGGAAATGAGTAGCTAATGGATTTGATTAGGCAGCTGAAGTCTCTTCAAAGGCATGGATTTTGACCTAAAACCTCTGTGGTACCTCAAGATGAGCAAATGAGCCTGATGATACATGTTGGTATTTGTGGGAAATGACTCCTAGAAGTATCTAAGAAGCCAGGCTGCCATCTGATACAAAAAAAAGGTTTGTTGCATGATGCCCTAACACATGGTGGCACAGCACAACAAATTGCCTAGTCCCATAAAGAACAAGTCATAAAAAGGACAAAAAATTTTGCAAACAAGACCACTAAATTACAGTTAAGCATTGTTAAAACCAAATAGCTCATGTACAACTTCATAAACACTTCACCTGGTACTCTTAAATTTCCAGATATATTTACTTTACTTCTCTAAAGCACATTAAAGAAAAAGTGTTCTTTGTTATCCGGATCTATTTGGAATCTTTCACACTTCACTTGACACATCATAATGTCTGTCATAGGCTTTCCTAAAACACCAGGGAAAAATGCATACCTCAGGAGAGGAATAAATCTCTTAAAAGGTATTAGTGTAATTAAGTAGGTCACCCTGTAGAGGTGAAGTGCCTGTTAGTATTTTAGTACTGATTCAGCAGAGTTCTTAAGGAAGTTCCACTAAAATCTGTTGGCAAATATATAATGCAAGTTGTTTTCTGAGACACAGTCTTTAATAGTTATTATGCTGGTTGTGGGGGATTTTGCTTTTCACTTTCCAGTGGAGGGTCAGATTTAAAGCACTTGACAGAACCAGATGTCCAAATATAAATTATACATCTGTCTTTCAAGTTTATTGTTCTTCTTCTTTGTTATCTAGATGTAAACCCATCCTATTCCAAACACACATGCTTGAGAGCTGTGTTCAAAACCTTGCATATCCTATGGCAAATCTACAATAAAGCAGAGCAATGAGTTTAGTATTGTCAAGTCTGAGGATGTTCACACAAAATCATAGACAAGGCCTGAGGTTGGAAGGGGGGGTGCCTTCTGGCAGTTTAGTCCAGTCCTCCCTGCTCAGGGCAGGATCAGCTAAAACAGGTTGCTCAGGGCCTTGTCCCATCAGGTTTTCAGTTATCTCCAAGGATAGAGACTCTACAATTTGCCTTAGCAACCTGTTGCACTAAGGTTCACAATAAGGCGAAAAAAGCTTTTTCTTATGTTTATATGGAATTTCTTGTATTTCAGTGTGTGTCCTCTTGTTTTTCACTGAGCACCACTGAGGAACCCAGCTCTGTCTTCTGTGCTCCCCACCACCATACATTGAGAAGACTGCCCTGAGCCTCCTCCTCCCTAGGATGATTAGTGCCACTTTTCTCAGCCTCTCCCTATATCTCACTATCAGGAATTAAGATTAGGCTATTGCTGTTCCGTAAGAGGTTGACACTGTTTGCCTGAGAGACCCTGGAAGCAGGTGGCTGTCCTGCTGAGGAAGGTTTAAGTGAAAGCTGCTGGCATGCAGAGAGAGGCTGTAAAGGGAAACAGCTCCTTTTTTTTCTAGCTAATTTAGAGTATGAACTAAGTAATCCTGGAAGACAGATTCTACAACTGTCTTTTGACATCTTATGATCTGTCTTTTATGCTATAATCTTATTGTGGTGTTTTTTTAAAAATTAAAGACAGTGTGAAGATGATAAAGCAATAATTTTCCCATTGTAGGAGAGCACTGGAAGATTGCATTGTCTTTCATATATATTACCAAAGACTGAAAGCTTGCTGCCAGACTATGTCTATTTCTGAAGCATTTAATTTCAGAAACAGCTTTTGAAACAAAGCATAGGTAAAGGAAAGCAAGGGTCATGCAGCAAATAAAGCACAGCTGTCAAAAGAATTGATTTGAGTACTGCTATTTCAGCTCCTAGACTCAAGAGTCCAAAGGACATTTTGCTCCTCTGCCTCTCACAGCCCTTTGCATGATTGTTACAGACTGTAACATAAATCTCCTGTCTCTGACATTCCCTGGCCAGGACATCCTTGGTCATTTGCAGATCTTTTTTTTCTAATTTTCATTGCTAAACCTGTCTCTTAAGGGGGAAATTTTGAAAACAATGAGGTGGTCTGGGTGTGTCATTACAGTTGAAACTAATTTACCTGCTTGATACAACACTACAATATTATTTAAATCCCTGATACAATGTGAAGTAAGATTCCTTTGCCTTTCTGTGCTCTGACTTCTCATGGACATGGCAGGGGAATTGGTGTTTCTGAAGTCCCTGTAGATAAGAATAGCCAGACATAAAGGATGGATCCTGCAGGACTGAACAAACAATCTGAATGGTCAGAGAAGCTGACAGACCAGCTGTCATTACACACAGAAACCAGTGAAGTCATGGTGCAAAATCTAGCTGTTCAGGCAAGGAATTTCTTTCTCTTTTTTGATCCTAAAGATGAACTCCTAATCACTCAAATGCAAATATTCTATATTGTAGTCATCCCAGAAATGGCTGAAGAACACTTAACTTCATGAAAAGAAGCAATCCTTACTAAGCATGCAGCTTTTTCAACTTCCTGCTCTCCCAGCACCTGAGAGCCTGTTCAGGTAGAAGGAGAGGTGCTCCTGTGTCACCTCTTTGCAGGGTATCTGCAAAATGCTCTGTTTGCTGCAAGTCCTGCAGTCAGCGCTTCATATTTCCAGTTGCATTTGAGGAATGTGCTTTTGGTAGGCTTGTTGTTCACAAAGACCTCACAAAGCTCAGTGAGTGGACAAAATGTGAAAAATTAGCTTCAGCATTTAAAAAAAAAAAAGAGGAAAAGAGTCTAAACTGTGCTTGTGGAATGCTGAACTTGAAATTGGCTGTTGCTCCTCAGGGAAGAGAGCTCGTAATCATCACTGAAGTCATCAGTTTAAGATACACTATTAGTCAAAAGGCAAAAAAAAAAAAAAAAAGGTCAAACTTCATCAGGAGTTTGTGAGTGGTCTGTGAGCAGTTTGATCCTCATGTCACCAGGAGCCATAGTGGAGTTAGAAAAGGTGCAGAGAAAGGCAAGAGAAGTGATTAAGGACGTCAAGCAACTGCATTGAAAGGAGAGACTTAAAGGGCTAACTAAATCCTCAGCTTTGAATGAATACAGAATGCTCTGTAAGAAATGTGAAGGCACCCAATGAAGTGAATAAAGAGCTGCTAACTCACCAAATCCTTCAGTAATAAAACTAGGTCTTATCCACTAAAACTGTTGGAATATGGGTTTAAATTAAATAAAAGGTTACATATAAATAGATACATTTTTTTTCAAACAGCAGGCAGTCAACTTCTGAAATTTATTGCCACAGATTTTTAAGGTAAGTAATTTAAGCAGAGGATAAAAGGAATCAGAAACTCCTGGAAAAAACAGTCCAAGAGTATATTAAAGAAAATAAAGAGGAATGACTTAATCAGTGACTGTAGACATGGGAGAAATAGTAGGGTGATAATGACCAAGAGTTCATTCTCTCCCTGAGTAGCATCTCCTTCTGCCACTAGTGGAGGCAAAATACTGTTCCAGCACAGTAGAGTATCTCTTATATTCTTATTTTCAACACTGACCCCTACTGAGACATAATTTGCATCTGCTTCACAGCATTTTATCCTCCCTTTTCCACAGCATTGTCTACAAGAGCCAGCTGGTGTGGGGGTGACAGAGCTGTAGAGAGATTGTGACAATGTGTAGTAAGTCCATGAGTATCTCAGGCAATATCTGGTGAGTGTGAGACATGGTCAAATGATTAAGTCATCTGCTCCATATCATGCCTGGCTGTTTAAGGACTCCTGTCAGAGGAAAGCATTGAGAACATCAGGCTGATAGGCAGTAATAACAAAAACCATAAATTATTCCCTCTGATTCCTTCTGTTTGCCTTTTGGCTCCTACTACAGGACTTGTTGAGAGTAGGATTATGGGAGGCCATGAACAAGCTTAAAATCTGTGCCCTGCTTAACCACCTCCAATTTTGTATGTGGGAAGGAAGTGGCCTAAATCTGACCCATCTAATATATATAATATATTCCACGACATGTAATGTTTTGACAGCTTAAGTAGATATATGAGCACTGAATTGGTAACTCATTCAAATAAAAATTGGTATGCCTCCTATCTAAGTATTGCAAGTTCTGGTTTTATTCAGATAATTGTGTTTATTTTTTCTTTTCCAGCAAGATAATTGTGCATATTACTTCAATCTCTGGTATGTGTTAATCTTGTCCAGCATTTTTTCTAATGCACTCTCATGAAATTTTAGATACAGATACCATCTGTGTCAGTTATGGGGAATGTAGGTGCTGGACACGAGCTGCAGGTTGAGAATCTATTTTTTCCTGCCTAACAAAGACGTTGTTTAGGCCAAGTTTTTTTTTCCCCCCCAAGTAGAACACTACATGGACTATGTAAATATATCATAAATGGGCTAATATTTGCCATGTGCCTGTAAGGAACATTTCCATTCTATGAATCAGGAGAGAAATTTGTGTTTTGTCAGGAGAAATCAGCGGCAGAGCGATAAGAAATAGGCCTGGACTTGCCTTAACCACAAAGCTGCTATGTATCAGTTGAAATTATAAGCAAAGGAACAAGTCTTGGTGACTTTGACACCGCAGAGCCCTTCCAGGGATACTGTCTGAAGGACAAAGATGAGTTTTATCTGCAGTGTCTAATCACCTCTAATAACAATAAAATTCAGCACACATCAGACACTTTCCTTGCAACTATTAAAAGCCACTCAGCATGCCTGCAATACAGTTAAGTGTTATAATGGGAATTATACCACTGGAAACCTGCACAGGTACAAGGGGAGAGAGGCCAGGTCAGTCATCAGGGAAGGTCTCAATAGTCCCCAGAAGACAGAACCTCTAGTAATACTTTTGAGTCACATAAAGATTCATGACTTTTTCTTTCATGCTCCCCTCCCCTTTTTCTTTTTCTGCATTTCTTTCCTCAACATTGTTTTTCTTTGTCCAGTACAGGGCTGGTTGCTCTTGACAGCCCAGCCTCCAAATATTAAGCCATCTTGCATCCCTTCTAAAGCCTTTTTAAAGTCCTGAACCTATGCTTGTGGACTGTCTGGGAAAACTCTACTAACACTCAAGAACAAGGGTTCTCATACTTCACAGAGAGAGAACCAAGGGGATCAACTTTTTCTGCCCTTTCCTTCCTGGATCTTATTTCCTTGCCCTTTTTCTCTTGTCTCTTAATTCTATTATCTTCTTCTTTGCCATCTGTATAACTTCACTTCCCAGAATTTGATAGACAGTGCTAAGGTCTTCTGAGAAGCCTGAGAAGGTGAGGTTTGAGAGCCATTCTGCAACTTATTTAAAACAGAACTGGACAACTGAAGGATCCCTGCACTCATTTGTTTTAGTTTTGAAAGGTAAGTTAAGCTAGCTGTTCCTTTGGGTTGCTAGATCTCAAAGGAGCAACAAACATGATTAAAAAGACAAAAAATGAAAAACTACTTTTATGAAGCAGTTGTTGGCATAAGTTTCTGAAAAAAACCCCAATCTTGCTATTTCATAAACTCATGAGAAGAGGAATGGCTGAGGGAACCTTGATCATTCACAGGCTCTAATTATGAATGCAATTTCATAATGGTTGAATGACTGAGATGGGGTTTTGTGTGTTTCTTCCATTTAATGGCTTATGTTAGGGTGGTCTAAAACAAGCTTTTCCTTGGATTTAATTTTTTCCCCCTATTCTAAGGTAACAATATGGTTTATAGCAATATAGGTGGAGTTATTTTGGCAACAGGCTAACTAAGATACAGAAAAAATCTGGCCTCCCAGCCCTTAGGCAGGTAAGCATATCTTGTAATCTGGAGTTCTGGAGACTCAAAAAAACTCCTTGTATTTTGCAAACAATCATATCCCTGTCTGCATTTTTAGACACTCAATATCCACACAGGCATACAGCTGAGCACTTCAAAGATTACAAATGAAGAGATGCAGTTGCTTGCTTTCTTTTTGCTGTCAACACACACAAAAAAGTAAATCCAGTGGGAGCACATTATGTATGCACATAGCTGTAATGAAGAGCTTCGACATGCTAATAGGTTTCTCATGTATCTGAAATTTTATTCCCCTTACTGGAGACTTCAGTAGACTTTGATCAGAAAAGCCTGGGACGAAAGTCAAGAAAACACAAAAAGAACTGGAAAATCCTCTGTGTTATGATGCAAAACTGAAGAGGGAAAATTGTAACTCAAGGAAGAGAACATTCTATTCCCTCTGAGGATTTGTGAAGGGACAAAGGAGGAAAAGTAATTAACTATCTAAGTCTGCCTCACTATAGGCTCTCTGGGTTATCTTTGTATTGGGATAAGCATCTCTGCATAGCCACAAAACTACAGAAAAGGTGAATTCTGACATGCTTGTTAGAAAATACATGGCAGAGCAATTTTTGTTACATCTGGAGAAAAGCAAAACACACCATGTTTAATGTTAAATCTCTACATCTTATTTCTACACAAATTCGAATTGATTGCACAGGCAAGTCTAAAAGATTCCCTTGCAAGTTTCATAGTAAGACTTCTGGTGGTATGTAGAATAATGAAGTTGTATTTGTCATTCAATTTTTTAATATGGCTGAGAGCTCATTAAAATAAGCAATATGTTCCTGGCAACTTTTTTCTTTTGTTACCATTTAAGAAATTGTTTGGATTTTATTATGAGAGTTTCACTTCTTTTCTCCTGCCAATATCATATAATCTGTTATTACTCTCCTGTCTTCATCCCAACGTAACTCATTCTACTGCAGCATCATCCATGAGGATTAAGATGTGTTTAATATATTCATCCTCTTAAAAAATCAGCAACTGGTCTTTGTCCCCCCTTAAAAAATCTTCAGAGAAAAGGATTATTATTTGGAAAACTTTCAAGCAAAAAAAAAATGTAGGTAGAAGACAAAACAAAGTGATCATGAATGATTTTTTTAGTAGTCACAATATGTATTTGATCTACACTTTAATTGATGTGTATGGCTCTTCGATTCTGTGGTTATTCAATCCTTAACATCAATAATTTGAGGTGAGCGAGGTCTGAATCCTTACATCCATCAACTTCCAAAGGACTTACAGCTACATGTTCAAATTCCACAAGGAAACCATTAGACCTACCCATGCTGTCAGTGGGGCAGAGCACTGGGGCTGTCTTCAAGACCAGATTCACTGTCTGTGCAGACAATGAACTTGAAGACATGGCTCAAGGCACACAGGGACAGCGCCTCATGGAGCACACAAGCTCCCAAGTACCTGAGCACCCAAGGTGAGTTTACAGAGGCACAAACAGGCAGGCTGTCTGCTGCCTGTCTGCAGGTGTCCACAAGCCACCCCTGTCAGTAACCAGGCAGGTTGATGCCTGTTCAGAGCCACTCCCCAACCTGCTTTTTAGAAGAGGTGAAAACGTAGCTGCTAGGGGTGATTCCTTGTTGCCACTTTTGAGTTTATCATTGACACACTCCCAGGTGGTGGGGAAGAGGGGAGCTAGCTGGTAGCATGAGGAATGAAACTGATATTATCAGAATGACGAGGAAAAAGGAATAGATAAAGACATAAACACATAGCACCTGTGTTCTGTAGTGATGAAAAGGGGGAATCAGCATGAGGCCAGCTGGAGAGTTATAAAACTCACTATGACAAGAGACACTGAGTATCTGTACAGGGCAGAATGCCTTGCACTACTCTCAATGTCTGGTGTATGGACTGGGAGATGCCAGTTCATTAGGATCCCATTAAGACAGGCACTCAGACTCTGTAAAGTATCTCTTAAAATGGCCCTTATCGAGGTTAATGTTATAAAGGAGACAGTAAGTGATAGGGGAGTTCAGCTTTGTCAAGCATGTTCAGCCTTGGCTTTGCAGACTAAGAGTGAAGTGTGTTTTCTATGAAGTATTTTCTATGTGTCTTGAACATGCAGCAGTGTTATCTGAAAATCTTGGACCACCTGGTCCATCTGTGCCCTTCTGTCACCACCTCAGGTATTAGTCCTGCCATGTCTTGTACCAAGGCAAGCTGAGGGGATTCTTCAAAGGCAGCTTTATGCCATTCTCCCTGGTTTCACAGAAAAAGATAATGCCCCTCTTTAAAAAGGAGATAGGTTAACTGAACTTCAGCTCTCGGAAAAATATAAAACCAGTTATTTAAACAATGTATTTGTAGTTAATGGAAGGCTGCAAGGTAATAGGTAAATAGCAGGATGAACTTATAAAGAAAAAGTGACATAGAACTAATCTTATTTCCATCTGTAGCACAGTAATTGGCCACGTGGATAATGAAGAAATATTAAATGGTCTGCCTTAATTTGGTTTTAGATGATACAGGCAACTCAGGGATGGTAAAGTAAATCTAATAACATGGTGAAGGGAAAACTGGTTAGAAAGCTGTACTCAGAGAACATTTACTAATGTTGCTCTGTCCAAATAGATGATTGTATTAATTACATTTTAAAAAGTCTTTTCCTAAATGAATAAACATTGCCACTAGTGACTTTGATGAAAAAAATATTGTATTTCAATACTTTGAATATACTGAAATACAATATATTGCAATACTAAATAATAAATAAATAATATATATTTCAAAGCACAAAATAAAACACTTAAGTAATTATTTGCATGACTGAAAGATGGAAATGAAACAGCTAAATGGCATTTCTGGGCAAAACAGCAAGGAGGTTTAGCAGAACATAAACTGACTACAATGAAGGATGGATAAAAATGTGTAACACATGCTGTAAGAGTATGTAACATAACTCTCCTAGTTAGCTCCATCAAGACCTCATCTGGAGCATTATGCTCAGGCTTAGGCAGCCCATTTTAAGCAATCTATGAACCAGAGAGGAGCAGCAAAGATGATCAAAAGCCTGGAAAATATGAACCCTTAGACTGAAAGGATGAGGTTTGTTTAGTCTAGGGAACAGAGAACTGAGGAGAGATGGGAGAGCAGTCTTCAAGTACATAGACTGCTGTGGAAAGGATAGAAACAAATTGTTCTTCATGTTTATTGGAGATCAAGAGAAAATAGAATGTGCTTACACTGCAGCAAAGGGCATTCAGGCCAGACACTAGGGAAGAACTCCCAGTTAACAATAAATAGGAACTGCCATAGATGTCTTATCAGGTACAATACTTGAGGGCCCTTTGATGCCCTTCCAGCCTTTGTGCATGGCATGAAGAACCCTTCCCCATCAGTTCAGCTTAGGAATTTTTTTGTGTAAGTGAGAAAAGGTAGAAGGCAAAGTATGGACACGAGCTCATCTTTTGGATTAGATAGAGAGAGCTGGGTCAGAGGAAAGTTCTTTCCAGAAGGATGAGGTGGTGCGAGCAGCTGGTGTCACTCAGAGGCAGAGAAGGAGAAAATGGACCTAAAACCAAATGAGGTTTTAGTAGAGTGTGAGTCCCACCATGGCTCCAAGTAAGGAGAATTGTTGGCCCACTACACTTGTTAGTTATGCAACTACCAGAGGAACTCACTGAAACTGCAAATATAACAAAAACATCAGGACTTTTCTAATTTTGTGTCATTGCCCAAATGCACATTTAGACATGGCTTAAAACATTTAATAAAAGCATCTCCAAACATCCATAATTTGATAGGGTAAATTATATCATGATGTTCAATCACATTATGTTTCATGAGCTTGTTTGATAGAAAAGCTGGAAAAAGATTTTATAACAGAAATAGTATTTTCAGAACAAGCCATAGGGTCTTGAAGAAATTCTTTCCTTTCTCAGTGCTTAGAGTGCGTGTCACATACGTCAACTTGGTGTTCTGAAAGATTAATCTGCCATCATCCCATACATGGCTGAGCCTCTTTGGGAATTTGTCCTTTGTGCACTTGGCTGAGGATGCAATCTTTTCCTTCAGGATTCAGTATTTTATACTGCCTAGTGCTAACCCCAGCTGTTCTCATGGTAATTCTGGTTTAAAAAAAAAAAATTTACTTACATTAGCAAAATATTTTAGGGGCATTTATAATGGAATCTCAGAGTTCCTGGGTAGGTTTGCTTTCTGTCTCATCTATAAGGGAGTAGTATCAACATACTATTTCACTTATAAAATTGAACTGATAATAGAATATTAAACAAAACTACAGTGGAAAGCTACAGCTGTGGCTAAGTACAGCAGTTACAAAGTTTTACTCAAACCCAGCTGATTCAAAGATCTCCCTATCAGATGAAAATAACACTTCTCAAAATGTATTTATATGACAAAACCCAAAAAAGCCAAAGTAACAGGACTGGAGATAAGACCTGACTGATGACGTGAGGTAAGTTGGAATGTATTGATGTGTGATAACCCTACCTAGAAATTCCCTTCAAAAATATGCCCTTGGCTAAGTGTGTTTGCACAGACAGAATAAGTTTCTGCCTCAAAGGGTTGACAGACTAAATAAATAAGAAAAAAATGAATGAAAGTATGCAGAGAAATTAGTTGTTCAAGACTGTGTAGCCAGGGAGTTGGAAATATTATCATTATCAATAGTATCTCTGAGTCCCAGCTCAGTGACTCAGTGAAACACATTGCCTGAAGAAAATAAGTTTCACATACAAATACTTCTTGAAGCTCTCACTGTGTGTCACTCTCACAGTGTTTGTCTTGTTGATTTTAAAAGGCTACTCTATGAACAATTTAGCCCTGGAGTTTTCTAGTCTTTCATTTAGGCTGCTTATATCCCTGCTTAATTTGATAGGCAGATCAGCAGATCTTCCCATAAAGACACCTCGTGAAGGTAGTAAAGTTTCCATCAGACTCTTTGCTTTTTTTTGCCTTTTTTTTTCTTTCTTTTTTTTTTCTTTTCTTTTTTTTTCCTCTTTTCTCTTTTTTTTTTTTTTTTTTTTTTTTTTTTTTTTTTTTTTTTTTTTTTTTTTTTTTTTTTTCTTTTCTTTTTTTTTTTTTTCTTCCTAAACTTCTCTAGATCTGAACTGCTAACGAGTATTCAATCCATGGGATGAGACCAGTGAGACTGGATCCTCTGCAGCGTGTTATATTCTGCAGATCTAATACTATTGCACTGATTGCTAGTGTAGACATAGTCAAAAATATACTTGCTTCCTAATTTGTGTGGGTTTGGTACAGCAAATACATTAAAACAACACAATATGAGAATGACTTTATCATTGTTGGAACCCCACAGATCTCACTGGCCTTACACCTGGGATGATAACTAACCAATGGCATCATAAAATGTGTGAACTTGGATCAAATAATTTATATAGACAAAACTAATATCAAATGACAACTATTCAATTATATATCACCTCAAGAATGTGAAATAAGTATCCTTCAGAAATAATTTATTCACTAGTAGAAACTACAAAATTGTGAATTCAGGCACATATCTATGTATCTCTGTCACATAGAAAGCAAATAAATCTTACAAACTCTTTTATGGCAGACACCAAGTTACGGTTAAAATGAACATGTTTACTAAAAAAGAAATTATGTTTAGATGTCAGTTTTATAGATCTTGGTCAAGACATTACTCGTTCTCCACCAGAAAGAAAGATCCTGAATGCAGCATGCAGAGGTTTGATTGACCATGTGACTGGGTTTGGAGCAGATTTAGAGGAAATCTGAATCCCTTCAGTGAAGTGGCTTGGAGGACCATAGGAGCATGTCCAGTAGATCTGTGTCAGTGCAGAGTCCAGATCCTTTGTCCCGCAGATTTGTGGCCAAGAAAAACTCTCACACAGTAGGAAACCAGCAGTAAAGCGTTTGGCATCTTGGCAAGGAAGGTAGCTTTAAACAATCTTCTCACCTTTTAGTGACACCCCAGGGGCTGGAGAAGTGTTTGGTTTAATTTAGCCAGTGCTGTCTGTAATTTCCTAGGTATTGCATAGCATTTAACCCCCTGTGAACTTATTCCTCCTGACCAAGTGCTTCTTGAGCTTGGAAAGCAGTCCCAGAGGAAAAGTTTTGATTGCCTCTCTGCATTGCTCAAGCAGTCCTCCCCTAGACAAATAGAAAAATTTTAGCCTGTTTATACCATCTGACACTTTTGTTTGTTCTGAATCTTGCATTAGAAAGCCTTATCTCCTAAACATAAGGTATTGACCACATTGAAAGACCTTGAGTGCTTTGATTATCTTGCACATGCCAGAGGTGCAGTCTCAGAGGATGTGATGGAGAATCATCATCTTTTTACACAGCATTCCCAGAATTGTTCAATGAAGCAAATGGAGAAAAATATTTTTTGATCATAATTTTTTTCTCGTTTCTGTAGTAGTCTTTGTAAAATCCTATCAGTTTTCTGGCTCCTTGTATTTTATGGCTTTACCACAAGTACTTCCTCAAGTGGTTGAAAAATATTTCCTGAGTGTCAGTTTTCAGGTTTGTTAGTAAGGGATGGAACTATACAAGGATGTTCCATATAAAAGTCCTAAAAGTTTAATTTAATTGTGGCCTAAAATTAGGAATAATCTGAAAAAGTCCCAACTTTACCTAAAAAGACAAATGATTGTTTGTACTGTATCCTCTCTTCTCAAATATTTCTGTAATCCAGTGCTCTGCTGGGCCTCTCAGCTGTCTGATGATTCTCTGCCCTACACAAGAGGGTTTTGCTGTCATTTTCCCATGTTTTTGCTCTTTCTCAGACATGTTCTTCAGCTTTCAGCACTGCATAGCAAGGTACGGATCAGATCTGACTTCACATATAGCACAGAGAGGAATTTATAGCCCTCCCCTGCCCTTTTTATTTATTCCAGTTTTATGAACAGTGCTTTGTTTCCGTAGAGAAGTGTGCTGGCCCCTGTGCACTGCTGCTCTGACCACATTTGGTCGTTTCTGTCAGGGCAGGTGGCACTGTGACCTGATGGAGTTTTACAGACTTTTTATGAGTATTACTAGCAATGCAAAGGGCAAAAATCAAGGATAAGTTAAACTCCAGCATACTGAATTCTCTTATTATATTGCATGGGAGCACAAGTTTCAGATTCAAGAAGGCATGAAATGTTCTTTCTCTTCTCATGCTTTGTACAATAAGCCCCTTGCAAATGCAAATGGGATGGCAGTAAATAAGGTAATTTTGCAAAACTGAATTCATAAAAATGAAAATGTATACTCTCTTCCCTCTGCCAATATATTCCAATGTTTAGATCAAGCTTCATATTTCTTTTAAATAGGCCTTAAACCTGCCTCAATGGAAAAGTTATTCCAAATTTGAAAATATCCTATGTCATATTATTTATGAACTCAAAATATTTTTCCAGGACCATATATTGTTTCTAAGCTTGTTTCCCCATGAGTCCCATTATGAAATGAACTTTAAAGCTCCAGTTGGAAGGTGAATTTAATACCAGTCATATAAAATATAAAGTTCCTGTCCTGTAAACACATTTGTGTCTAACTTAAAGCCAATGAAAGTTTCTACTAACTCAGTGGAAGTACTCCCACTACAGTTAAGTACATCTATTAAGTGTTTGGAGGCCTGGATCTGAAAGTCCCACAATAATAATCATAAGTAAATATTTGTACTGCTTTTTCTTTCTCTACATGTTTAATTCTCTGAGCATCTTTAGGATTCCTAGCTAAGAAGTCTGTTTGGCTATATTAAAAGTTTTGGAACAAACCCAAAAGCAAGGTTTGATTCGTAAGGGCACCAACAATTTCTGGGTACTCAGGTTCTGGTTTGTATCTCTGCAACTTAAATTAGTGTGTTGTGTTCAACTTAAGACAGAAAATGTAGGAACAACAGTTACAGTTTTATGAAATATGAAACTGCTGGTTTTGGTTTTGATTGAAACCAGAAACAGGACAAATAGCTGCTTATTTGGAAATTCTTAAAGGTAGGTCAAATTTAGAAAAAATAAGTTTGTTTTGGAGAGGACAATGTTTCCAACTTGTCTAGGCTAGGAAACCTGACCTTAACTGAAATCATTTAAATTCTTCTTTAGACAGAAATTTGCAGTTAAATAAGTGTACACAATTTGACACCTTTTTTAATGTGTTTGTGAGCACAAGCCCACATTTCACATACACTGCCACACTTTTACATACGGCCTATTTTTCTTATCAGAGGGAAAAAGAGGAAGGAAAATGAGTCTTTCTTAACTATACATTTCACAGCCACACAAATGTGGTAGCAATTCTGCTTTATAAAATTCATTTGACGTGAGACCTGTTGCATATAACATGTTCAATAGGTTTAGAAATATATATTCTTTTCTTATATATTCCATATTTCCCTGTATTCTGCCTGGTGGCCACATCCCATCAGCATTAGAGTTTCAGGGAATGCCAGAATCTCACAGAAGATTTCTGTAAAGCATCTACAGCTCAGCTTTTGAGGAAGAAACCCATCAATTTTGCAAACAAATAGATGAGAACTGAAAGCAGCTACCAGCTTGTCACTGTGGTCCCAGCTGCATTCATGGGTAGATCAGTATCAACTTCTGTAGTAAGTGCTTTGCAAACTCTGAGGGAAAGCATATTTCAAAAGGGTATATTCCAAAATATTCCATATTTCAAAAGCATATAGAAGGCTCCACAGATAGGTAGAGATGTCCTTTCACATGCCACAAAGAGGTGTGTGAGTCAGGGTCTCTTCTTAACACAGAAGTGGTGAAACATTGCACATGGCACAAGTCATTTTGCACATTTTGGGAGGGGGAAGCAAAGAAGCCAACTTCTTCTGGGATAAAAGTCATCCTGTTGCCAACAGGATGTTTTCATATACACGTGGTGACAAGTGTGGTTGTCAGTGAGTGGAAATAAGTTGTACACAGCTGGGCAGGATACAGTGACCATCACATGTATAGAGAGGTCATTATAATAGGAACTCCACCTCAATTTATTTTGTTGAATGTAACTGATGGGCAGACACTAGGAAGTGATAGAATTTTAATTCAAAAATTACCCATTAAAATTTGAATGGGCTTTGCAGTGTAAACTTGCAAACTTTTACAATATATAATTTGTTGGCTTTAATTTTAAGTAAACTTGCACTTCAGCTCAGTATATCATCTCCTCAAAAGG
This sequence comes from Florisuga fusca, assembly GCA_038090715.1. Lineage (NCBI taxonomy): Eukaryota > Metazoa > Chordata > Aves > Apodiformes > Trochilidae > Florisuga > Florisuga fusca. The sequence continues at coordinate 5,235,708 of JAAWXA010000011.1, read as the reverse complement.
TCTCAGAAATTAGCAATAAGGCAAATACTTTACATAACAGTAGGAAAGTTAAACCCTGAGCATAGAGGAAATACCACATGACTCCTATTAAATGAATCCAGCTATCAATTAAATTGAACTAAACTGCCACATTCAGTGACTGCAATAGAGAAAAGAAAGTATCCATTTGGATAAATCTAGATGTTACTGCATTCTTAACAAACAAACAAGCATATAAAAAACCCCAAACAAAAATCCAAACAAATAAAATCACATGCCACAGTTGCCATGATCTTGTAACCAAAAATCTGCATCTTGAAAGCCACTCTAGAAGTAGAATGAATTGTCATAAAATACTTCTACTCAACGAGAGCTGCAGCTACTGCCTCTTGTAGCACAACATTGTATTGAAGTCTCCCTTCTGCCTCCACACCAGAGCTCCTCCCTGCCAGGGTTCTGCACACAGATTGCATTGGGTATGATGGAGGGGTTGTTTTAGATGATCTTTATCCTTTCATAAGGCTTCTAGAAGAAGTCTTATGTTTTTATTCCCAGATGCAGGGTTGTAATAGTAGATGAAAAGAGAAGAAAAAAGAGCAGAAAAGCCTGGAGAAGATAGGCTCAACAGAAGTCTTTCATTTTCACTCCTCACCTTTTCTGTGCTGAACTGTATTAGACCTTGAGACTGGTTTCCTTTCCAAAAATGAGAAAGAGAGGACAAATATTCAGATTCTGTGTTTGACAAAGACTCAGGAAAACACTGTTGAACCAAAAGTCTCTGGAAACAGACAGAGAAATATCAGTTCTCTTAGCTGAAGTTCCTATAATTGAGCCCAATCTGTAAAAGATTTGCACCAGTACCAAAATTCAGACCGCTAGAGTGAAACCTTTCCTTGGAGCTAAAAAACTTTTATCCATCTCTCAAATTAATCTTGGCCAAGAAAGTATACATAGCTCAAAAGTTAAACAAGATATTTTTGTTCCTAGCTAGCCACAAAAGAACATCCTTCAATATTGTTTTGGAAATACTGCATCTCAATTAAGTTAAATCATAGCATAAATCATAGCAAGAATGTTTCCTGTAGCATTTGAAATGTTCTAAAGTAGTCTGAAGTGAAAGCAAAGCCCCTTACTGTTGCTTAATGCCAAGTGAGTATTCCTGTTCAAGGTACCAAATAAGGATTCATATCTCACAAAAAAAAAAAAAAAAAAAAAAAAAAAAAAAAAAAAAAAAAAAAAAAAAAAAAAATTGTTCTCTTGTTTTCAAAGACAAAATGTTACAATGCTTCCACATAGACTGTTTAAAGTTAAAAAGCATCCAGGAGGAAATGCCCAATAACTGCAAACAGGACTTCACAACCTGCTGGGAAGGTAACAGTTTTGAGCCATGCTCAGATCCTTATTGTCAAAAGTGATTTCAAAGTGGAAACGGGAATTTCAGGTTGAAGGAAGGAGAGTCATGGCATAACAGGGAGGAGGACTTAAAGAGTTTTAATAATTAAGGGCCTCAAAAAGAAGATCCTTTATTTCAATTCTACTATGAGAAAAATGTGTGAAATGAAGCAAGCCTGCATTTTCTCCCCTCTCCACACAGTCAGGTTGTCTGAAGGAGCTCTTGAAGACAGAGGAAATTGTTCAGAAGCCCTTTTGTGGAGGACCTTGATCTCCCTGACATCTATCAAAGTGTCTCAACTTATTAACACAGAAGCAAAACCATGTTTGCACTAAAGCCAAATACCCATTTAATCCCCTGACATTATCAAAGGTACTTCAAGAGTTTATCTCAAGATATTTGGTAGGCACACAAGGTTTCCATTCAAACTGAAAAGTCTTACTTCTTGTCTCAGCATTTATTCTCAGAACTGTCTTAGTAGATGTGCATATCTCCCCTTTGATAATGAAGACTTATGAAATGCCACTGGAGCTCCACATACCTACTCATCATATTCTCATTCCTGGCCTTTGCACATGTGGAAATCTGAATCTTCCTGTCTGAGGTAAGGAGACACGATGTGAATAAATAGCTGCAGAGAGGATAAAATCAAAGGGCAGACATACTTTTTCATCATTTAGAAGGTGCCTCCACATCATTACCTCATTTTTTTTTAGCTGAGACAGCTGCAGAGGAAAAAGCAAAATAAACACCTGTGGATAAGAGTAGTTATTTTTTAAATCAAGTTAAATTAAGTTTTCAATCTGTGCAAGCTTATTAACAGTGGATAGATTTTCATTTGTTAGAAATGGAGGAAATTCAGAAAATGAGGATAGACACAGTGTGTCCTTTACTGAATATTATGTAATAGGCATGTGACTTTTCATGGTATCATATGAACAAGCAATGAATCGATCAAAGTTCCAATCTTAAGATTCATCAGTACAGAAACAACACTAATGACACAACAATTCTTCAGATAAGATTTCTAGAAATGATCAGTAAATACAAGTGCTCCAATTTAGTGGATCCTCCATCCCTGGAGATATTTAAAAAGAGACTGGATGTGGCACTCAGTGCCATGGTCTAGTAACTGCAGCGGTAGTGGATCAAGGGTTGGACTTGATGATCTCTGAGGTCCCTTCCAACCCAGCCAATTCTATGATTCTATGAATTTAAGTGCTCAGTCCTGGAACAATTTGAAGCTGGGCAGCTGATGCGTCATTTAGAAAAATGCCCATAGCTGTATTTCATACATTCTGAAATGTAATCTGTTCTCTACTTACATTTGTGTCCAAATATTGCTAACACTGATTTTTAAAAGATGTATAAACTGTGTAAGATTAAGATAATTCAAATGGAAATGCCTCACAACCCTATGATGAAATCACCATTTTAGAGCTCTATTCTTCGAGGGGTTGTAGTGAACTACATTTTATGCTAAATGGCATATTTCTTTTCTTAATTCTTGAGGATGGTAAATAGGATATCAGCAAAGGTAAACCTTATGCAGTCAATGCAAATGTTAATAACCTTCTCTTTTAAAGGAAACAAACATTTTCTACTTGGAAGATGGATAGAAAACAAGAAACAAAGACTCAAAGTTGAAAGCATATAATATGGGCTAGGTGGACTAATCTGATAAAGAAAAACATTCCCAGAAGCTCTTCTATGATCATTTTTGAGAGGGTTGTACTCATTTCTTTAAGCCAACAGTGCTTTTTCAGTTTGAGGCTGATATAATCCATTAACTTTCATAGACTGACTCCAGGTTAACACAGATGTGACACTAAAATCCATCTCTCTGTACTTATGCATCTGAGTACTGGTGACATTACAAGGTGAAGAATAGGAAACTGCTTTTCTATTAGTTTGACAAATGATAGCATAGTACAGTTCTAAACTCTTTAAAAAACCCTACAGATATACCTATGAAGAGTTTTCTTCAGATGACTTAACTATTGTGACAAATGGTGTCAGGGGATTTTGAAACAACCAAACCTGAACACATTTGAAATAAGTTTCATGTCTGTTATGTTTTGTTACTAAAAATACACCAGTGAGAGCTTTGAAATTGATTCTGGAAAACATCAAACATTGTCAGCCTAATTCAGCAAAATCTTCAGAAATTGACTTAAATAAATTATTAGGATCACTGAAATCAACAGGGCTACTCTACTACACCTTGCAGTTTGATATCCCCTGGCAGAAATACAAACACAGAAGTCAGTGTTCACTTTCCAGACCCACCACTCTTCCCTTCATTTTTTTTCTGTATTGCAGATGAGGTAGCTATAGTGTGAGTGACATCCATAAGCAACACATCTATTTTTTTTTTAGTTGCTGTTTCCAGCTCCAAGAAACCTGAGAAATCACATTTGCTGCCCTAGAAATTCTCTTCAGTCACAGCTAGTTTCCAATGCAAACCCATTTTTGTGAATGTAACCTATGAGAGTAACCAGTGCCAGTGGATGCCTTTACACCTTCATGTACTTTTCAGCATAAGAGTTATAGAGAATTTGTATGGTCTGAGGATGGAAAATAGCCTGCTCACATAACTTGATGCCACTTAACTTGCTGTATTCTCCACAACTTAGGTTACATATGTTCTTTGTCTCCTACCTTCTCTTCATCAACATTTTCTTCACAAATTTCAACCTGAAGTTGAGCTCAAAGAAAAATAAATAAATGACTAGGTGAAGGATAAATTGCTATGAATGAGAGACTCTCTGTTTTCAGACAATTCTCACTTACTTTAAAAAAAAATAACAAAATCAAACTTTAGGCTAAATGGACCTCTTGTAACTAAAGGCTGAAAGGGAATTGCTTCCTCACTGATGATTTGCTCTGTATGTCAAGTCAAACAAGAAAAGAAACCTGCACGGAAAAGTTATTTTTAGCATCTATAGTACAGCATTAAAGCATAGCCATAGTCTTGAACACCACCATTTAAAAGCCTCTTTTCTCTTGCTGTTTTTCAGACTCTGCACAGCTTGGTTTCTTGCCTCTTATTACTCCCTGGACTGACAGATGGGGAATTGATGAGGATATCATCCTCCTTTTCAGCTGGCCCTTTGACATAGTCCCATAGTTGAGTCACCAGGCTTATAATATCAAGAGCTTGTTTTTTAACGATGGAGAAGAGGGCTGAATTTATCCTAAAATCCTCCTCATAAACACTGTTCTGTGGATTATTTTTCTATTTATCAGGAAACAGAATTACAAGAGATGATCCCACCAGCCACACAACTGTAATTTCTTAAGAGTGTTTATCATATTATGGCATTTTCATAACAAGTTACTTCAACACTCACCACCTGAAATTAGTTGCTTTTGTATTTTTCTGGGGCACAGCTGTCTCACATCAGAAATGCTGTTTTGTGAGAGGTTTCAGTTGCTCCAGCAACAGCCTTTAACAAGTTGTGTCTGTGAGGCTGCAAAGAAGAGAAATTACTTGGAGGAGAGGTCCATGCCCCTATCACTGTTGCTCTGACTTTGCTATACAAACAGTACCATGTTTCTGAGAGCCATTAGTAAATACAAAGAGTACATGCCCTGGCTGCCACAGGCTGTTATAAGGGAAAGGAACTTAGGAAATAAAGACAGTGGCTAAGCACTAACTGGTTCTGCTTCTGTCATAAGTAATACCTGAAGAAACAGAACTGTGCTGTTATGCATGAGTGCCTGAAAATCTATATCTTAAAAAATTGTGGTAAAGCAGCTGCCAGTCCTACCATGTGTCTGTGCATGAACACCTTCAGAACTGAGAGCACACATAAGGTCAATAATAATATTTTGAAGAGGTAATTTCACAGGTTTATTATTAATAAAGTTTTATTATCAGAAAAAAATTCTTTTTTCTTTTTCTTTTTTTTTTAGGCAAGATAAAAAAGATGCATCTCTATTACAGTATTTCAATCCAATCAAATTTATTTACTGTTTGAATCAGAGAGATGTTCCTGTCTACCAATTGATCTTAGCTTTGGACAGTATTTCTGCAAAGCTGCTTCTTCTGTCATGATCATGAAACAGTAGATCCCTCCAGATTGCTTCTTTTTCTTTGGACTTCGGGTTATCAAATATTGTTTATTTATGGAGTCTTTTCCTACTGAAGTCCAGGGAGCTTCTGGTAAGAGGGCTCTGACTTAACCCTTTCATTGGCTGAGTGGTGTGTGGGTTCAGTCTGTGGGCTTCTAAAAGCACTGCCCAAACATTAGCTGTGACAATCCTCAAAGGTACAGGAAGGTGAAATTGTCCCAGCTAGTTTTGGTTTGGTGATTATACAAACTAGAGATTTCTTCTCAATCTTTCATTGCACTTCATTTGTTGACAGAGTCAGGAAGCAGATATCCTAAGAAAATACAAGCTCTCTGGTCTTACAAGATACCCACAAGATTCCAGTGTCAGCTAATCAAGTTGGTGACGAGATTAAGGATCAAGAGGTCAGCAGCATACTCTGACAGCACTAAGCTGCAAAACTAGTTCTTGGATGGATGGCAAATTTAGGATCAGGAAAAAATCAGATAGTTGAATAACAATCTTTGAGTGTCTAATATCTGTCAAGGTGACTCACACTCTCAGCAGCTTTATGACAGAAAGTTAAATGTAGGATGTAAGTAGCTACCATTTATAATTTCATTTGATGATGTTGCAAAGAATGAAAGTATGATAAATGTGAAAGCAATGAGCAAAAATCTTCTTGCCATTTTCAAAACCTGCTGCCCACCAGGCTGTAGCTAGCTCCTGTCTCATATAATTGCACAGGAGAGTTTATTTGGGATTGAAATCAGTGTGAGCCAACATCAGATGTTACAGTAATGCAGATACTGTTTCCTAAGTAATGTGATGAAAGGGTTTTCCCCCTTTCTTCGAGGATGAATGCTTCTCCTAACTTGCAGTAACATTTTCAAGTTCTTCCTGCTGCCTTTCAGCAAAGTTTTCTCTTCTGCTTTTAAACTAAATTTCTACTATATAGAGCTTCATGTTTCACAGTAAAAAGTTCTGTATCAAACATTTGTACAAAATGTGAGGCAGATCCCCCGAAACTGAGACTGGCTTTAAAATACAATTACAATACAGAAGTACAAATGCATTTCTGGTTCTTTCCAAATGTTTTGTGCTGTTAACATTTAAAATTCGCATTTAGAATTTTTTTCCTCAAAACTGGATTTTTCCTTCCTTTTATTTTTTCCCTTAATAAAACCCTCTGCAGTCTTTAAGTATCCTTATTGTAGCCATTGAGAATAACAACTAACAGGACTGTTAAAAAGACAGTAAGAACTGAGAGCATTGATAATTATAATAATTTTATTAGTGCTGCATCCCTACAATTAGATTTTCAAACAGGGGCAAGAATAGAAGCCTCTAAATGTGCATATAAATGAGTGGCACACTCCCAATATGATGATACGCATTTGTATAAAATCTGAACATAAATAATTCTAGCACTGCTGGTGTATAATCAAAGCAGTAAAGCAGCAGCAGAAATGGAGCCCCAACAATGGGAAAACTTTAATGCTGAGAATGTCTTAGAGCATAGCAGCTGTAATCAGTGCTGAAACTGCTATATGCATTTTACCAGTAGATTTCATGAGGTATTCTTTATTGACGATTGTATTCATATCTCAGCAGTGGTTTCAACACTGAATTTGTGACAATTGAAAGTCTCAGAGAGCATGGAATTTATGGAAGGCAAAAAGCAAGGTCTGCTTATTCATAAACTTAATTAGATGTAAATTGAAGGTTCCCAACAAAGATTTTGACCCCACCCTGAGCTTCAGAAGCCGAGCTCACCAAGGGTTTTGCAGACTGCTGCTGTGAAAAATGAGCTTCTTTTCAATAAGTTTGGGTCTTGCAGGGGCAGCAAGGATCTAATGAGACTTTTAGAGAAGTCACTGAAAAATGTAATGATACATCATGCTGAATGAAATAGAAGTCCTGCAGGAAAAAATCATATGTGGTCTTCTAATTACTGGTACTGCATGTGTAGGAACAGATGGAATTAATGGTTTGTGGACAAAATTGTTATTCCTTTTGTTTGAGGCTACAACAATGAAACTTCAATTTTCTCTTATATAATGTTCATAGATTTGTTACAGTTCTGTGTAGTAAAATATCTTTAGACTAATAACTGTTCTATCAATGTGGATGTGAAACTATAAGTTACACAAGAGCAGATTTGTCTTTTTCATTGTTAGCTTGTATATATATGTTCATAATGATTATTTAATTATTCCCCTTATATGTGTATAGGCAGAATAAAACTGTAGGACTGATTATAAACTGACAAAAATATCAAAACAAACTCATATGTAATGTTTGAATAAGTTTTAATGATTATTTAAACACTAACTCTGGAGTAAGGTTTTAACCTCATCAGAACTAAGTCTTCATAGGCAGTCTTACAGCAGTTCAGAGGGACTGGATGTATGTGGAGCATTTAAATTTGTCAGTAATCACAGCAAAAAAGAACAAATTCCAAGGGTGCCATTCAGCTACATAGTTGTTCTCTGTCTGATAGACTATGTATTATCTTCTTCCCAAGACAGTCTTTCTGGACTTCCCTAGTCCTGTTAATGCTGTGTAAGGACTAGCTTATGTCTGCTCTATCACATTGCCAGAAACCAGAAACTTCCTCCCACATTACAAACAAATAGAGCAGTAAGTGATGCAGGAGAGGTAGGTAGACCACCTAGGCTCCTTTAAAGCCCTCTGGGTCTCAGATGTTTTGTGTTACTTCATTTTCAAAGAATGCCTTTTCATCATGAATGATGGGCCTGATGACTGATATGGACAAGAAAGTATCAAGAATACAGATGAATTTACTTACAGTCAGCACTTCTAGGGGTGCAAGTTTGAGTGCAGCTGTATCAGGGTTGTTACTTTTCCTGCCCACATGCATACTTTACTCTTTCCTATCAAAGAACTGGACAATGAGAAATCCATTGGCTGTTTTATCAAATGAAACATCCGAGTATGTGCTCTGTACTTCTAGTATATTAAAGTACACAGTCATTCAAGTTATGAAAATTTTGTAGCTCTCTTTAACAATAGAAGAACACAGTATGGTCTCCTATTCCACTAACAAGTTAGAACTTGCTAATACATGTTCTTCCCTAATATTGGTTCTTGTCAATTTATTTTCCTGTTTTCCTGTGCTGGACATAGTAAGAAGTTTCAATGAAATCAGCCAAAAGATTATAAAAGCAGTTGTGATTCTGAACAGGAATTCAGTCCTGCTGAAAGCATTTTGTGCTTCTGTCTCCTCTAATTAAATTCTGCAATTTCCCACCATTTTGAGGGAACAAATTACACACACTGAAGAATTTTGTCTATTTTTCCAAAATGCTTTAAGCTTACGATTCAGCTATTTTATTGTGTGGTTTCAGTCTCCTATTGCTAATTAAAGCAATCTCTAATTAGGCTGATAGGACCTCATAAGGTCTGTGAGTACTATGTAAAGCTAATTCTTTTAGTTTTTCCTTTAATATTCCCTCTTTGCTTGATGCACGAAGTAACAGTCCTGGAAATGTGAATCACATCAGTATTCTCTGTCCTAGTAAATGTGAATATTAAGCCAGTTTTAGAATTTATCCTAGAGATCCCAAAGCAAAAGTCCACGTAGAAACTCTGGATGACATGTTTACAGTATTTCAGAGCCACTGATAAATCATTCTGTCAGTCTCATAAAGACATAAATGTTCAAAATAAACAAGGCATTGATAAGAGATTAATCTTCTCACCAACTCAATGCTCTCACGCATGGGAGAATTTATTTTGAAAAATGTCACATTATCTGTAAATAGGTTAACACTTCAATTCCTTGAAGAAAGACTTATTGTCTTCCATTAACAGAGTTCGAGCATTTTACTTTTACCTAAATTTACTGCTTTCTCAAATATACCAGTTTTATCTCTTACCACTTCATTTCCTCCTGCATGTGGAATTCCTTGCTTGTGTGTCAGTGCTGCACCAGCTAGCAGAAAGTTTCCAAAGTCTGGAATTTTAGATTTAAGTTATATGAGCATGTGAACAAATGTGGACCCATTTACCAGCAAAATGGCTTTCCTCCCCGCTGTCTTTTTAGGATTGGAATTTAATGAGTCTTGGAACTTCATTTTGTTACTCTTTTAATGGTAGACTCTGATGTTCTTGCTTTCTCCAAGACAGGCCATTGTGTGTAAAAAACAACTGAAGCTCAGTAACCCTCTTGGCCAGCTGTATAGCCTGTTCCTTCTCTCAGGAGCTTGGGGACAAGCTGGTAGATGGGCTAAATAAAAGATATTGCTTGGTATAAAAATGTTGAGACAGTTTAATTTCCTGTGGCTTCTAGCATCTCACTGAAGTCTTACAGAATCCAAATAAGTGGAAACCTAAAACATAACCCTGTACTCAAGAAGTCAGTTATGGCAGATAATAGACAACTGAGCATCACCAAAAGTTCCACCCTGTCTTCCCCCTCTGACCTCTGTGTCCACTTCCAAATACTGGTTAGTATCTTGTTCACACCCAGCATCTCTCTTCAGAGGTGTCAGCACCTCTCTTCATCAGTTGGTTTGGAGTTGAAAGCAGACTCCTGAGAAGCACAGAACAGAGCAGTTGGCCCTGGGTTTTCACTTGGCATCATGATGCCCAACCCCACAGCTCAGGTTGTTTTTAGAAGGAACTAATGAACTGATGGGAAAAAAATAACATTTAGCAGTGTAGATTGCCAGCAAATCAAACCAAATTGAGTCATTTACTCAATAGTGTAGACATACTCACCAAAAATAGGTTTAATGGTCACTCACATTGTCTTCCTCAAATGCCTTTTGTTACCATTGTGTGGTAATTACTCATCAGAGTGAGTAATAAATAACATTCATTGTTCTTCATATTTTGGGAAAAAAGTCTGTATGTTGTAAGGCAATACATGTAGATGTTTAATATTATTCACACCAGTCTGCAGAGAGAATTTCAATCATGATGAGTAGCTAATTAACTTTCCAGTACTCAGGATCTTCATGAAGTTGCAGGGTACTTCTTCCCATTAAAACCCACGATTTGCATGTGAAAACCCCAGACTGCTGGTTGTTTGGTATGAAATATTGTCTCTCAAGTGTAATTTAACCTTTATTTGAAGGCCCTTTTATATGTCTAAAATGGGGAGAACAGGGCTCACCCCTCCATCCCCAGCACACAGTCTACTCTGGAATGGTCTGGACATAGGCCACTGGATTACCTCTGGCACTGCCTGACTGTGCTAGCCAGATGTAGCCACAGGGCCTAACTCCTCTTTTCTTCCATTATTTCCTATCAGCCATTCCTGCTATTTTCTGGCACATTTTTTCCATCTTCACTCAGACTCCTCAGAGATGCCACCAAATTGTTATACAGGAAAAGGAACAGTGGTGGAGACGTGACAGGAGAGCAAAGAACGAAAACTGACGGGAAGAGCAAAAAACCCCAAACCCTATACTTCCTCTCCTGCCCAAGAAATTTTTTCCTTCAAATTGTAAGGTGGCCATGGCTTAAATGGAATACAGCCATTAGAAACTGGAAGAGTTAGTTAGGTAGTCTTTTTTTTTTAATCTCTCCCCACTTAACTCTAATTTAAGCAAGTCTGTGTATAGCCTCTGGGAATGGCATTGGTTCTGGCATCTTCCACAAGTGGAAAATAAGAAACAGGGCTATATGGAAACTTTGATGGTAAAAATGAGAAAGGAGAAGAGTGAAAGTTGTGGTTTTAAAAAAATTCCTTTTCCCAAGGATTTGTCAGCAAAGGAGAAGATGTTTGAGGAAAAAAGTTTCATGCCTGGTGTCTTCTAACAGAGGTGTTTTGTACCAGTAGAATTTCATGCAGTATTTACAGTGGATAGAAATTGTGTAAACAGTCCTGCTCTCCAAACCCAAGTACCTTTTGGCACATTTACTTACCCAAGAGCAAGAGCCTATTGGTGTTATGCTCCAGGGGCTTACAGCTTCTGGGCCCAATGCTGATTCATTTGCAATGGAAAAAATGAAGATTAATATCACTAAGGTAAACAGCACTGTTTTGCCTGAAAAAGAGTATCAGAACTGAAGGCACTGTATGAACTGTCTAAACTTAAGCTATGTTGTATATAGGCAGAAATTTCAAGAAGGAGGTCCAGAAAGCCTGTTGCCTCAAACTATCTAATTTTAAAAGTACTAAGAGACCAGAAGTTAGTTAGTCAGCTAAAGGTAGATACCATACATGTTCAGAAGCAACTTCATTTGGGAATTTAGCTTTGTTCTTTTCTAGCTCTTCACGCCTCTTTACCTATCACCCTCCATGGGTCTTGTCTGAAAGATATGTTCAAAAGACATCTACATATTCAGTTCCTAAGGAGAGGGCTGAGCTGCTGGGCCATGCTGGAAGTTTGGGGAGGAATAGTGCCCATTTGCTTAGAGAAAGTAAGGATTCAACGTGTCTATTTTGCATCCTTGTTTAAAGCACTCAGATGTAAGAAGAGTCTATGCCCTGGAAAGGATGCAATTCACAGTGCACATTATGTATTGGATGAAAGATAAATAATTCAAGAAAGCTGTCACTAGAGCCTATCTCTGCCCTCTTTGAGGGCTGAGGACCCCTAATACCATAGCATCCAGATTAAGGTTGTATTTTTCTCGTTCTCTCTCTAGCCACAGGACTCGTGCGTTCTTAGATACTCAACACAAAACAAAGGCAAGACAGAGCTACTCAGGAATCTGCATTATGTGAACAGAGATACTTCAGCTGCCTGAGGTGCTAGGAAATGTGTCTGTGTGTGAGTGTGCATACATGTGAGTGCATGCCTGCGTGCACGTGTGTGTGTGATAGGGCTTGGGGAGATGAGGAGTGAGAGCACACTGGACGAAAGAGAAAAAGCTGCTTCAGCAGTCTCAATAACTCTGCTGTGTAGGTTTGTGGGAAGCCTGGAGTGGTGACTCTTGGATTAAGGTTTTGGCGGAAAGAGTCTTGAAGGGGTAAGTGAAGAAGCTGTTATAGCTTGCTGGATTTTATTTCTACAGTCAAAGAAGTGGGATTTGTACATTCCTGTAAGTCAAGTTGCATAAAAGATACGTGACTGAATCTAAGTTTTCTTCCCAGCTGGCAGATCTTAGAAGAGCCTGATCTAAAAGTTGCTTAGATCAAATAGCAGTAGCTAATAGCAGTAGCTTAATTTCTGCTCCACTCATGGGGAATGTGAAAATATATTTAAGAATCCTCAGACCTTTATATTTGGAGCTATGCCCATTACCTCAGTACTGCTATCCCTTTTTTTTCATGGTATTCAAAGACACTATATTTTATAAAAACAGACTAGAGTTATCGTCTACTATTTTGATCCTTCTGCTTTGAAATAAATAACTCTCCCGCTCTCCCAAGAAGATAGGTTGGCTTCCCACTTTAGGTGTGCTGTAAAACTTCATCAATTGTCTCTAAGTTTGAAATGAATCCTGCAACTCAGATCCATTGAGTTTCTCCAGTTTTATATAAGAAATCAGAATTTGAGTCTCAGCTGACAAATCTAGAACAGAATGGTATATGGTACCTGCCTTTTCTCACAATCAATGGCCTGGCCCCACCACCTCCTGTCAACAAAGAGGATGAGAAGCTGACCAGGGAAGTGTAAAACTGGAAGTCTTAATGGTCTGGGAGAGGCTAGGGCTCCCTTTTCTTAAAGGGAGTAAAGATAGTGGAGGGAAGTCAGTAATTTTTCTTTTGAAAGGAGTCAGGAAGCTCTTTTCTTCCCTCTGAGAAAACTCAAACTTTTGGAAGGAAGAACCTATCTACAGGAACAAAGATAGCTCAAGCTTAAAAAAGTGAATAAAATGCAGGCTGGCTGCCCTGTTGAAAGCAAGTAGTGCTGGCTTCTGCAGAGACAAGGGAAGTAAGTACCTTCCCTCTGACCTCAACAAGCCAGTAGTATGGACATCTATTAAGATGTAAGTTTAATTTATATACAAATGATGCACACACACACAAGTCCCCCTGGAAGTGAGACAGTGCTCATGATTTCCTGCTGCAGGAGCAATCAGGTGAAATTTCTCCTCACTCAGTCTCAGCAGTGGTCTCTGGGCTGGGCTCAGGCTCAGGCTCAGCTTCCACAGCAGTTCTTGCAGCTCTTCCCACCAGCTCCCAGCAGGGCAGACTGTGCTCTGCTGTAAAAAGCCAACGTGGAATTTAACTGAATAAATAGTCTAGCAGTGAACATTACAAAGTAACCTTTTACTCGGTCGGGTTTTTTTTTAACAGGGGATAGATGTTTTGCTGCCAGTTTGTGTGTTTATTTTTCGGTTGCCATAGAAAATAATTGACCTATTTTCTTCCAAGAATAAATAACTTTATTCGAGCTCCCTAAAAAAACAGGCAGCCAAAACTTGCACTGAGGCCCCACCCATGCTGTCTGCTGCTACAGCCCACCACAGACAGATTAAGCTTCACCATTTTTACTGAGGCTTTTGAACTGTTGGATGAAAATGTGTTTCTTACAGTACATTTATCCTGCTGACTCCTACTGTTTCAGACCGAAGATATAGTTCTAATGGGAAGCCTAAGGAGATGCAAAATCTAAAGATGGCAAGACATTCAGCAGTGTCATTGCTCTGGGCTCATTCCTTGCTGTTTCCTTGCCATCTATTTAAATCCCCAAAACAGATCACCATGCCACGTTTCAGGGTATTTCTCCTAGTCATTTCTTTTTCTTTTCCCTGCTCTGGATATCTAAGGACTTCATCAAAACCCCTCTGAATTTACAATAAAAGTTGATGGCATCAGAGTTTCAGTGCTAAATAGATTATCCTTTGTTTCTGGATAATTTTCTTTTGTTTCTTCATAGATGTGAAAACTGAACTCCTCGTGCAGCCGTTTGCTCCATTACCCTCTCTGTAGCCCCAGAATATGTACTCAGACACTTACTCCAGTTGCTTTTCCCCCTCATGCTAGTCCTTGAGTATTCATCACTGCATGTTGTTCATGTTTGCATAGTGCTGTCCACTTGAAATAATTCTAAAATTATTTCTGCCAGATTATAGGCAGTGCTTCTATTTATATAATATAGCTTTGTCTTTTTCACTGCTGCTAAGCAATGCACTAAATCTTTGAGAGTTTTATCTATTGCTTTGTCCAGCAACATTTCTGGTCAATGTTCAGTGGTGCACATGGCTAGGGATGCAGCCTGGTCATGACTGCGACTGTAGCACTTCAGCCTTATTTTCTGAAAATACAGAAACGTGTGGCAAATGCAGCACAGGGATACACAGAATGAAATTATAGCCTTGTTAATTCTGACTTTATGTCCTTGCAATGGCTGCTGCTTCTTTTCCTCTTGTGCAAAAGAGTTAGTGTCTTCACACCCATCTACTAGGCAGTCAAAAATATGACCCAGAAGGAGAACTAGGTAGACAATTTGCCAGAAGCATGGGTGAATCTGTGTTGTTCATTAGGCCATATTTGAACCCAGACCTGCTCCTTTTCCTTGTAGGAATGCAAGGCCTGACTTGGCAGTGGGGTCACACACATACTAGGGGACAGTCTGGGAATATCCTGTACCTGAGTGCCAGTTCAAGCAGCCTTCTCCATGAGACTTTGCTCTGCCTGGTGGGCACCATTCTTCCATCAGGCTGCCAAGGACAGCCCTGAGCTTCCCTCTGAGCTGTAGGGATAAGGCTGGTGGGCCCAGCAAGGCACTGCAGGTGTGAGCACATGCCATGCACCAGCTTCTCCTCTGCCCTGCAGGCCTCTACAGGGTGCTTCCCATGAGGACATGTATGTGGTTCCCAAGCCTTTCCATCACATCTGCAGAGGGAAATACCCTGTCTCCCAACTACCCTTATAGAACATCATGTATGCTATAATATACAGTTTTTTAAACAAATCCACTTATTTGTAAATCCCATTTTGAAACATGCAAATATACAAAAATGTTTTCTTAGTGCATATTACAGGATTGCTTTAGATACTATATTAAAATTGAGCATAGCTGGAATTCCTGAGGTGAATAAGACTGATGACCACTGGGAAAAAGAAAGAGAAATTATTATTTACTCAGTGTTGGCTGTAACACCAAGTTAAAAAAAGAACGTTTTTGATCTTATGCCTTCTCTCCAAGTTTTCATGGATGTGAGCTAAGTGACCCCAAAGATGCTTACAAGTCTCACCATTCCATGGTGACACATTTCTTCATGTTCTCCATCGACTGATAGCCAGATAAATAGAGGCAATGTTTATTTTACAACTCAGCAAATCTTTCAAATATTATTACTGTGCCATATTTCCTCTTATTTTATTTCAAGTGGAATTCTATTTAAGACTTTAGGTCACTGCTTTATGCCCTTAGGTTGGGCACAGATCTTTAACCAAGCCACTGTAAATAAACAGTAGTGATTTTCATGTGATTGCAGATTGTGACAGTGCTGCTGGGAACATTTTCTTTAAATGTCGTGTCACTTTCACCTATTGCCTTCAGGCCAGTGCATGACATGCAGTAAGTGTCAGGCGAAATGTCACATCTGTAAGGAAGAGCTTGTGTGAATGTTAAAATGGAATGTGGAAAAATGGTGTCACATACCCTGTAATCTAATATTGTTCTGCCTTAAAAGGCATGTTTTCTCTGTGGAGATATGTGTTTAACCAAAATGACTTCTGCTTGAAGTTCAACAGAACTAAACTTATCTGTCTATCCCCAGCTTTCTTGGGAAGATTTTGCTAGAGTGGTTCGATTCCAGGTCCTTGTATATTTTGCTGACATGATAAGAGCCTTTAACAAATAAACCCAGAAAATGGAAAGAAGAGGCATGACATTAATTTGTCTTACGGCAGCATGAGAATAGCAGCTTTCTCCTTAGACATGAGAATAGCATTCTACCTCTAAGAGTCCAAGTCTTAGGCAAGTCCCTATTATACTTGGAAAAAAAGAAGCGTGAGAATAGGGAGGGTATCTTGTGGTGCTTCCCTGGTACATACTCAGCTCAGGGTTTTAAGAGCTTGTGATGCATTTTGTAAAGTGTCTCTTTTCTATAAGCTTTGAATCTATCATCTGTTAGGTGTGTTTGATATCCATAGTTCTTATGTTAGAAAAGACAGTGGACAGTTCACTGCTATTCACCTTTTCTTTGCTACTCTCTTTTTTACAGAAGTCTTATCACAGCATCCCTCCATTGTGTTCTGGGCTGCATGCCATTCCTTGCAGGGAAGCCGTTGTTTAGCTTCAGCAGTCCATCTTGTCCTTCTCTTTATCTTTTCTATTTTTACTATAAACTTCTTGAGATGAGGGCACTGGAAGTACATGCAGTTTTCAGGCTCTGGGTCCACTACGAATTCATGACCTACTCTTCTTTAAATAATTCCCAGCATTTTAACAGCTTAATTGTTCATTAGTAAAGATTTAAATTTCAAAATCTCTCTGGAGTGAGAGATATAGGATTGTTTCTCCCACAGGCATTACTTTACATTTATGCATTCTGTTTCATCTGTTGTTTTATTACTCCCTTAACATCATAAGGATCTCCTGCAAATCTTCACAGGCAGCTTTCATTTTGATTACCCTGAACAGTACAGTATTATCAGCAAATTCTGCCACTTGCCTGTTTAACCCCTTTTCCAGCACACTCTCTACCACTGTTTTTACTGGTTTATCTGGAGTTTTCAATGATTTTGAATTCTTATTTCTGACAAATTTATGACATTCCATCCAGCTGGCACTGAGGTGGTTTTAAACAAGGAATTACATGTGACATCTAAGAGTTCAGCTATTTCAGACTTGGGTTCCTTTATAATTCTGCTCTGAAAAACATCTGGATACAGTGACTTGTTACTGTTCACTTCATTGCTGGTTCCAGTTCCACTAAAAATGTGTGACAGCCTCAGATTCAGCCACCAGGAAGAAGGTGCCTGACAGGGAAACGTTCCTAGAGCCTCCAAAGAGAGCACAGCTACAAAAGAAATAGTTTTCTGTTTCTGCTGTCATTTGATGTTCTCTCATTACTCACTTTTATGCTTGGCCATTGATTGTCCTGCAAACTTTCTGGTTGGCTCTTTATTCCCCATCAGTTTGAAAAAGAATTTATATGACATTTTATGTCTTCCTCAAGTTCTTCCTCAAACTTTTCCCCAACCTGTCTTCATATGTGTTTATATTTAACCTGCCAGTTTTAATATGATTTCCCATTTTCTCCTCTCAACATAACCTGAGATATTTGAAAGCTGTCTTTTTTTTCCTTCAAACACCTTCCATTAGTCTGATATTAAATCATGTCAGTTTATTGCAGTGAGTAGAGTGCACTGATCTATCTGAAGTCTGCCATTCTTCTAAGCCCTAGGTATCTTGGCTATAAATACTCTTCATGGTAGCTGCTAACATTTGCTAGTTTAGTTGCTGTTCTTATGCCTTTTCTTTCAATGTCTCCTTTTTTTTTTAGGCAACCACTACTGAAGTAGATTTTGGAGAACTGCTCCTCACCAAAATTTTGGTTCCCTAGATTTGAAATCTAGGTGCATAATAGTCAGTTGTTCATTTTCACACCCCGGGAGACTCATCCTGACAGTTTTTTTCCCTGACACTGTGCCAGTACTCTCTTGTCTGCTTGCCTTCCTGTATCTTTTCCTGTGGCAAAAGCTGCATATATTAGAGTTCGGAGTTCCTTGGTCTCCTCTTTGCTAAGCAGTATTTGCTTAGTCCACCTTTTGGCTGATGAGAGCAAAAACTGTTGTTGAGAATTTGAATGACTAGCAGCAAAAACATTACAATGGGTATGGAGACCAAACTGCTCATTTCTACCCAACACTGATACCTCCAACACTGGTAAAACTTTCATTGGTATCAAGGCGAACACATATCACAGTGCTGCTTGGCCTCCTGAGCACCTGTTTCTTCATTTTCCATTCCAGAGCCTCTGTCATTACCTTCGGGACCTTGCTGCTTCCTTCCCATTTGTCTGAATACCTGGACATAACAGTTTGTCTTTATCTGCTGCTTTCAAATACGATGAGTGATTCCGCCCATCTCCTTTCAACGAAGAGGTCATACACCCAGTAATGCATTCTCTAACTCAAATGGGATCCTCTTCATTTCAACTGTACTTTCTTCCAGCTAAATATTCCGTTCCTGAAGCTATTTACCTGGATCAACATTCAAGTCTTCTATTTCTAGGCAGAAGGATAATTATGTAGTGTCATCCCAGACTCGGAAATAAAACTGTTGGTCATGCAACAGTCATCACAGTACGTTTGATAGATCAGTCACAGGGCTGCTCATGTTTGCCAACACATCAGCATCACTACCTCTGCCCTCAAGCTGATCATCTTCTCTGCACACGCTCTTCTTCTGACCTCAGGAGCAAGTCTCCTAAACTCACATTTCCCATGTGATGGTATAAAACAGGGCAGTGGGCTTCCTGACCTCACTTAATAATTTATTAGTGAATAAGTAAATTATTAAAACACATACAGAAAGAAGGAGAAAAAATGGCAACTATGCTATAAATAGAACAAGCTTGCTACTTGAGCAGTGATCCATACTAATCTTCTAAATTATTTAACTCACAGCTGCAATTCATTAGTTTCTTCCAGTATGAAAAAAATGCATTGATTTCTATCATAATTCTCTGAATATACAATGAGCTGAAGATCTAGAGAGCCCCTGATATTTTACAGTTTAAAAAAATCTGCTTAACCAAACCCTATTAGCTCAAGTTTACCTTTATTTTTCAAAGATATCCTTAAGGTTAGAATTGGGTCTATACACTGATGACAGCTACAGCACAGTAGAAAAATGAGTAAGGGAGGTTTAAATTGGTAACATCAGGATGCTGCAGCCACAGTAACCTTGACATAAACCAGCTGTGAGCTTCTCCGGCTAAACCAGCATTGAGATGAATCAGTTTTAATAATACTTCTGGCTTGTATGCCATTTTAACTGTATCTGAAAGTCTCTCAGGTTTATTGAGTTCAAGAGATGTTGTTATTACTCAGTTTTATTTGCATGAGTCCTATAAAACCTAAGCAATAATCTCTCCACATGCTATATACTTTAGATGGTCTCATGTGACTCATAGAGAAGTTTGTGGTAAATGCCGTATCACAGAACTGGGCCAGTGGGCCCAAGTGTAGCCATGAAGCTCAGAGCAAATCTTATGTCTGTATACAGAAAGCCAAAGAAAAGCATTTAATTCTCAGTTGCTTCTTTCAGTTCTGACTGAGGAATGGGCCTGGAAGATCCTTCAGCTGTTGTGCCACTACCGTGTCTTACAAATGGTGCAAGATAACCCTGTCTGCCCACTAATCAGTAAAGTTTGCTTTAAGATCAGTAAATATATGTATTTTCACTTGGACTCACCTAAAGACCCAAGTGCAGGAGTGCTTGCTCTTCTGCTTATTTATTGTCTTCAGTGATCAAAAGTATGCACACTTTAACAAGCCTCAGTGGACTTTTATGGCCATCACTGTGTTTAATGTGACTTAAGAGTGGAGTGGAAAGTTTTGGGACTGAATCTGCATTATGGCTAGTTTGCATTCCATCTCACTTTGAAAACAAACCTAAGCAGTAATGAGGTGAAGTTTGATGGTAACTCATTCTTCTTTCATATTCCCAGGATGCTTTGTCTTTACCCTTCTGGTGAACTTCTTACTTTTTTAGAGTGGAGGCAAATCAGAAATAGCCTTGAAAAGCAAGTCCCATTACATGCTCATTTGCCTTGAATGAAGCACTTTTGAGGCCAATTTGGATCACGATCTTTGAATCTGAAATTTAAATAATTAAAATCCCATTACTGGAGCTTGGTGACCCAAAAATATCATAAAACGACCTTTTTGAAATGGAACATTTCACATCATTTTGAGACTCTCTTCAGTGCAAACCAACAAAATTGGACAACCTCTGCATGCACCCTCTTGGTGGTGATCCTACCTCTAACAACAGCAGTGTTAAAAATCATAGTATCTGTCTGGTTCCACAACAATATTGTTGAAAAAAATATCTTTTTTTAAAAAAAGCACTTTGCCATTACTCTATGAAAAAAGCATTTAGGGGTAGGAAACTGGATGTGTGCCGTGCCATATAATCCAGAGTTGCAGCAGTGGGAAAGCAAATGAACATAGCTGATAAAGCCAGGTGTAACACGGTAAGCCAATAAGACCTCAGAGGTAATCCTGCACCCAGGGATTTGAAATATTTGAAGAGAGATGCTCCTGGTGGAGATCCCCCATAGCACTATTGCAATTGTCTCTAACTGATGGATATTTGAAGACATAATTTTCATCACAGCCTGTGAGTTGAAATTCAACAAATTCCTCTAGTTCTCTAATTTCTTAACTTACTGACCCCATTTGCTTTGAACCAAGAAACATACATCCACAGCCATTGTTTTTACATTTGCAGAATGGGGAGAGGGAGGTTTCAAACACCCTGATTTCATATTACTTGTCTCAAGGTAATCGTCTTAACCTTCCTTTCAAAAAATGCCAATAATAGTAGCATTTGGTTGCATTTGAACAAATGATCTCACAATAAATATATAACTTTGGTGTTCCATTTTCTCATCATTCTGTGATTTTTCCTTCAAGAAGGGGATATTTGAAATGTAAATAGCAATTTATAGCAGTGGTGAGACCCTTCGCAAAGTAGAAACTCACAGCTTTGAGAAAGGTCTTTTTACAAAACTGGATTTGCTGTTTGTCATGGCTGGATGATGATCTCATTGCTGTCAATGAACCAGAATGAAGACCTGACTGGAGCTTTTCAGGAAGGGAGGACAAAATGTAGTGTCATTGGAAAATGCTGATCTGTCTAAAACAACATATTCTTTGGAAATAGTTTATTTTCAACAAAGTTTTCCCAAATCACAGCCATATTTCTTTTTAAAACTTGCACAGTTTTCTGATAATTCATGTAGTGGACTGTTCAGGAGATTGTGTTTCCAGGGTCTAAGGCTCTGGCCACGCTTAAAGTAGGTTGAGTTGGAAGGAGCTGAAGACCCAAAGTTTAGTTTGGGTCTGGAGAACAGAAAGGTGGTTTGCAGACGAGAGCACTTCACAAAATACTCAGAAGAAATCCCTGGTTGCTGGCTTCACAGTCCTGCCTCTGGGCTACAGCAGCTGATGACAGTTTCTGCAGAGAGCAAGCAAGGTCCATTGCTCAGCCTTTCTGACAGGAGACCAGAGCAGAAATAATTCAGCACCTCAAAATCCATCCTGGCAGCAATATGACTGCTCCTCTCATTTCTGTCCCTGCAAAACCTCACTGTGAAGCACCTGGCTCTGCCCTGTGTTGGGAAGGAGGATGAGGACATTGCCATTACAGATTTGGGAGGAGAGAAGCAGCACCTCAGAGCGCAGTTCTTCATAAGTCTTCCACAGGTAAAGGCCTGATCTGGGGCTTGAGAGATAGAATTAATTTTTGGACTGGGAATGGAATCATGGTGGCTTGGTGGTGGCCCCCAGGTAAATTTGTGCTGTGGTCACAGAAGATGCAAAGCACAGGTGCCTGCTCTCCAGGCCAGCTGATGGCCAGAGATGCCCAGGATGTGAAGCCCCCTCCCTCCCTCCCTTCTCGCTGACCCCAGGACTGTAGCACCAAGCACAGGAGCACTGGGAGCCCCAGTTCACACAGGGGCCCACAAGACTTTCCCTCTGCTCCCCACTGGAGGACTGGGTGCCAAATGTAAGCACAGCAGTTTTTAGCCTGCCTGGGCTGAGGTCAGAAGCTGGGAAGCCAGGACACAGACGGGGACTTTTGAGTGTCCTGGGCTCTCTGCCAGGGAGGGGGGAGCTGGGCCAGGCCACAGGGCTGCACAGGGAACACGCCAGGGAGCCCCCGGGAGGTAAGGCAGCTTCATCTCCTTTTGAAAAAATTAACAAAACAAGAAGAGCAGAGAAATCTGTGGGAGATGACAATGACTCTAGTTACCATTCCAGATCAGAGGGGAAATCTTCCATGTTTCAGAGTAAGAGCAACTAAGTTTTAGGAAATCGTAGCTGCAGTCTCAGGGCCTCCATCTATGCAACCGGTGAGGCATCTACAGACTCACAAAGGCAGAGCTAATTGCATCCTTGCTCCGGCCCTTCATTTGGAAATGTTTCTAATGTATATTCAGATTTTAGAAGACAAAACACATATGGCTCACACTAAGCCAGTACTCCCTCTCTTACTTTCTTCAGGACACGGATCTTCCTGCCTGTCACATTGTGACTGTCAGAATATTATCATTGATACCTACAGAGGTCTCTCTCTGTTATAAATGCTTCAGATATAGCTGAAAGTATCACACAAATTTGACCCTAAATATAAAAGCACTTTCAGTCCTTGCCCTGTGGTAACCATAGAAACAAGGCTAAAGAAATGTTGCATCTTGTATCTTCAGGAGAACCTGACAGTCTTTATACTCATGATGGTGCTAAGTCCACAGATGCCATGAGTATCACCAGGTATTTCTTCTGAGCCTTGCAAATGACAACAATACGTGGCAGAATAAAAAAATAAAAATAAATATTAAAAAAAAAAAAAAAAAGGGAGAGACTGAGAAGCCACTCACATTCTTGGACTCTAAAGTCTTCCTCTGTCAGCAGCACTTCTGTCTGCTCCTGCTCTGTCTCCTGTCAGTCCTGCAATGACCCCTCAGCCTTTGCTGGCAGGAGCTCAGCTCCAGGCTGGGCTGGTGCTGGCAAGGTTAGCATTGCTATCCCTGCAAGCAGGGCTCAGTAACCCCCACTGACAAATACACTCTGCCTTGTGAAACCTAAATAGGTGGAGAAGTAGTTGCAGGGCATAATATGTACAATTAGGTATGTTCAGACCCTAAGTCATCCTGGCCTTTGCTTCCTCGATCAGAGTGAAAGCTTTTGCTTAAAACAGAGTGTTGGAAAACAGTTTTGAGCTGTTCTGGGCCACAATAAATCTTTTAAAAATATTTACTGAAGAAAGAACTTCCTCCTGGAGCACATGCTGTTTACAGGCTGAATTCCATGCTGAAGTTGGTATTTATAGCTACAATTAATCTTTTAAAGGAGAATGGCCTCTTAGCTGCTATAAGGTATGATGAGGCTTTAGTAATACAAAACATGCAGAGGCTGGACAACATGTATAGTAGCCATTATTTTTTTTTCCAATGCACTGCAAACAATGCAATATAAAATGAACTACACCCATCCTGATGCCAGCAATCACAATTACCAATTGCATAAAAAGCAAATGAAGGAGTATCTTTTTCCTACTGCAGCCTCCTGGTTGGCTGCTGTTTTTCTCATCATTGGCTGCTCATTACTTCATTTTTTAAAAAGTGCTTTGTATACACAGGAGAATAAGCAACCCAACAGTTCCATAAAAAGTCATAATAAGGTTATGCATTATATGCAACATTTTTTGCCTTAATACAGTATCGAGCTTATTGTAGCTGTATTTGTAGAGACACAGTGACACCCGGTGGTTGCTAATAAACATAAGAGACTGACCCATAATTTATTTGGCACACTGGATAAGATCATTAACTACCTCATTTGCATTCCAAGGTCAGAAAAGTTTCACCTTATGCTATTCATTGAAAAAAATTTTTTTTAAAAAGTGATTGCGAATCTGTTTCTGTTTTATATATTTTATTGAAGCTCCTAAACTAAAAAGAAAAAAAATCCCAAAAACTAAATAGAAAACACCAATTATAAGCAAAGAGTAGCAAGAATGTCATGTCTCCATCTTTTCAAGTTACATTTTGTACTTTCTTCTGAAAAACATCTTAAGAAAACCCTTTACCTCTGGATTCTTCCAACCTCCCTCAGCAACAAAGTTAGTATGTTTTCTTAGAGCCCTTTCTAAATAAAATAATATTGGATCAAGTACAATTCAAACAATTAGCTGTTCTCATTTGTCACAAAACTTCTGCTAATCAAGTTTGTAGGGAACTAGTCTCGACTTTGGTTTCAGGGCAGGAGATAGGATGGTATACATTCAGTTTGTTATTCCATCTTTACTGTAGCATTTTGGATAGCAAATTTGCTCTTACAGTTGTCAAGTAGTGAAGACCATTTCATATTTTCAAGAACAAAGATATTTTTCTACTACCTCTGAAATACAGGTTGAAATTTTATTGTGGATTTTTTGCAGGAGACAAGTCAGGTTTCAAATGGAAAATCGGTGCTGGGTTTAGTAAAAACACAAATTTCTCTTGCATCACTTTGACATAAATAAAAAGTTTCTTGCTTGAAATGCAGTGAATATTGATGAGTTGTTTTTTATTTCTAATCTAGCAGGAGAATCATTGACTGTTTATGTAGAGCAGCAGTTCAGTAATGCCTTTGATCTGAAATTTTTGTTGAATCTTCGTTGAAGATTCACAGAGGTTATTCTTCAAATCTTTTGATCAGCAGAGGAGTAAACCAGTTTAAGGATGATTCTGTGCCAGGCACAGACTGGCATTAGTGCACTGCAAAAGACAAGAATGTGCATGTGAGAGGAAGCAAAGGAACAGTGGAGCTCAGGAGTCGTGAAGATGCCAGAGAAACTTCCAGTGATGTCAGTGGAGCACAACTGTGCAGAGTGTTGGCCCAGGTGATTCATGCTGTTTCAAACCTGCCAGTGAAAATGCCTCCAGGCTGGAGAATATATATACTTATGAGTTGCCTAGCATGCTACAACAGTGTAACCCTGACTGTTGTGGTATAGTAGTACACTAACTCATTTTCCAGGCTGTGGCTCCCATGAAATAGTTTTTTTTTCCTAAAGTCTATGGAAAAAACCCCAAAACACTGGTCATCCTTGTTTCTTTTCATGTAGTGCTGAAATACCTTTGCAACTTACCAACCACACACATTCACTCTCCTAATATATTGTTCAGAACGGGGGTTGTTAAGATCTTTCTTAGGCTCATCTTTCACAGGTAAAAAGGAAAGGGAGTAGAAAGCAGTAAAGTTAAAGGAGAAAATGAAAGGAAATGCAAAGGAGTAGATTTAAAGGATTGTTTTCTGTATGTAAAGGAATCTTTATGGTTAGAAATAGTTCCGATCTTACTTCCTTTCCACTGGAACCTATTATGTTGTCACACGAGAACACAACAAGGACATTTATGTTGTACTTGCGTGCTACACTGAAAATAAGGAAGGTGATCAGAGAATACTTGTCACATGCTCAAAATACCCTAATTCAAGGAAACTGCCACCTTAGTGCATCATATGAGGCAGGTTAAGCTTAGGGTGAAGCAAGCTTTCTGTGTAAGAATTTTAATTAGCAATGAGCACAATAAAATACATAAGCTGCTGAAAGTTAACAAGTGCTACTGTTTGAGATTTATGTTCCAATCCATGCTGTGCACTTCCCTTTCCTCACCACCATAATGGATTAGCAGGATACTGGATAGTAATCAACAAATATTACAGTCATCCTCGTAATCTTATTAACAAACTGGTAAGAAGCATTAAGGACACATTTATACCACTTGTGGGAAACAGTCCAAATACAACGAACCAAAAGCTGCTTATCTACAAGCAAAAAAAAAACATTATGTGGCTGAAGGGAGCCAAGTTAATCAGAGCTATCAAGAGACTAATTCAAGTCCAGAGGTCTGGGAAGGCAGATTAAATGATCGTTCATAAATCATAGAAAGCATACACTATACAGTATTGTAACAACAAACAATGATCTTCTGTAGGGTGCAGTTTCCTTCTCTCTATACATCTATGTTTTGACATTTTAAGTATCTCATCAGCATCTTTTTATCCCTAAGATGTGAATGTGTACCAATAGCATTATAATTCTGCTTGTTAATCATCAGACCTTTAGGAAGGAAGGGGATAGACTGTAAAAACAAACCTAAAATTGTTCATTATACAGCTACTGTGCTTGCTACAAGCATGTACAAAGGATAAAAGATATAAAAAAATACAATCCAAGATATCATGGAGGAAAATTGGGAAAAGCAACTAAGAGATTGTAAAAAATCAGCTTTATATAGGTCTCAGGCTCCTTTACTTTATAGGGAAGGGAGGACAATGCTGGTTAATTTTTCACTTCAAAAATATTTTGTACAAGTACTGAAGTGTGCTGATTTCATGAAGAAAACAGCACAGCAAAATGTAGTCTTATTCACTGACTCCACCACACAAACAGCTGGGGTCCGGTCTTATGCTTTTCTTCTCGAAGGAATGAGACCATCCACAGGCAACAATGTTCTCCTCTTTAAAATTGTTTTCCAAAGGCTCAGTTATCCATTCCTGGAAGCTGTTGTAACACTGTGCTTTGACTGCTTGTTTTTTCCCCACTGTCAACTGCCCTAATCAAGACTTACCCACTACTTACTCCAGATAAAGCTTTCCTCTAGGGACTAGTATTAATGGCACTTGTTTCTGATCTCACAAGACATATACTCCAGTTCTCTATACAACAATTTTCCACATTTCTAGTGTGATTTTCCATTGCTATGCACTGTATGTATGTACTTACCTCAGCAGAAAGCAAGGGCAAAAGGCTGTCATTGCAAACCACTCTCTCTGGAAACTTGACACACTGGGATAAAAGACAACACAACACATTGGGAAGAAGAGAATGGTCTTTTAATTACAGTGATTAAATTATGCATGGTTTTGTTAAGTTTTTCATACAAAAGAGCAGGGTCTTCAGACTGGAAGAATAAGGCTGAACGGAATGAGAATCTAAAAACAAGTGAAGTCAGCATTCAATTTGACAGCACTGTGAAATCACATTTGTACAGATTTGTTCCCAAGTATCTGAGAAATTTCATTTTTTCATTTCTGTGACTTCATGAATTTGATTTTCAGTTCTCTTCTCCTTTCCCTTTCTCCACCGAGAAACTCTACATATCCCATTTTTAGCTCTAGAAAGGTGATTGCCTCAGCACTTTGGTTTGGGGCATAGCTGC
This sequence comes from Florisuga fusca, assembly GCA_038090715.1. Taxonomy (NCBI): domain Eukaryota; kingdom Metazoa; phylum Chordata; class Aves; order Apodiformes; family Trochilidae; genus Florisuga; species Florisuga fusca. The sequence goes on along the minus strand of JAAWXA010000011.1, from coordinate 5,208,458 downwards.
AGATCTAAGTCCTCATCTGGCTCTTATTCCCTCTCTAGGCCTTACCCAAATCTGCCTACTCAGGTTTCCAGCTTGGTCCTGATATGTCATAAATGCCAAGTGGCAACAAAACTGCCCAGCCACCTGGACTACAAAGTATTTTCTTGGTCATTCTAATTTCTCAGCATCTTGTCTGAGCTCCTGGTGTGCTCCCTAAGTTTCTTCCTAAGATGCCTTAATTGCAGTCATCCCAGAAAAAGGATCAACCATCTCCAGTCCAGGACCAAATTTTATACCATCTGTCCAAGAGCTTGTTCATCCAAGGCCACCTGCCTGGACAATCCACTATTTCTTCCTCAGATTCAGCAGCAGCTATTAACCTGCTGGCCTGAGCTTAAAAGGGAGGCTGTCAGAAGAAAGTATCATAGATTCTTGCATTTTTCTTGCTCTTCCATAGATATCCACTTGTAGCTGCTATTGGAGACAAGGAACCAAGGTAGAAGGACCCTTCTTCTGAATCAGTATGTCTGATTTTATTATATTCTTGTGCTATTCTCCCTAACAATCTTGGTATATGTGTGTACAAAATAGATAATCTTTTTTTCCAATTTAATAATGTAGTCCCAGAGAATTATATATCATGGAATGATAGAAAAACTCAGGTTAGGACTTCTGAGGTCATCTAGTTTGGTTGCCTGCTTAAAGCAGGGCTGATTTTCAAGTCAGATGAAGTTGCTCAGGGCCTTGTCCAGCCAAGTTTTGAAAATCTCCAAGGATAGTGATTAAATGACCTTCAGATCCCCGTTGCAATGTCTTATCACCCCCCTGGTAAGTACTTGGTGAGTAATTTCCAAAAAAATCTAACTTAATGAGTCCTAGTACAATAACACACTTTGGTAAGTATCTACAAAAAAATCAGAGAAAGAAACTGGGATATTTTGAGTATTATTGTAAATACATTTATCACAAAAATAATTTAAAAACTCTTCAAAATCTCTGCTCAATGCTGATTTTTAAGAACTTCAATTAAAAAAAAATTAATCACACAGTCCAGAAAATTATCCTTGTCAGTTTTATTTTAATCTTCTTTTTCTGTTATGTTTTCTGGGGGATCTAATTGTTTTTAATCTAATAAATGTGTATAAATATGTGAGGGCTGGGCATCAAGGAAGGGACAACCTCTTCTCACTTGTGCCCTCTGACAGGACGAGGGGCAATGGACTCAAGATAGAGCACAGGAAGTTCCATCTCAACATGAGGAAGAATTTCTTTACTGTAAGGGTTACAGAGCCTTGTAACAGGCTCCCCAGAGACATGGTGGAGTCTCTTCTAGAGACTTTCCAGTCCCATCTGGATGCGTTTCTGAGTGACCTGCCCTAGTTTTGGTCCTGCTCTGGCAGCGGGGTTGGACTTGATCTTCAGAGGTCCTTTCCAACCCCCAACATTCTGTGATTCTGACTTTTTTTGTGTATTCACTTTCCAAAGACAGATTCTTCAATGAAGACAGTTGAGAAAGATCTCTGCTGATCAGTTCCTATTAGTAAGTCCAAAATTATTCTAGTGTCATCTAGAGAGGATCCACAAGTATAGGGGAGCAAGCTGAAGTATTAGCAATATCTGAAATGGTATTAACTTTCTGTAGATCACTTTACTCTTTCTTCACCTCTGCTTCTTGGCAGGATGTCAGTAGTTTGTAAAGTTTTCTGCCTACAGTGTATTCCTGAAATGATTTATCAAAGAATCTATATGCTTTAGTCTTTGAGTTGTGTATTTATTCACAAGCAAGCTAGACTTCTCTTATATCAGCTAAATCCTCAGACTGAAAGTCATATTTTTGATCAAATATCCCTTCTAAATTGAAGCCTCCACAATGACCTATGCTTAGCATGTTATGTTTTTCTGTGATTTCTTTTGTTTTATACCTGTTTTTATCCACCATCAAGTCATAGAAAGTAGAGAATAGAATAGAGTCAGGATGCTGGGATAAAAATTACTTTCACACATTTAGATGGCACAAGCAATGATGACAAAGAGCAGTCTTCATAAATTTTCTTCATGGAAGTGGCCTCTTCAAGCTGATTCAACAGACCAACAGCCAGCTTACTCAAGGCATTTTTAAAGTTTCTTGCAACCCATCTCAGACAGATCTCCTAATTTATCAGTGACCCAAACTGTCTAATTTTATGGATAGACTCAGTCTACCTTTTGCTACTCTGAGACTCAACAAATAAAACTCCCCAGAAACTATGCCTACTTCCCCTGCCACAGCAGTTGGCTTCAGACTTCCCCTGAGAAATCGGAAGATGACTCTTAACATCAATGATTCTGACTTCCTTTTCACACAGTAAATATTACAAAATGTTCCAGTAAATCCACATGCTGCATGATTCTTGTACTTGTAAAATTAAAATTAGACAGAAGCCCTTCCTAAGATAAACCTTTTCATAGCAGTTTGTATTTGTGGCTACCTGACAAGACATTTGCATGCAGCAAAGCTTTCTACAGCCTATTTAAATACTTCCTTCTCCTCTTTCCTTCTTTTCCTGACTTCTGTACAGTAAGCCAGAGTGCAAGCAAATTGTCCCACTGCTGCCAGGAGTGAAACCAGCACTTGCAGACAGTGAAGATACATGGAAGGGTGGTTATGGGCAAAGAGCTACAAGACAACCTCAACATCAGCAAACCACTAGAAACATTTATGATTGCTCACATTTGTACACCTAGTTTGTACCATAATCAATGAAGGTAATTTCTAAGGTGCACATCTGAATGAAACAGGTTACTCAACTGGTTTTGAACACTTTTTTTCCAGAATCTGACCCTGAACTGAAACCCTGGATGAGGTCTGATCTACCAAAAGCAGCATCAGAGTGCCCTCCGCTGGCACAGCACATGTAGGGGAGAGGCATGCCGCTGCTCGTCTGCAGTCTGCAGAGGAAGGCAACAGGGCATAAAGAAGCAGGGGACAGCCAAAATCTTAGTATTTTCGCAAGTGCTAAGAAAAATCCAGAGTGCCTGGATCAGGCATGCTTCTCCGTTCTTTATGGCTCTTGTATGGCAGGGCATAGGGAGGAGAAACTCTTGAAACTCTGCTCCCTGATCTTACTTTAGGTGAGTGTAGAACCTCTTTCCTTGGTCTCCTTTGACGTCTCTTCCACATCAAAGTCCATTTGGATCTCAGCTTGTGAAGAAGACCTTAGGAAAAAAATATTAAAATTAAATTTCTATTATCAAAATCATGTTTTAAAAAGAAGATTGCGAATTATAATAAATGTCCTTATAAATTGTCTTTTGAAAGCAGAAAAATAGAACTATTTACTTGCCCATGTTCATACAGAGATCATAGTCAGAATCACTGAAAATTAAAAAATACAGAAAATGCTTACAAATAGTGAACAAGACCTCTTCTTTGCTAGGCAGGGCCAGCAGTGTCACTAAATTGTCTTCTGCTTCACATCAACCTATGTGTATTTTAATTACATGTAGAAAATCATATAGCACATGCACAGCATTGGGTCTGGTGAAACAAGAAGAGAAAGAACTATTCACCCAGCCTGTCATGCCATTTTATTTGTCACTGCTCCTCTTTAGCACATTAAGAAAATACACATTTGTGACTCACTGCATAATATTCTCTTACTAATTATCATTGCCCCAAGTTTCCTCCTCAAAGCTGATCCAGTATGAGACTTCATCTCCTTCTCTTCCCACACTTTTCCAGTGCCCTGAGAGCTACTTCTGACTTTTACCAAGATGTACACTACTTTGGTCCCACCACCTCGAAGTCCTGTTCTAGCAGTTGATGATGCTGGTTGTGTTAGGAGACAGGTATCAAACTCCTTAAAGATTCTGAGGCCAAATAAACGAGAATGACAATCAAGCAATAAGTTTCCCTTAAATGCAACTCAAATTCCTTGAGTTGACATTCTTTGTTTTAATCTATGTATGTAGTTAAATAAAAAGGAAAACAAAACCAAGCAAAAAAAAACCAAATCAAAGCAAACAAAAAAAAAACAAAACAAAGAGAGGAGCCTAAGGGAGGCTAGGCTCTGCTGAGGGACCTTGACAGGCTGGATCAATGCACTGAGGCCCTTGTACAAGAGTCAACAAGGCCAAGGGCTGAGTCCTGCACTTGGGTCACAACAACCCCATACAATGCCTCATGCTTGAGGAAGAATAGCTGGAAAGCTTCCCAGAGGAAAAGGACCTGGAGGTGTTGGTCAAGAGCTGGCAGAATATGAGCCAGCAGTGTGCCCAAGTGGCCAAGAAGGCCAGCAGCACTCTGGCTTGTATCAGACGTGGCCAGCAGAACGTTAAGTGACTGTTCCCCTGTACTCTGCACCTTGGCTCCTGTGTTCAGTTCCGGGCCGCTCACTACAAGACACTGAGCTGGTGGAGTAAGTCTGGAGAAGGGCAAAGGGTGAAGAGTCTTACAAAGAGCATCTGAGGGAACTGCGGCTGTTTGGTCTGGAGAAAAGGAGGCTGAGGGGAGACTTTATTGCTCTCTACAACCAGCTGAAAGAAGGCTGTAATGAGGTGGGAGTCTGTCTCTTCTCCCTAGTAACATGTCATAGGACAAGAGTAAATGGCTTCAAGTTGCACCAGGGGAGATGCAGATTGGATATTAGGAAAACTTCTTTACTGAAAAGGTTACGCTGAAAAGGAACAGGCTTCCCAAGGACTGGTGGAGCCACCATACCTGGAGGTATTTAAAAGATGTGCAGATGTGGTGCTTAGGGACATGGTTTAGCAGTGGACTTGGCGGCGCTGGGTCTAACGGTTGGACTTGATGGGCCTTTTCTTTTTGGTGTTGAGTCTTTTCTGACCTAAGTGAATCAATGCTTCCATGATTCCATGGTTATGAATTTGTCCAAACCCAGGGATGTCTGGCATCTCACAGAGGGCACAGATTCCAGAAGCATTCCAGAAGATATTCCATCCACAACAGACACCAGCACAAAGGATGAATTTTTTTCAAATCCATCACTGAAGGAAAATATTTGGGATGATGCTTTTTTCAACTAAGAAATAAAAAGTCTTTAGTTATACCTGAAAGGCTGAGCGCTTGCCAGCACATCTTTTTAAAGTTCAGAATACTATTTTTAGCAGCATACAGGAAGCAATTACATGAGTCAAGCAGCACAAATTCATGAAGAAAGTTACCTCACTATGAAACGGGAAGCAGATTTACACTTAAACATGAGGCAGACGGTAGATGGGGGGAGGGAGAGGGCACTGGCTGCGCGAATGGACAACTTGTGGAACAACTTGTGGAAGAAAACGAGGAACACCGTTGCAGATGGCAGCGAGGGCGTGAAGCCGTCGTTCCAGGGTGCTGCAGATGCCGAATTTCTGCTGCCAGGCTCCAGGTCGGTTCTGGGAGGTCACAATGGACTGAAACATCCCTCCTCGTGTCTTCAAGCGTGCGTCCCCGGGTGGGGATGCGAGCACCTCCGGAGGCAAGCCCACCACCGGAGAGGATTCCCTCAGAAGAAGGAGCGAGAAACGGGAAGCCCTTGGCCGGACAACGACCCCAGCACGCCCGGCGAGAGGGGCGAGCCCGCCGCCANCCCTCGGGCCGCGGCCCTGGGGCTCCGGCAGGTGCCGGGAGCGGGGCGTGAGGCGGGTGCGAGCGGCTGCCTTACCGGAATCGCCTGGGCGGCAGGGCCGGCCGCGGTGCTCTGGTATAGCCGTAACCGAGGCTGTGCCCAGCGAGCTGGTATAGCCGTGCAATGCACTGTCACAGAGCCCTCCTGGGCCCCGCGTCGCGGGAAACGCAGTGTGGTGTCTGTGAACCGTGTGTTCCTATTCACTGTAGTGCCGTGCCAAAGTCTCGGTGCCGTTTCTCATTTCAGCACGGTAATGAGAGGGGGGAAAGAATCCCGGCATGTAGCTTAGGGCCCTCTCTGTAACTGCTGCACAAATGGATGTGGTGTGCCAGTGTGCCATAGAGATCTGCCCTAAGACTGCAAGAATTAGCATGCAAGAGTCAACACTCTGCTAACTTATCTTGGTGGAGACTGGACTTTTTGTGCTCTACCGACTTTAACAAGTAATCCACTTTATCTATGTATTTAGTTATTGCTGTAACTGAGTGTAGTGGTAGGGAATTGGATAAATCCTGACTCTGCCCCACCCTGGAAAAGAATTATCAAAGTGGAAAAATGACTATAGGATGCCTGTGTCTTGGTAACTGTCTAAGTCCTAGGTATTGGCTTTGGCTTGGTTTTTTGTAGTGGTTTTTGTTTGTTGGGTTTTGTGTGTGTGTGTGTGTGGTTTTGTGGGTTTTTTGTTTGGGTTTTTTTTTCTGGTGGTGGTTTGTTTTTTATTTCTCCAGCCCAAATGGGAATTCATGTACTTCAGAATGGAAATTATCTGGATTCCTGCTTGAAGTATTTGTTGAGCAATGCTGTACCCAGTCCAATACAACTGCCTTTCCAGCAGGATGTGTTGAATTTTGGACTCGGCTCTGTGTTCTTCATGAACACAAGCAAAGCATGATATCCTGCCTGTTTAAGTGTAGTCCTGTCTGCCAAGAGCTGCGTGGACCTACCCTAACAAACAAAAGCATAAGCAAAATTAAAACAGGTTGATATTTCTAAATCAAAATACTACATATTGCACTCTAATTTCCAGTTTTTCCCCCAAATCTTGATCTGTATGAAAAACTGTATAAAAGCTGTTTTAATTTCCCATCTTGTTTCTATGAGAGGTAGGACCTGCTTCTTCTCCATTAAGTGAATAGATACAGTATAAAACTCAGACTTTTTTTCATTTCTTGCACTGCTTTTTCAAAACTGAGAACAAAGACTGTCTTGAAAACTGTTTTTCCACAATGCCTGATGGAAATGAGGTGTGTGAGACCTCCTTTCTGCTTCTGTGGTGGTCTGCCTAAGACAGTAGCAGGGAAGGCACATTAAATCTCCCTTGTGAATATCAGAACCATCATTTGGTATTCATCAATAACTGACTTCATAAAAAGAGTTATGGACTATTATGTTTAATTATTTTGACAGCCACATTGTACAGAAACAGCAGCACAAACCTCTCCTTGCAAAATAGTGTTATATTGCAGAATAAACAAATATTTTTAAATCACAAAAGGGTCACAGTAACAATAGAAAACCTCTGAGGCTTTCTCTCTACCTTGATGCCCTGGCATTAAGAATACATATTTCTTTTTTCCTCCCTTTGTAAACAGCAGAGGAAGACTTTGCTTATGTCTGGTGACAACAGTGTATGTGTGACCATACTTACAGTAGGAAAGACAAAATCTTTTAAGTTACAGTGGTCTTTGCAAGGATCCTGCACAGATGGTGTTTCAAAGATGGTGAATCAAAGCTGTGGATCATTAGCTCTCGTGATTATGAAATGATTGAGAAGCATTTATGGCAAAGCTTAAATTTAAGGTTGAGTGGCCTAGTAAGCTGATTTGGGAAGGAAAGTTCTGCTAAATTAATTGCAATACAGGGTGATCAGTGAACAGATATGCTGCCTGAAGACTGTCACTGAACATTTTGTTTCTATGAAGCTACATTGCATTTTGATGTCACAAATGTGATCTGCAAGCCTGAATTGCCTCTGTGAGTATGGGTTTCAGAAGTACTTGCTATAGCCAAGTGTTTGGGAGATATATTTCTAGAATATCTTTTTTGTGTGTGAAGGACATACAGTGATGGAAAGGCAACATAACATTTTATTTGGTGAAGTGAAAAGGTGTTGGATGAGAAGGGAGTTTCTGTCTCTCAATATATTTGTAATAAGGATTGTACAACAGGCTTGCATGTTTCTGCTTGGACTTGTCCTTTTTAGCAAGTAATGGAATCTATGATTTCCTGAAGGAAAGGAGGTATTCCCCTCTTCTCTGTTTCTAATTTCTTCAAGTTGCTTCATATAATTTCAGTTACTGGGTTTTTTTCATCTATATATAAATGAATATAGGAGGCAATAAAATCAGTATTTACCGTGACTTTGAACATACGTACCAGCCAGAACATACATAAATTGCTCCTAGCTTTGTTTTGCTCAGTACTGAGGAAGAGCAAGATCATAGTATTTTTGAAGAGAACTCTCTGTATCACTTTTTATTGGCTGTAGCCTAAGGATCTCTGACACTATGCTTTTTCTGACAGTTTCAGCTGTATTAAAAGGCAGGCTACGAAAGAAAACATCTACAAATGTTTTCCTTCCATGAAAAATTAGACGTAAAAGCAGAGAATGATTTTGGCTGAAACAATGTCACTGTACAGGATTGTACGCCAGAAGAGGTATAGGATGGTCAGCAAAAAAATGGTAAATAATCCACAACTAACAGTATGATGAGACTTTAATTAGTTCTTTTATGCCTTTAAATGCTTCATGATAAGGCACAAACTGAAGCCTTTCTGTCCTACTGTACCACCGTGTCATCAAAACAGGAGTCCCATGTAGAAGCTATAACTTTGTTTTTGAGACATAAACCAATGTTACTACTGCACTAAAACCAGAAATACCCTTTCAAATTAATCTGTTGAAGTATAATCCTGTTCTATTACTGTGCATATTTCATGGTGATGACCAGCACATGTAGCTTTATATGTCTTATCTTCCAGTATTTTGAAATCAAATGGCCTTTGTCAAGACATAAAAAGATGTATCTTTTTCTCCCTTTTCCTCCAAGATCTTAGTGGCTCCATAGCAACTCCAGATGTTAAGCTAAATCTTGGAGGAGAATTCATCAAAGAATCTACTGCAACTACATTCCTAAGACAGAGAGGTTATGGCTGGCTTCTGGAAGTAGAAGATGATGACCCAGAAGATAACAAGCCTCTACTGTATGTCATAATTATTTTGGGGTATTTCTCTTTATTAGATGTGTTGGAAAAACAACTTGTGGGCTCTCAAATTATCTTACAGTCTTTTGCTTCAACTATTTGATAAATTAATTGATTGATAAATTACTAATTGATAAAATTACTTGAGCAATTAGTGTTCTCTGATGCAGGAATGAAACGATTATGTTTCTCATTATGGGTTTTATTTTTAAGGTAAAAGAGGGGTTTATTCATTGTGGGGAAGGAAGAAGGGAGGATGTAAATCTAGTTTTATTCATCTCTAGAAAATACAAAGCTTTTGTGGCTTTTTCTTCTGTTGTCTGTTGATCTTGTAATGGTTAAAAAATTAGACTGTGTTCTTTATGTCCTTTGCACCAATGTTTCATGTTTCTTTATGCTATCAAGAAATCAAAGGGTAAGACAATCCTTTGGAAAGATTTGTGTTAAGTAAATCCAAATAAATTCTGTCAGTTACTCTTGACTGACAGTGCAGTTACTTAATGTTTATTACAGTAGGGATGCTAGAAGCAGGGTAGCACAAACTTTATAGTCTTTGATGCTGTCATATAATATAAAGCTAGATTAAAGGAAAAAAAGGTCCTTAAAACTGAAAATATCAACATCCCTTGTTCTATTCACAAAACATGGTAGGCTGAAGAAAGTTGGTATCTTAAGGTTCCTGCACTGTGAGTCAGGCAGCCTGTATCTTCCCCTTGTCCTGCACCTAAGCAACTTTATTCTCTGTGTTTCAGTGTTTTCCAATGTGAATTAAAGATGATAATGCTTTAAAAAGATTGAGTGAGCAGGAGAGTATTCTGGAGAACTCAAATGAGAGTGTTGGGAGAGAATGGGTATCTGGAGAGCTAAGGAAACTGCCACTTGAAAAATACTTTAAATTATAGCATGCAGAAATAGCTCCATGAGTGAATACATCTGTTCTGTAAACCTCTAACTTTTAATAAAGAAACAGAATGGTGTGCTGAGGTGATAACGTAAGTCCATTTTCCTTAACTTTCTATACCACAAAAAACTAGTTTCTGAATCAAGCTAGGTGTTCTAAGCTGCTGATTGCTGGAAGCAAGGAGAACATGCCAGACAAATGGTCATTTTGTGGCAAACAGGATGAATATAATCATTCCTAGCAGGGAAGACCTTAATCTGACTTTCATGGAGCAGTTTTTATGTAGTTCTGATTATTCCCAGAATATGTGCTCTCATGAAGCTTTGTAACCTGAATCCTGCTAAGGATTTTAAGAACAGCAGTCAGCTAAGGGAATGTAGTGCTATCCTGTGCAAGTTCAGCAGAGAGAGATGTATACTCCAGACCCTGGTTTTCTGTTACAGCTACTGTGACTTCTTCAGTGAGCTAACTGTCAGCCTTGTGCCAAAGGCTGTTTATTTATATGAGAAACTCTCAGAAGCCCTAAATGATTACAAGGAATTATTTCTGGACAGGAAATATTTGTGTTATGGAGTCTTCAGGGTAAAATACAGGAATGGTGCATCATATTTAGGTAAATGGAGTGAAGTAGAGGCTTCTAGTCTACTCCTCAGTTTTAGGGGTGTTTTAAAGGAAATTTTTGTTACTTGGTCACAGGTTGAATACCAATTCTGAAATAGCTTCAGTAATCCTGAAATTGATTTGAGACACTCATTTATTTATTTATTTAAAAGAAATGGTGGTGGATCATTTCTTTTTCTTTATTTCTTGTTACAGCTTTTCTCAGGGAAAAATCATAAAGCAAAGCCTTGTACAAAACTTTCATTAATAGACTTAAGATATGATTCTGTGCTTTTTTTGGTTTTTTTTCCCCCCACTGTGTTCTTAAATGTAGAGCAGATGAATATCTGCCAGAAAGTCTCTTGCACCTCCTTCAGAGCTTCTGTTATAAGTGCATAGGGAAAACACTACTGTATGGTTCTGTCTTAAGGTTCCACACATAACTTTAAAAAGTGTAATTGCCTATTACTTGGAATGTTCACTTCCTTCCCTTCAACCTAGGACAATCAGGATGAGACATACCAGTTAAGAGCTTCCTATGCAGAAGAATCTTCTGGTCAAATTGTAGCTGCTTACAGAAAATTTGTAGCAATGCATGGAAAAGGCAATTAGGGAAGATCAAGAGGTGTTGTTAGAATTTATTGCTAGTTTAATTGGATTTTGTTTATTTTTGCCCATATTGGAAACAAGCCAGTAATTAAAAAATTGGCATTGTTTTCAAGGCAAGTTAAGCCCCATTTGATTTTTAAAAATTGTTTTTACCTTGTGTATTTTGAATGGTTTAGGATTAGTAAATGTCAAGGTTTTCTCTCTTGACATCATACTTCTGTGTGCACATGTCTCCTGTAAGTTGTTACAGTGGTATGAAAGTGTACTGTGTTCCTGCATGTCAGAAAATAGATCTGCTGTCTTAATATAAAATGTTAGGCTTCATTGTATATGTTTTCTTTTCAGTCATGTAATTGATTTTTGCATAATTAAATATACATGGCTGTGTCACAACAGTTATTGAGTACAGGATGAAGGCACAGTGTTGCTCCACTGTGGACAAACTGTTTCTTGGCCAGTCACGGCTTCAGAAAGCCTTATGGGTAACAGAAGACTTGCCCTGTAATCCTATTTAATCCTCCCAACTTAATTTTTTTATGCTTTTTTTTCATTACTGAGGTGTATACTAATGCTCTTTTCCTTTAAAATTTCAGGGAAGAACTTGACATTGACCTGAAGGATATTTACTACAAAATTCGATGTGTGTTGATGCCTATGCCATCTCTTGGGTTTAATAGGCAGGTAGTGAGAGACAATCCAGACTTTTGGGGTCCTCTGGCAGTTGTCCTCTTCTTCTCAATGATTTCATTATATGGACAGTTTAAGGTAGGTATAAGCCTTCTACCTAGAAAGAATCTAAACTAAATCTGGGGACATGATTGCTAAACAATTTGCACTGTAATGTAGGTGGGAAGTATTTTCATCACATACTAATTCAGGGCATTTCAAATGCTGTTTCTCAAGTTAACATGTAGAAAGCAGTAAGAAAGGTATGAAATAGCCCATGGATAAGTCAATCATGATGAAATGTCAGGTTTATTTGTGTATGTAGAACAAAGGAAAGATGTGGTTTCTAGAGAAAACAGATTGTTACTAATGGGTTTGTAGTCATATTAGTGAATCATAGAGTTTGATTTGTGACCTTTTGTTAACGTGCTCTTCATTACTAAAAAGTGTTACTGAAGAACATTTGTTTGGGTGCCACGAATTTTAATTTCCTGACAAATAAAACTACTTGTTTAATTCATACTATAACACCACTGTTATCTGGTATATTTAATCTTCATTCATGTGATCTGCTGTTTTGTCCTCCCTGCTCTGTTTATAGACTTTTCCCATAATTCCTTTTGCACTCTCGGGTGAATAGCGTTGTCCAGATTTGTTTGTCCTACTTAAACACAGTTAGCTTTTTTCCTTTATGTTCAGATTGAAATAGAGCAGTGGTATCATCATTAGTCACAGATAAATGTAAGCCTAGGTGATCCTGCTTTGGAAATTTTTATGACCTTATATTTAGTTATAGTTGTTTATTGTGTTATTATTATATGTAAATTAGCAGAATGGGCTTATGCAAGGATTTGTTGTGAATGGTGAGGTCAAGTTGCTCCTTTTGCAACCTCTGCCTTCCAGATGTTGTACCAAATGATGACTAAGAATTAATTTTCAGTGTCTTGTTTCTATGGGACGAAGTGAGTAAACTAAACCACTGTATTATTCAAGTCTTCTGGACAGACTACTTAGCTGTCTCCTAGTTGAAGCAAGGACCATTCCTTGATCCCATGACACATCTTCTGCAGTTTGTGTACCTACTCCACTTGAACAGTAGATCTAATGTTTCTTAGGAACAGTGGATTTACCATACAAATGGAAAAGTATTGTACATGTGTGAGGAGGGAAAGTTAGTATCTAGCAACAGGTTGAGTGATACCAGCTAGACTAGGTGGAATGAATGTCGAGCTGTAAGCTGGAGAAAGATGAGTGTTCCTGCTCAGAGACTTTATTCTGGTCCTCTTCTTTTACACAGTGGAAGAAAAGAGGAGCTAAATAGAGGCCGTACACTGTTTTCACATACAGCATAAATCCATTATCTTTGTCTTTAATTTTTTTAAGTGGTGATGTGATTTTAATCTGGTTTTAAATGCAAAGAAAAATCATAACCTATTTGATTCTTCTGTGAATCTGGAACTTCTAATTAAACAAAAAAATTGTATTGAGTCTTAACTTTGTTTTTAAGAGCAGTTTTTGTACATATGGAAGTACAGAGACTGGACTGATAATGTTTCTCTCTAAAAAGATACTTCAAAAAGGAGAGCTTGACTTTTAATCCTCCCAGTGGCTCAACTCCAAGAATAGCTAAGCTACTTTGAAGGTTCTGTTAAGCCAGAGAACAATTTTAAGATTTCTTCTTCAGTTTAAGAGCAGACTAATGAAAGAAGCAAGAAAATATAATTACAGACCTTGCTCCAAGGAGTCTGGGGCTGTTTCTTAAGTTGTCATCATCAAGTTCTACTGGGAGTTAAAGTACTATGTCTTCTGAGTTTTCTCAGTTTGAGGGAAGAATAAAGTGCTGCCTTTATGGATGGTAGAAGCAGAATGCCATCTCCTTGTATTTGTTGGGCTGACTTTTGAAAACAGTCTGCCTTTTGTAATAGGTGGGTTGTACACATTTACACAAACACATTTAGCCTGGGTGGTCCTGGCTTTAGTTTCAGTTAAGCTCTTCCTACTCTATATGATATTATAATACTTAAAAAGCACACTGCGGGGCATTCCATGTTCACCAAACTTACCATTAATATGAGTCTGTAAAGGGAACCTCAGAATTTTATTCTGAAGTTGCATGGTGATGCTAAGTAAGATTCTTGCCACAATTCAGAATTCAGCTGTGAGTAATAAAAACCTTGACTGCTGTGGAAATGAGTTTTCCTTTCCCACAATTAAAATTATTAGTATAATTGAATTTTTCTTTTTTCCTTAAGGTTGTTTCTTGGATTATAACTATTTGGATATTTGGATCCTTGACAATTTTTTTACTGGCCAGGGTTCTTGGAGGAGAAGTAAGTATGCCAAAAGGACACAGAGGGAGATAATGTAAAGTCTCATGGCTACAAATTTTAGTAGTAATTGGGTTTTCTTGGATGTTGGCTTTGGATCTTGTTTCCAACTACAAATGAATGTAGTTGGTAAGTGTAAACATCTACATTTCAGGTTCTTGGTCTCCAAAATAATATATGAAATGCAGAAATGGTTCTGTGAATCCCAGAAATTTTAACAGGTGTCTGTGACCCAGAACTGAAGTCTGTTCTTGAGAGAAGTGCTTTCAATTTTTTTGTCACTTAACTAGATGGGACACTTTTTCCTCCTTTGCACTGATCTTGCACTGCCCTTTGTTAATTTTTTTTTTTTAACTGGTGCTAGCAGCAGTTGTATAATGCCCTTGCAGACCACCTAGCAGTGTTTGGTTTTGTCCTTGGCCTGATGCAGTTCAGACCCATTAAAGGATGAAAGTCAATGCATGTTCTTCAACTGCAAAGCCAATTAAAACTCTGGCCTACATCCCTCCCTCCAGCTGCTTGCACCACTAGGTTTGGAATAGCTGCTTGAGTTGTTTACAAATTCAGTCACTTAGCAATTCAGGTGTAAAACCAAAATTACTTGGAGCAAGGCCCACAGGCAGCTACAGTGGAATATACAGAAGTGTAGAAACTTCTTAAAATGGCTCTGCAGCAATGGACTGTGTCATGAAGAACTAAATATTGTGATACTTGATTTTTGTATTTTGCTGAGCTTCTTGCATTAATGGTGAACTAGTGTTGCAGACTTCCTACATTATTTACCATTGTTTTAGGTTTTTAGATTTTTGTTTTAATCAGTATTGCTAGAGCCTTCTTGTGTGAACACTGTTTTGAAAGAAAATCTTTTTATAAGTGTGATTACATAGTATTTCTGCATACCAGTGTAATCCAGATGCCCTTAAGTCCCTGTTTTGTGTTTTAAAATGTGCAATTGTCAGAATGTATAAACTGGGAAGAAAGTCTAGGTCTGCACAGTTCACTGTGAAGGATCTACAGCCACAAGACATTGCTTGCAATGTGGTGACTTGTCTTGCCGTTGTTTTATCATGTTAAATCCAAAACTATCTGAGCTCAGGAGTATTTCAAACTACAGTAGGGGAAAACCAAACATTTTAATCCTCATGAAGCTAAAAATAGTTATGAAAATACTTTGAACATACTTGTTTAAGATAGTCATGATAAATTTAAACTGAAAATCGGAAGATTTCTGTGCCTTAGAAGGATCAGGTCCTAGGTGTTCCACAGATGCCATTTAGGTACTTCAGGCATTTATTTATGTGTAATGGATTTGAGTATGTTAATTCAGAAAATTATAAACTTTCTGCTTATGACAGCCAGGACTACAGCTTGTGACTAAGAGATATGTTGTATTTCTGTGCTCCTGAAAACCGTAAGTTATTTCCAAAGGGAACTGAATGATTAATTACAGAAGTCTAGGGAGTGGCAGACAAAACCAATTCTCATACTAGCAAGTTTCCTTTATATTATGGATACCTAACACATTACTATTATTGCTGTTACATTGTCATAACAAAATGAAATTATGTTTGGTGTCAAAAACTGAGTACTAAAAATCTTGGGTTTGTGTGGTTGAAAATTTCAGGTTGCTTATGGCCAAGTTCTTGGTGTGATAGGATATTCCCTGCTTCCCCTCATTGTCATAGCACCTGCACTTTTGGTGGTTGGATCATTTGAAGTTGTTTCGACCCTGATAAAAGTAAGTTCAGTGTCATCTACTGAGAATTGCTTACACCTATTTTTAAGCCACTTTACCTAATATTTCATGTATTAATCTGTTCAAGACAAAATGGGTCAAAATATTCAGAACTTCAACGTGAGCTCTCTGATCCTTTTGGTTAGCATAATGGACATGACTGCTAAATGACTTCTGTTTAAAATGTTTCTTTTGAGTACTAGGGGATGTACAGTGCTATTGCTGTAACAAAACCTGTTGTTACCGGGTTAGCTTCTGCCTAAGTATTTTGTTGTACTGTAATAGTTACACTGAAGGAAAATAATTTTAAGCAAAATGAAACTTCAAAATGGAGAATCTGAAAATAAGCTGTTCTATCCCTTCCCCCATCATACAGTTTATTTTTAGTTACTGCAGTATGAACATGACTTGTTAGTCGTTGTTCTGAGACTTCCATAGTGGTAGCAGAACAAAGCTCTCAAAAGGTTTTGCAGAGAAAGTAAGAACTGTTCTCATTTTACAAATGTGAAATGTAAGGCACAAAGCAAGAACAACTTGCCTGTGATACCACCTGCTGTTGGACACCTTTTATGAAACTAGCAACGTTCTCTGATAGATGCCAGAACTACATAAGTTATTGGAACACTTAGAGTACTTCATGAAGTACTAACCTTTTAGGTAGCCTCTGAAGTTGTTGCTGAACTTTTGAAATGGTTGGCTGAGAAAATTCTGTTTCTAGCTAAGCTGTGTGCATTTTGAGTTTCTTTTCTGTTGGTTTGATGGATCTATGCCCTTCTAGCTTGCTGGTGAACAGTCTAATTGAGTGCAACCAAAGTGTATTATAAATAACAAAATTGCTGAGTTTATTTGATAACTTGCAATTACTACTATATGATGCAGTCAGAAAGCAAATTATTAACTTGACAGTTAACTAATATACTTAATAAATGTTAATGAAAACTCTGTTACTTGATCACTGCTAACATATGAACTTCAGGGTAAACCTGGGCAAGGCCTGACCTAACCTTTGCCTTGTTAGAATGAAAATGCAGGACAAACCCCCTATGGCCCAAACTTGTGCTGTGACAGACTTCTGATACAGACTGTACTTTGGCAGGCCTTTCACTGCACCTGAAAAATAGGTTTCTGAGGTTCAGTTACCTTGAGGTGAGGACACCATAATTAAAGGAAAGCTTATGAGCCAAACACATCCTAAAATAAAAACTGGTAGTGTGATGCTCTGGTATATAGTGTAGTAGAAAGAGTCAAGTATAGTTACTCTTGCTTAAAGAAAGGGAGGGGTTAATAGGTGAGGATAAGTAAATTTAAAAGTTATTAATCCAGTGAAGTTTCAAATTATTGGTGTATGTAAGCATACAGCTTGCTTTATGGTATCCATATGTGTTACATTAGAGAAAGCTTACTCTGCATCTTTAGCTGCTTATTTGAGTAAAAATGTGTCAAACAAAACCAGCGTGTCTGATTATCAAGTATTTCTCCAAAATAAATGAAAATGCGTAGTTTATTCTTTCGGTGTGTGTGTGCAAGGGGAATTCTTCCCCCAAAATTGATGAGATTTTCTTGGTAGTTGAAGAGATTTTCTAGTGGTGTCAGCTAAGGCTGTTCATCTTCTTTTTCAGTTGTTTGGAGTCTTTTGGGCTGCATACAGTGCTGCGTCGTTACTAGTTGGAGAAGAATTCAAGACCAAGAAACCGCTTCTTATTTATCCAATATTTTTATTATACATTTATTTTCTGTCATTGTACACTGGGGTGTGATCTAGTGCAAGATGTGACCAGAAACCATATTTTACTCACTTTCAGACTGATAATGCATAAGATTAAGGAGGCTGGAGGTAAACAAGTGACTGTTTTGTATCCAGGTGTCAAGATGTTTTAAGATTCAAGAGCATACTTGTGTATATTATTTAATGAAGCAATTGTAGTTATATAGATTTGTATCAAAGTTCTAGGTTTGTTTAAAACTTCAGATTTTATTGAACAAAATAAAAGAACCTTGTGTTTTATAAGAAAGTTTAGCAAAACCACAACTCAGTACCTGTGCCAAAAGCACTAGGACCAGATTATTATATTTGAGAAGAAAAATGAGAAGTTAACTGTAACAATCTCAAAGTGCAATTTTTCTTTCGAGCTTAAACAGAGCTGGCTTTTTGGGTACAGCAAATTCTGTAGATAATATATATTTATGAAACAGTTCTGATTGTTCACAGAATAGTCTGTATAATCAAGATATGAAGATACTTCTATTAATTTAGTGCCTCAGTTACACCTTGATTTGGCTATTGAGTTTTTATAAATTCCAATTTGTTTCCAAAACATGTATATACTGTGTATTTTGTATCAATGGCTTGTGTGTAGCATAAATACTCCTTGGCTGAGGATGTATATTGGGGTTTTAAAAATTGAAGATAAAAGTATTTGAAGTCTTCATTTATTATCTCTGACCAAAGGAGCGAGATATTGACTGTGTGACATTAATTAAATTGCATATTTACAGAAATTATTTTACTTAAATATAAATTTACAGAGAAACAGGTGAACACCTTTCTCAGCTGCAGCACTGGCTAATGTCAGAGAAAAAAAATGATTTATCCAATTTGTGTGACCATAACAATGTTATTTTATTATGACAAAATAAAAATAATGCTTCTCTAACTGTTTTACATCTTGCTCTGTCTTGCTGTTTATAGCATGGTATTTCACACACATTTATTTTTTTACCCCCCAGTACTATGAATACCATCTAAAGAGAAACAAAAATTGTTTATAGGGCCAAGTTCTTGCTACATTAAATGAGGCATAATGACAGCCATAGTTACAGTCTTGCTAATTTTGACTTTCCAAGGATTATGTAATAATGTGATGATATGTTAAATATTTCCTGTGTACTGTGTTGATTGCTTATGTAATGTCCTTCTGTTAATATTTCTTCACAAGAGAAGTCCACTGAAGTTCACTCTGCATGGTAATAACTTAGGCATTTGCAATCTTCAGTATTTAGTGTATTGCCAAATAGATTTAAAATTTCTTAATGTTTTTGGTTTGGGGGGGTTTTTTGGTTTTGTTTTTTTTTTTTCTTGGAATAACAGAAAATTTTAATGCAGCAAATAAAAATCAACCATGACAAGGTCATAGCAAGGGCTGTCTTTCATCACTGATGGACATACTCCTTATCAGAACTGTTTTTCATCTTTTTAGACTGTGTAATTTGGCATTTTAGTAACTTATTTTTACCACTTGTAACTGATGCAAAATATGTATTTGAATTCCAACTCTACCACAAACCTTCAGTCTTCAGTCTGCTTTTCTGGCTGATGCATTTGGTGGTTGCAACCAAAACTATAAGTAGATGCTGGACAAAAGTTTGTAATGTAATAATCTAGCTTGTAATACATAAAAAAGAGAAAAATGGGTTCAGTGATCCATGCCTCACCTAGTTTTTGACTTCTGCAGAAGTTCTGGTGGAATTACTGCAGAGTGATGTCAAGCTAATTATATCAGCAGCTTAGTTCTGATCCTAAAAGTGTTTTATAAGCATGCATACCACATTCTGGAAGAAAAAAATATATGTAAATTGCAGGGTATTTGGAAAAAAAAAAACCAACAATCAAACACAAACAATGTTAGCTCTGAAATCTTGCATGATATTCTGATTTTACCTCCTTTTTTCATGATCTTTATTTCTTTTTTAACAGAACTATCCAACTAATATTAGAACAATCAGTCTGGACCTGCAAATACACATTTATCTACCACCACAATAATTTAGGTTACTAGGCTAACTTTAAGCTTAGTTCCTCTTTGCATATTTGTTCATTAAATGTCCATAATGGATTCTGTGCATCTGAAATGACTGAATATTCAGAGGATGCAAGAATGTTCTATTTAATTTCCAAATATCTTAATGTTCTTTATGTCCTGTGAAATTTAGAGTTGCAACTTAACTGTCTTTCTACAGACTTGGCACGTGTGTAATATGCAATGTAGGTATGCACTTAACAGAGTACAGATTTTGTACACAATTGCAGATTTGCACCTTTTAATCTTAGTATCTCTAGGGTCACCTTTTGCATATGCTGTGCAATATGTACAGACAGCTCTCAAGTGGCTCTGATAGTTTGTAATAACTTTCCATTCAACAAACTCATATTTTTAGATGAGGTACGTGTGTAAATACAAGATGTGTTTTATAAAAAATTTGAATTAAACTTGTTTACAGAATGTATGAAGCTCATTTATATTTACTGATTTAAGACATTTTCCTATACATACTATGAGTGTTGATATTTGAAGACCATAAGCAAGTTTTTGTGTTAATATATATCCTACTTCTGTTAGTCAAAACTAGAAACCTAGAGGACATCCATCAGCAAGAAGTTCCCTTTCTAAGATGCAACACCTCATTTCAAGGTAGAGACATGGGTGTCATGCTCTTCGGACAATTTTTATAGAGAGTAGCCACACTTACATGTGTGTACAGGCTTTCTCCCTCTTCTCTGCTGTTTATCAGAAAAATAACAAAATACACAAAATCATTTTCTTCCATGTGGAGACAATGTGCAGCTTCAGATCCGCTTTGAGTTTTGTTGTTTTCCTTATTGGTCTTGAATGTTTTGCTGGAAGTAGTGAAGTGAGCTTAAATGCTGCTTATTTTGCTCTCAGGAAAATTTTTAAAAATGACATGCCCACGTGGTTTTTGTTGGATTTTTTGTTGAGATGTTGTATTTCTTTATTTTCCAATCTGGGTCCTTTTAATAAAAATGGTCTATAGAAAACCACATTATATTTGAAACGTCATTATATTGAAAGACCTGCAGTAGCAGGGTGTGAAAAGGGGAAAATGGTGTGAAAAGGGAAAAAGTCAGGGGTGAAAAGGGAAAATCCCAACAACAGAAAATGTTTTATTATGCCATTTTTGAAGCATCCGTGCGCTGTTTCAGAACAAAGCGCTTTCGTGAGTAGGATAACTCCCTCCCTACTTTTTGGGGGTGTGTTACTGAAGGATTGAGGCTGGACTCACCGCACAGGACACCCGCCCCCCGCAGCAATCCCGCCCACACCAAGCAGCCGGAGCTCTGCCCGCCCCGCAGGCGGCCGGGACACCCCCTGCCGGGCTTTGTTCCGACCGGCAGCCGCGGCAGGCCGGACTTTGGACTTTGTCACCGGGTGCCAAAGCCGCTGGCAACTCATCCAGCGGTGCCCTCACATCACTCTTCAAGTACCAAAAAGAAAACGAGTCCGAGACACACGCTGTGAAAAATCATTCGTCCCTCGGTTGCCCCGAGGCGGAAGGCGGCAAACGCGCTCGCCCGCTTACGATCCGGTTTTGCCCGGAGCGGTAACGACACAGCAGCTGTGAGCGACAGGGAGAGGCGACAGCCACCTGACCGAGCTACGGCCTTGGGTTCGGGAAGCGGTGCCAGGACCGCCCCCGCCGCCTCCTCACGGGAGCGCGGTTCTCTCTCCTTCTCTCCCTGTTCCCCGCCGGTTCCGGTTGGGGCGGGAGCAGCACCGCTGGGGCTCTCCCCGCTGGGCCTCTCCCCCCCGGGCAGCTCCCGCCCGAGGCGCGCGGCCCTCACGCTGCATCTCGCGCTGCATCTCGCGCTGGCAGGGGAGCGGGAGGCGGCGGGACCCCGCCCCGCCCTTCCCTTCCCTTCCGGCCCCGTCCGCCCCGCCCCCNCGTGTCGGCTGCGGGGCACGATCCGCGGCGCTGTGGGGCGGCGGGGCAGCCGGGCCGGAGGCTGGAAACAGGTGTCGTGGCGGGCGAGGGGTTTCCGCATGGGAAGGCTGGGAGCGGGGGAAAGGCCGGGGTTTGTTCAGGCCCTCACTGCCCAGGGGGTTCCCCCGGCTCTTTTTCACCCCTTCTCGTTTTTCAAGCCCGAACAGTTCCAGCTCTTCGGGGCAGAGATACTCGTGTAGGCAGCACCAAGGCGTTTCTCTTCTGAAATATGTATTGGCGTGGTTGTTAAAAGATTAAATGAGGATGGAAGGCTGTGATGTGTAGTGCTGTGGGTTTTATTTTAGTTTTTCAAGGGTGCTTGTGAATGACATAGCGTTGAACCTTGCAAAGAGGGGAAGAAGCATGTTATGCAGGATAGGCAGAGTTCTGGTTCTTACTGTTATGTGACGCTGGAGTGATTTATTTATTGAATCTGAACCTGGTTTTGTTAGGAGGGCTTGCTTCTTAAAAGTGTCTTTTGTCTTACAGCTCATAATTATTTAAGGTCAGAATCCTTCATGGAGTTATTTGTTAGCACATTTTCCTATATATTTTCATAGCTCTTCAGGCTGCTGTTGTATCTTGACTGTATCTGGTGCTTGTAACTTTATCTCTGCTGTCATGTTAAGGAGGTACTGACTTTGTGAAGTCCAGGCTGTAACATTTCCGTAACTATGAAGCTACTTTCTTTGTTGCCCATTAGTGTTTTCACACTATTAGCAGACTAGCACTGCAGAAAATGATCCATATGCCACTGTCAGCTTTTGTGTCTGGTTCATTAATGGTACTTAAACTGGGGTACTTGTCAGAATATTGGTGTGATGGGGAGGTATGTTATTTGGGTATGTTATGAGACCAGCCCTTGGCATAGAAAGTTCATGTTTCTTACTGGTTGTGTTTTTCCATATTCAGGTTCTCATTACAGTTGTGTGTGGCTAGTAAGATTTAGCTTTTAGCTTTTTTTATTTTTTAAGTGAAAAGCTGATGTTTTCCACCTGAACATGGTACAATAATGTCAAGAGTTGTGTGGAGATACCACAGTCTGGGTGTAATTTCACCTTGAAAACCAGCAATTCTATGACAGCGTCAAACTGGACAGAGGGGGACAAAAATCAGTGATTTCCTTTCATAAGTTAAAGTCAGTACGTGGTAAAGTAAAGGGGAAGTGTTTGGGGCAATGACAAAAATTTCTGTGAGGAATTACTAAGCTGTCAGCTCCTTTTGTTGTTGATCACTTATACTGAAAATGAGGCTCTTATGTGGTGTTTCCCACTTTGTTCAGAATTCAGATCACTCTGCTTCTGTAATTGCCTCTCTTCTACCATCCATCTTCTACCAGTGCTTTATCCTAATGCACTTTTATTTTTATTAGTAGCTTTATTTCTTATACTTCTTCAAACTATTGCCAGCATTTGAGAATTGCTTTTAAGCTGTGGGAGAAGAGGGCATAGATTGAGGAGATAACCAGTCACAAACTGTCTGTGTAGATGTTTAATTCTCAGTAACAGAAAAAAGAGTGGAACTGTAAATCTGTTGTTTTATACTTTCTGTGATGGAATCCTTACAAGGGATTTGATTTTAGTATCCAAAATGTTAACGGTGATTCTCCCCTAGATAGTAACTATTTTAAAATAACTTGCTGCTTTGCTTCTGTAACATATATTCAGTCAGATATACTTCCTTTACTGTTGTCCCTCTATTTGACAGCATGACACTAAAATGTGGATTCTGCTCCTCACATGAAAAAACAGAATTGCTTGCAGTCTACCCAAATTTTATCTGAGTATCATGGCTGATGATTATGGTACTGGAAAAAAAAAAATTATGACCTTAGTTTAATGACTTTAAATGAATATCCTTAAAGATTCAGAGTGGTGTGCCTGTCAGTAATCTGTTTCACCTCAGCAGTTGGTGTCTGTTTGGGCTGCTAGTGACCATGTTTGTGGTTGTTCCTGTCCCTCTTCAGCCCTTCTTTGAGAAGATGATGAAACGGGGAATTCAATGTCTGCCCATTCTGTACAGCATGAGGTTTTTTTCACATAGGGTACTAGTAGTTGGACACTGAGACCTGTAGACCAACTCTGTCCCTGCTCCCTCCCCTGCCATAAATGACAGGTCAAAGGATATTGTTGCTTCAGGGACTTGTGGTGCTGTAACTAAAAATAGATTCCCCAGGAATCAAAACTCCTTCTCCTGGGAGACTGCTTGTCCTCCTTGGTAATTGGGGCTGCAGGTCTTTTGGCCTGCCAAAAGATTTATATTTACTGCTGCTCATTAACCAAGGAAAGGCAAAACATAGCAGAAATCAGAGCAAGAAAAAGGATCCCCCATTATGGGAGGGGAGGGAGAAAAGGAAACACCAGCAGGCCTCAGTGTTGATTTTATTTGCAGTTGCAGTTCACTGCAGCAGTATGTTAAGCTTTGAGCCCATTCTCAGTGGAAAGATTGAACCTGTGGAATACTGAATTGGGTAGAGCAGTAAAAGCTGCTTTGGTTAGAAAGTAACTGTACTCTTTGGTCTGAAAAAGAGCAAGACAAAAGATTCACAGTCCAAAGACAGCTCAGTTATAGATCAGGTGCAACCATTAGACTAGAAGATCATTGGTCTAAAGAGTGTGATGATCCAGGGATTGTTCTTCTGAGCCCAAACTGTATGAATCCAGTGAGTATTATGATTGTTATTATACCACACTCAGTCAGATTTACTGCTTTGAAGATGATCACA
The DNA here is from genome assembly GCA_038090715.1 of Florisuga fusca. Classification (NCBI taxonomy): domain Eukaryota; kingdom Metazoa; phylum Chordata; class Aves; order Apodiformes; family Trochilidae; genus Florisuga; species Florisuga fusca. The sequence goes on along the minus strand of JAAWXA010000011.1, from coordinate 5,184,385 downwards.
CACTTTGATCAGTTTCCTGTGTGGGCACCGTAGACCTATTGAAGAGGGCCAGGTGATCATTTGAAACAGCCCAGAGCATGGTGGTGAATCAGAGTACCACTCGTAAGGGGAGAATCAGGGGATTCTTTAACATTAATCCTTTTGTTATCAGGTCACAGGGTGTCCTTTTATATTCTGCCAAGGCTGATGCATGCATTTCAGAGAGTTGGACTGGAAACGCAGTGAGAATTCTTGTGACTTCTGGATATTACACTTTTCTCTGTGCTTGCTAGTGGTGGCTAGTCAGGACTAGTTTTGAGTCTGTCATGTAAGTCTGTCAGGTATTTTATTTTCTCTTTTGGGTATTTCAATATGTGCACCTAAGGTTTCCAGTTGAATACTGGTAGCCAAAGAGCATGAGTGATCAGTCTCCAAATACAACCCTAAAGATGAACCTTTTTCTCTGCCCCATAAAACAAAAAAACAAAAAAAATCAACCATGCAAAAAAACCCCCTGAAGAATCAAAGCAAAATTCCAGAGTTATCTTGAGTGACTCTCTTAGATTTGCTGGTGATGTTTGATTTATCAGTTCCTTCTATTTACAGGTAAATTAAGAAAATTTGAACTGGAAGAGTGCCATAATTCCCAGAGAAATTTGACCAGTAACAGAATAAAACTGAAATATGCTGTCAGATGGACAGTGACCATCTTGAATGTTACTGTAGGTGTTCCTAGATTAATCTGATGTAGCAGTAGCCTCAGAGTCTTGTTCACTAGAATGCACAGTGTTTCATAGCTAAAGCCTTCTAAATTACTATAGAGGGCCATAGCAGTAATCAAAATACAGACTTGTGAATCTATAGAGGGAAGGATTTATTCATTGTACATACATACCTTTTCCTATAGAGGGAACAGAATCTCTGTATTGTCACCTGAGGCCCTCAACTGCTTTTTCTCCAATAGAAGAATTAAGAAGAAAATGGGTCCCAGCCCAGGAGGCTCAGCTGTAGCAGCAAGTTTATCACTGTTGTTTACCTGTCTGCATTCCATTTTGGGAAGTCCTATTTGTCTTCAGCTGGATCACTTTGAATTATTTGGCCTTGCAAATCCATCAAGGGATATCCAGTTCTGTTTCTTTTTTATTCCTTTCCATGTGATGTAGGAGGCAAAACAAGAAGAAAAGATTCTCTTTTGCAGCTTGGAAGTCACAGAGGGAGTGTACACTTACAATCTTTAGGAAGAAACTGTTGTGATACTTTGCCATCTCATTTGAAAACATCAGCAGTTTCAATTGTTTCAAGCTGTCAGTGGTAGTACTGCTCAAGTTTTCTTCTTCATTCCTCAAAACTGAGGCAAGTTTCTTCACCTTGTCTCTTACATTTATCTGTTCAATTATGAGACAAAAATATATTGATAAAGGCTGCTGCTGTTAATACAGAATTTTCTGCTTTATTTTCTCATTTTCTGGAGAGTATTGTGAAATACATAGTGATTTGGTACAGCCCACCTTACATTCAAATATACTTGAGTGACAATGGTAATCTGAGTAAAAGCTTCTCAAAAAGATCATTCCAGTGGATTGTTATCCTAAGATCACTTATGGAGAGCCTTAAGCACTTGCAAAAGCAGAATAGGAGAACTGTTAGATTTGAGTTCTGTGTTTTATATTGATAAAGATTCTAGACCACTGTGTTCTCCACTTATCTGCTAACTTAATCAGAGCATGTCAGATATCCCTTCTTACTTGCCACCCATCTTATCTTAGATGCCAATAACTGATATTTCCAGACCCTGTGGAAGCACATCTGGGCTATCTTCTGCAGAGCTAAAGTAAATTAAAAATAGTGGTCCTTTCACATGCCTTTAAAGGGGTGTTTGCATTTCTATGTTTATTGCAGGGGTCCAGAAGTACCAACAGAGAGTAATGCAGGCATGTTATGTTACCAGACAGGATAGCACAGTGTTTTTATTTTGTTGACAGATTATTCATATATGGACTTAGGGATTCCTGGCTGTCATTGCAACATTAGTGCTGCAGAATTAGGTTGCAGAATGCTTTAATGTCAAATAATCATAAATTTCTTAGCTCTCTGCAAATGGGCTTTGAAAAAGGTCTTCTGCAGGAAGATGCATCTTCAAGCCCTTCTGCTGACTCAAAGAGGAAATACTGTGCTCTCCATAAGGGATTTGAACTTTGACTTCATGCCCTATGCAATCCCACAGGTGGTTAAGGTATTTCTCATTGATACAAAGAGTCCTGGGGAAAATACTGTTTTTCAAACTCAGTGCTGATTGTGTTCCAGCTTTCACCAAGACAGCTTTTAATATAAACCCTTCATTTCAGCTCCTGCTCATGTCACGTACTGTATTGTATGTAGAAGAAACTTGGCAGAAATTTGTTTTGACAGAGGTAACTGATTAGTTCAAGTCCAGTACATTGTGGAAGCAGCAGGTAGATCTCTGTTGGACTCGAAGTAATGGAAACCTGGAGAATATTTTTATTTGGATTGCCCAGCTTAGTGATCTTTAGAAGTCCCAATTTTTTTTATGTTGTGTATGTCACAGTGATCAGTGGTTTGGACCAGTATACTTTCCTTTGCTGTAACTGGTTCTTTCTATCAGTCCACTATGTTAGCTGACTCAGTAAAACCCCTTTCTGAGTCTTTAGTTGTATTGTCGATAACTATTTTTTATGGTGGCTATTGCATTGGTATCTATAATTTGAGCTTAAGCAAAAATACAACAGCTAGGATTTCATAAGACAGAGCATAAGAAATATCTGTCCTAGACAGAAATTTCACCTTAATTGTTTCTTTCAAGCTTTTAATAATGTTTTTTAGGTATGATGTTGACCAGTTATTTCAGGTTTTCTTTCCAAGTCACCTTCTAATGAGGAAATAAAATTGTCCATCCTTGCTGTTACAAGGCTTCTTTAATTCTCCCAGAAGAGCATGACATCCTTCAGAAATGCTTCTTAGGCTGTTCTGGAGATGGAGATAAGGTTTACAACCGTGTGAACTCTTGGTCAACTTTAGATTGAGTCAGCCAATCAATCTGTCATAGATCATGTTATAAGATAGCTGATTTTGTGTTCCACTGGGGTCAGTATCTGCTCACCGTTTTGTTATTTTTAACTAAAAAATTTACATGTGGATCAGTTCACTTCTGTGATGGTTCTTAAGTGATGCCACAGTATTGCTTTCTGCAATTAGAAAGCTGTCCTTTTCATAGCTAATGTTCTCTTAATTGCAGTGACTGCTTGTGGTCACCAGATGTGTTCTTACCACTGAGTGGATGGTGCAGGAAAGAATAGCTATTGCCCTCAGTTCTTCCAGGACTATGATGGAGTGGCTGGATGAAAATGGGGAAAGGGTTAAAAAAGGTTAAGGAAATAGAAAGGCTGGCAGATGGCTGAGAAGACTGAGAAGGTAGGGAGTGTTTTATTGGAGAGGAAGAAGGCACTGGTTATTGTGGAGAAATATTGTGATAGACTGTCTTCTGCAGGATTCTACTACATTCATGTTGTGATGTAGATGAAGACATATAGCTCTGTCCAGTAGACTTGATAGATTTTTTTCTGTCCTGTTTTCTATATTTTGGAGGGACAGAATTAACAAGATTAGGATTTTTCAACAAATTATTGTAAGTTCCCTCTTCACTCAGTACAGAGAAAGGAAAAGTTCTTAATCTGAACTTTTGGAGGAACTTGTTTCCCGTTACAGCAGGAGTCTGGCAAGACCAATCTTACAGGCCTTAGATTAGCTTCTCTTAATATGTGTTTTTAGTGACAGAAATAAATTAAATATATATACTCCTCATGTTAAATATATAAATATTCCTATGCTGCAAATAAGTGTCTTAAATGTATATGATTCTTCAATTTTGCCAACTCCTCTACAGAATTTGAAAGAGCATCCTAAAGAATATTTTCACTTTTTACTATGACTTAAACATGAATGGATCTGGTCTGTTCTGTTTTACATCTCCTGTGTAGAAGGAGTAATTAGGAGAATGTGGGAATGAATTTAATTAATTTGAATTACAAGAATTTGGTGGAGTTGAAGCTTGGTGTACTGGACTCATAATACCAGAATGAGATCTTGGGGTTGTGCTAGAAATATGAAATACCAGCTAAGCACTCATTAGTTATCGTATAAGCAATTACTAGAGAAGTTCTCAAGAACTGAGCTGAGAATAGAAGTCTATTTCAATGCACATATGCATGCAATTTTGATATTTTTATCACAAAAAAGAGTTAAGGTAACTAGAAGCTTAAGGGGTGGGATGGTTTATGTATGTGAGATAACATCGAAGCTGAAAATACAACTTGGAAGTTGATTGTCTCTTCTAGTACAACAGCTGAGGGCATCAAAAGAAGTAACTGTGAGAAATAGTAAAATACGTAGCTGCTGGCTACAGAACATGGGTGCTCATTGTTTGTGGTTTTACAACAGCATTGGGCAAACTGATGGAAGCACAACCTATCAAAGATCACAGATTATCACGGACTGTTTGTTACAGGAACATACCATTGAGTATGTACCCTTTCTTAAATTCTTCACTAAGGACTTGGTTTAGACCACTGTCTTGGAGAAATGTGAGGTTATGCATTTGCTTATGATGCAGTATGGTTGTTTCCATGTTAGGTGTTGTATTTCCTTAAAAGTAATGTCAAAAAGAGGAAAATAGTAACTCAGCAGTCTAACATAGCTGTTGAACTACTGCTGCACTAATGGAAGACTGCTGTTAGATTTCCTCCTAAGACCTTTTTTTCTTCACCTTTCTTTTATCTTAGTCATTCTTCATGTATTGTATGCTCCACCCCTTTGACCGTCTTAGTACACCTTCATGGGACTCTGGCATTCCTAGGTGCTGCAATCTCAAATGTAGGACAGAAGCTGGACATGGTATTCTGGATGTGGGCTCAAAATTGCTGAGCAGAGGAGACTAATCTAATCTTTTCCCCTCATCTACTACCCATTCAGTTCCCTGTGTGGTAACAGTTTGTCACTGCAATGGTACATTGCTGCCTCTTGTTTAGCCTTGTCCATTGAGATCCCCAGGTTCTTCCTACAGGTTTGCCATCTACACAGTTGATCCCCAGCTTCTGTTGATGTATGGGATTATATTCCACACAAGGTGTACAGCCTTGCGTTTGTCTTCACTGAACTTCAGGAGGTTTGTGTTAAGCCAATTCACTTGCTTTTTGAGATGATTTTAAATGGCAGCCCTGCCATTTCATGCCTCTGTTGCCCCGGGTTGCCTCCCATTTAGCATCATCCACAGTCTTGCTAAAGGTGCAGTCTGTCTGTCCTATAGTCTGGGCCATTGATGAAGTTTCAAACCATCTGAAACTTTGCGGAATGCCACTCTTAACTGGCTACAAGTAGGTGTTGAATCATTAGATGCTAATTCTGTGCATGAAAATCTGCCCAGTTTTTCATTTGCCTTGTAGCACACCTATCTGCTTTTGTGAACTTGCTGCGTCTTCCATCTTGGTATTTTGGAATCTTCTTATAACCTTAGGGCTTAGGGGGGTGGAAGCTAACCCATTTTCTGACAGACAGTGTTGGAGTTTTAAAAGTGGCATAACTGGAGATGTTTTCTCCTATTAGAGACTGCAGGATGTATAATGGGTGACTTCAGATGCTTTAGTCACTTGAGGGACAGAAAGAGGAACTGGTAGTAAAATTTCATCTGACAAAGGTTCTTTGTTGTGAAATGCTGTGATGGGAATTACTCTTGAAGAACAGGAACTTCATGTTAGTGAGCTGGGAAGTATTCCTTGACTGTCTCTGCTTCTGGGTGGATGCTGTGTCTTTCTGTAATTTGTGAAAGACCTTTTCCTGGATGTTTTTAAACATAGTTTTTTCCTTTGAGAAGAATTTTGAAGAAGACACTTTTCAGTGAGGGCTTTGCAGGAGAATTGCAGGGACTTAATTTTTCATAATTCACTTGACTTTGTGGGAAAGATTGTAGGATACCTTGTGAAGTCTTTAATAGTTTTTTATTGGGGATAATGTTATAATTTTCTGTGAGCAATTGCATGCTGCATGGCATGCAAGATGGTAGTAGTGTTTGATACATGGAGATCTGAAACAAGAATGAAGAGTGAGCACAGGGAGCTCATCAGTGTCTTCCTACTGATTCATTCTCAGTTTTAAGTCTGTAGAGTGGAAAGGGATCCTGTGCTTGCAGTGCCAGTGAGATATGAACGGCCTTGATCCCAGTGGGGTTTTGTTTATGCTTCGAAGCCTTTTAAGTGTTAATGTTGGTGTCTGTTAGTAGTTGCTTGATCAGACACATCTAGTTAATATTCATGTGGCAGTCTCTAATGTTTTGGCCCAGATAATGTCTTCCTGCTCTACTCTATGAAGGATTATTAAAACCAGTTATCATATAATTAAACTGATACTGAAACAGTCCTGTTTGCTGCTGAAGGAAAAGATAAACTGTAGCTCACGTTTTGTTCTTGATTAACTAAATTCAGTTTGGGCAAATAAGGTAGTTTGAAGCCACATTGTGATAGATATTAAGCTGAGAATTTCTGCCTTCTGAAGCATTTTTGCTGTTCGGAAATGTTTTTAGATTTTTTTCCTGTTTCTGCTCTGAATGTGTTTTTCCTTTATTAAGTCATTTTGGGTTGCTCTTCCAGGTGATGCTGCAGATGCAGGTGTGTGCATATAGTGAAATCTAAAAGAGAAAATGTTTCTTGTGTGTAGCTGGTTTAAGCCCATCTCCCTCATTCACTTCAAATAGCAACTTGAACTTGTTTCCATCCCATATATTGCTTTCCATCCTTTCCTCAAGTCTGAGAATGCTTTTGTTCAGAGAAAGGAGGGACCTGTGGAGTGATTTCATGGTGGCAGCAGAGTGCTTTTCTGAGGTCGTATTTAGAGCAAGTGGGGGGTGGGTCTGGACCTGGAAGGTAAAACTGCACTGCTGAAATTTCTGATGAAAAAGTAGGTAAGCAGAAGAGGAAGAACAAGAGAGACTCTGTAACTGATAAATTAAGTAATGATGAGCAGTAGTGGCCTGGTTTGGCCATGCCTTAGCCAGCCATCTTCTCTTGCTGTGTTCCCAGATGTTTGTAATCATGTCCTCCTTTCCTTTGGGAGCCACTGATGTAAAACAGTTTAGAGACAACTTTGTCCTTTTTAAACCAGACTTGCAGTCTTGCTTTTTGTCCTCTTTTGTGTGTTACTATTTGTAACTGATCTATAATGGTGATTTACATAATAATAGTTTCTTGCAAATATAGCAAATTAACAAAACCAGTTATACTTTAAGACAGGGTTTGTTTGTTTGAGGGGGTTTGTTTGGGTTTTTTTGTTTGTTTTTATTTGTACAGTAGAACTTCCTCCAAATGCAAGTGTTCTGATATGCTTGCCTTGGCAAACTTGTGTTACTTAGGTCTCATATAATGAGATGTATTTGCTAACAGAATGCTGGATTTCAAAATTGGTTTTTTCGATTATTTTTGAAGTGGTAGCAATAGCAAAGGCACCTGCTTAATAACAAATTATGACAACTCATGGCTGTGTTTTTTTTTAATCCCAGGTAATTGTGAAAAATGTGTGAGAAGTAGCTGATCAATGTTCTGTTAAGAAGCATTTCTGTCTCTAATGGAAAGGATTCTTTTGCTGTCTGGTAACGTGGCTTCTGGAAGGAGAATTTCACACAACATATTACCATGAGTGATAGTATCTCCTAACTTGAAGGGGAAAATGAAAATTCTATTTTTAATTCTTAACAATGATTTTTAAGGATTTCTGTAATTGTACCATTTCATTCTCTTAAAGTTTGGGGTTTTTTGCGTTTAAATAGCTTGATGTTGAAATTTAATGGTACAAACTTAATAGGATAGCCCTTTTGATCTGCTGGAACTTCATCCATTTAGCTTTCCATGGCAGTGTTTTGAAATGAGTACTGATACAGTGTTTGGATATGGTACTGTAAATTGAAGTGCAAAAATCAGTATCGGGCAAGTAATGTGTGTGTTTTGCAGAACTGATGGGATTTCTGTTTCTCAAAAAATGTTACTTTAGCTCTTAATCTGAAGACTTAGTTGCATTCATAGATCAAAGTTAAGGATGTTCCTGTAGATGTTTGATTGGTCTTTGCATGATGGAATTAGTGTTTACCACGTTTCACTTTATAGCTGCAGATGACTGTTAGTTTACTGTAATTTTTTTACATGCTGTGCATTGGAAGCTTCTTGTGAAGAGAAGGACTGACTTTGTTATGTTTTAGTGCCGTTTCCTGTTGGCAGGTTTCAAGGTAACTGCTATTTTTTCAACACTGGAAAAAAAATCAAAGGTGTTATTATGAACATTTAACCCTACATCTCTTCATGGTGGTAGTCGTGTATTCAGATCACAGCCACTTTTTATTAAGCTCTAAAGCTTTGAGACTAAAGCTGTCTATAGCAAGCAAAATGGTGTCAAGCTTTTCCATTCTTCTACTTCTTGAAACACAAGGCTAGTTCTCTAATTGGTTTGGTTCATCTTAATGCCTGCAGACCAGGGAGCACAATACCTGCTGCTTAGACTTTTGCATATTCTCAAAACAAGTTTATTTTCTGTAAGATTTTTTTGTAAGTCAGATTTTGATCGCAGGAAATAGCTGATCTCTGTTCTCTATTGTCTGAAACAAAGAAGGTGGGTGTGGAATGTTCCTTTTCTCGAGTTCTTCATTTCTGCAATCTGATGTTTGCTTACTTTTGTTTCAAGTTTTCAGGTTGCTACTTCTAAGGTTGTTATAAATGACACACCATAATGTAGTATGCTGTTGGGCTTGCACATCTAACATGCTAGCAGCCTGCCAGGTTTCCTTACAGGACCTGACAAAAGCCTCAAATGGCTGTTTTCCCATTTGCTCTGGTTTTGAATCCTAGACAGATAAGCCAGAGATATTGGGAAAATCTGTGATCCACTTGTGCCAAGACTGAAAAGCAAAATTGTTAAAAATTCTGAATAACTGTTTTGCCTTCTACCACCCAGGATAACTTATGGCTGAAGAAATTAGGGCTAAGATGGCAACAACATGGCTTAAGTCATTTAGTCAGTTCATGTGAAACTTCTGAACTCTGATTTGTGAAGAGGCAGATCACTACTTAGTGCTAGTAAACTTAGCCAGGGTGGACAGACTGGAGATAATGTTGTAGTGCCACCAGTAGGTTTGCCAAAGAATATTGGTCAGAGACCTTTGGCACATTGTGAAATGTTAATCCTGAGTTAGAAAGGACCCTTCTGCCAATGCATTGAGGAAGTTTAAAATTTTCTGGGCATCTCTTCTATGATGGTGTCTTTTCCTATAGTGGTAACTTAAAAATTCTTTAGTTTCCTTGTTATCAACCTACTGTTTTGATGGTAGGGCCAGCCATATGTGAACTGTGATACAGTTTGTGACTAGTAGTAGAAACATCTTCAAATGTGTTTCTGAACTTCAAAAATTAAACTCCTAAGTTTGCAAAATAGCTCGTCAACAGTTCAGAGACTATTTAAAGTGTAAATCATCCGGTTGCAGAATATGTTTCCCCAGGTGAAATTTAGAAACACTAAATATTGATAGAATCATTTCCTTGAACCTCCATTAACAAAGGTTAAGGGAGTTTGTATTGGTTTTACGTGCTTAACTGTAAATAACTTTCTAGAGGTAGTTTGTCCAAAGTCTTTCTGTCAGTGTAATCAACCAAAATATTGATAGTGAGAATCACAGCTGCTAGGCATTATATTTCTTGTGCTGTAGTAAAAACTTTCTGCTTCTGTTTCTTAATGGAGAAAAGACAGGTTGATGAGGCATGTTATCCACCTCATCAGTAATCTTCACCATCTTCTAAAAATTTGGATTGCATACGCAGAGGATATTAGTTAGCTATCTGGTGGTTTAGACATGAGATATCACTAACTTCACTACGGAAATGATGAAATAGGAGTTTTTAGCCTGGAAAACCACAAAGGTTAGGGCTTTTATAAGCTGCTGAACTCCTGGTCCTAGGGCATGAGCTTATTCCTGTTCTTGATGGGCAATAAGGGAAGTACAAGAGGAAGTATTCATGCTGTTGGCACTGCCAGAAAAGGTGAGCTGCTTTTGGGAAGGAGGAGAGAAGTGATGGGTTGAAGAAAGTGTCCTGCAGTGTTCTGTAGCTTGGATCACACTGAATAGACTCCAAACACCAGGTGAATCTACTGAGGTCCCCAGTTCAGAGCATCAGATATCTTTCAGTTTATTTACATAGTAGTTTCCCGCACATTATTGAAACAAACACCTTTAAAGACATTAAAACTTGTATTTGAATTGTCAAAACCATTATTTTTCTGTAGAATTATTTACTTTCTTGCCTGTGTCTTGTTTGAGGAACTCCAGTGTACTGGCAAAAGCACAGATTGAAACTACTAGATTTGCCAATCAGAGGACCCTTCTCTGTTGAGCTAGGACTAGTAACTTCACAGCTATCCAGTGATTCCAGGGCTCCTGAAGTCTGGTTTCTGATTGTTACATCAATAATTACAGTTGCAGTACACTTGGTGCATGCAGAGGCGTATGGCCTATATTTGCAGAGTGTATGAGTCATCGTTTCTAAAATTTTTGTGAAAAGGCCAACTGATAACTCTTCTTGACTGGAGTTTTAAAGAGAAGATACTACTGTGGTGAGGTTGATGTGCCCTATATTTGGCGAGGTTTTAATCTCTGTTTAACTGCATCAAAGTGTGAAGGCGACAGAATTATGTAGCTGTCTTTGCCTGGATGCTTAATCTGTATTCTAGCTATCTACCTAAATGGTGATTTTTAATTATTCATAATAAAAACAGTATCCAGTGTCTGAGGAAAGAGGAGAAGAGGGACTTGATGAATGCAAAACCTTAATGAAACTCCTGTTCCTGTGCAACAAGAAGACTATGTTCTGTGTTGATGATCCAGTGATTTCACCTTTGCCTTTGAGATTGTGTCAATATACTTGTGACAGGCATACAGTCCACTTCTGTAGCAGCACCTCACACCTGTGAAGTGAAACAATTTGTCTTCTACACAGATAGGATATTACATGGATTTAGTTTTACAATCCATCCAGCCTTAGACATGTAATAATGTCGAGTAATATTAAACATTTCTGGGAATAATATCCATTGCCACAGCCTTTCCTTATTAGTCTGCTGACCTTCTTTCTCCACCCCCACCAAACTACTCTAACCAGTTACTGATACCACGTGTGCAGCGCTGAGCAGAGCTGAGCTCTCCTGGTGTTTCAAGGAGCACATGTAGCAGTGGCACATGTTATATATTGTACTTAGATTTAGAAGTTTGAGTGTGATTTTGCTTGATGAGGTGGCTTAATGTTAGTTGAGCAATTTTGCCATAATTTTCATGCTGATCTGTACAATTGTTGCTATTGATTCTTAGCATCAAGTACATCAGGCATTTACATTAGGTATGAGAACACCAAGTCTTCTGATAAGAGCAAGAGTTGAATGATGTTGTCCTCTGTAGGCATAAAATGTAGTTGTTGATGTGATGTATGGATTTAGTTCGGTTTTTTAATGTAGGAAATATAAAAATTTGAAAGTTGTACTACCTAAATGCTAACTTTTTATCATCTCAAGAAGTAAAGATTTTGCTGAAGTGTTGGATGACTTTCTGGAACAAGTGTTAGAGAACTTTTATAAAAGCTGTTTTCTAATCATATTTTGCTTTTTGTCTTTCATTTTATAGCTAAACCAGGTGGACGGGTGAAATGTCAGTATATTTCTGCTGTGGATAAAGTGATCTTTGTCGATGATTATGCAGTAGGATGTAGGAAAGATCTCAATGGCATCTTGCTGTTAGACACAGCCTTGCAAACACCTGTTTCAAAACAAGATGACGTGGTTCAGCTTGAATTGCCGGTTACAGAGGTAAGAGGTGGAGAGGAAAAAAATAAAAAGTATGTAAATAACTCTGTCCAAAATACTGAAACCAGACGTTTGACCCCAAGTATGTAATGTACTATAAACAGCATGAAATGAAAAAGTTTCTTAGTTATTAGCTGTCACAGGGCAGTAGTTTTTTGCAGTTACCTGTATCTCAAAAAACTAAGAGCTTTCCTGATCAAAAGCATGTTATTTCAGATGGACAAACTTTATGGTGGACAGAAATGAGGACTCATTTGCAGAACTTTGTCAGGGCTTATGTATGGAATCTACAGGCACTTTTAGAAGTCAATCTGGGCTGCTAGACATCCTTTAATTTTTTTGTTTTAGGCTTTCATGAGTAGAAGAAAAAAAAAAAACCCAAAACAAAACCCAAACCAATTAAAATCAGCTACTGTGGTGTTGCTACATGTAAAGAATTAATGCTGGAATCTAACTTTTCTAGCTGGGTTGGTTGGCCACTTTTCCTTGCTGACACTTTTCGAGGCTTCCCTTTATGTTTGGACTGCTGCAGCCGTTGACATGATTCCTTCTGGTTTGAGACTATAGCCAAGCATTTAATATCACTTTAAAGGAATATAATGTATACGTTTTTGCTTAGAGTGTAAGAATTTTGTTGCATTGGTTTACCTTCAGCTAGGACAGCATTTATTAGGTGAGGTACATTCTTGTTTTAGAGTGTTGCTTAATAGTAGATAGCTTCTATTCTAAGGTACTTGGTGATAAGGAAAGAAGCTTTCACCTTTTTAGAGGTTGTTAAGTAATGAACTGGGGTACTGAATCTCTACAGCAATTTTAATTACAACTGAGATTAATTCTTTGTTTGGGAAAAGCATCAAGCTTCTGCAACTAATTACTTAGAATGGTGCTTACAGTCAGAAAAACCAAAACTAGATCCAAATTCTAAATCTTTAAACCACTCTATAAACAAGCACTTCCCACTCACCTCTGTGGGAAATAAACTTACATAGAATTATGTATCACCAACAAGAACTTATCCTAAGCATTGATTTAAAATGCTTTTGTGCTCTTGGAGTATTGAATAATAGTATTGAATTACCATGAATCAGACTGAATTATTAAGAACCAAGAATGTCTGTCACATAAGGGGTTTTTAACTACTTGTCTTGAGTAGGGGTGATAGCTATAAAATGTTGTTTCATAAAGGTCTCTGAAGAGAGCTTTCTGGGTTTCCCGGGTTTGCTGCCACTGACATAATTTTTACACCCTTTGTTGGTAACTCCAGAGTCTTGGTACGTGTCGTTAAGAGTGAAAAGACTGACGTAGGTCAGAATTTTCTTTCATAAGTTTTGCTGTTACTGGTTTGCAATCTCACATGGCCCAATACTAGCACTAAATTTCTGATTCTTGGATTCTAAAGAGTTTAGGAAGTTTAGAACCCAAGTCATTCTTAGGTTCTGAAGAGTTTACAGACCCTTATTCAAAGGTTAAAATAGAGCATTACTTCCTGTAGAAAACACTATATGTAGTTCAGTAGGAACAGATTTGGAGAGTTCATGGCCAAATCAGTGATGTGGGAGGAGAAACATAAACAGTCTTCAGTTCTTGCTTTTGCTTTGAAAGTGGAGGTACCCAGACCCCAGAAAATTTTAGGAGACAATCAGCAAATATCACACAAACACATCAGTCCACCTCTTTCATCATAGGAATGTCACAAACCTGTGTCCAAGCAAGAACCTTGATATTTTCTTAGTCTTCAGACCTTGTCTGCAGATTTTTGCACTTAAATTAAGTAGTCTTTTTGTATGATTGATCTGCTGGTAGTTGAGTGCATCTTTACACATTACTCATCAGCATCATGCGTAAGTTATAACACAGCCTGGTTTTACTTCCTTGTAGAACACTAAGAATCGTAACTGTCTTTTTATTGAAATCTGAGAAAGAGATACAGCCTTAGTTAGGGGACCGATTTGCTTCATTTCTGTCCTGCTTCCCTTGAATTCCCCGCAGATATAACCAAGTGGCCATTTGGCCCATTCTGGAGCAGTTTGTGGCCAGTTTCAAAGGACTGGCTGGAGGTTGCCTTTGGGAAATATTTCCCTGTGTTTGTGGCTTGAAAGATTTCATATAATGTTTTCCAGGTGTTAGCCCACCTAACAAAAGATACGGAATACTCGGTGCTTTGCATATAAAGTGTACCTCTAAATCTCAAATATCTGTGAATCTAAAAGTTATTGGACAAAGAGACAAGCTAGAAGCAGATGGGACATGGAAATAAAAAAACCCAAAACTATAAGTGGATGTTGGTGGTATTCTTTTCTAGATAATGTTATTTCTGAGGTTTGAGAATTTCTAGTCTCAAAACTATCCATTTTTTTCTGCCTCATTTTTCAGCTTCATTATGCTGTCATTGTAAGTAATTTATCTCTAATTTTGTTGCAGTGGTGTTTTTCTGATTATTTAAAAGATACAAAGCTACTCAGGAAAATGACAAGACCTTGTTCTTGGTTTCACTTTTGTCCTTAAGCTGAATGAATCCTTTTGAAGTGAAAGTATTGGGCAGTAGAGGTCTCGTTTTTGCTCCACTTTAATGTATGTTCTAATTGTTGTTTCACTAACTAACATTTGGTAATACTGTCCTTGAGGGAACTTGTAGTAATTACTGTCACTGAAGTAAAAGTTTATCCATTGCTTAGCCTACATAGTAAAACTGGAAACAACTTACTTGACTCTGGGTCTTTCATGGGAATTATGCTGATAAATGATAAAGAAGGATATGACCAGTTACATTACCCAGAGTAATGAAACAACTGTACTTCTTATCTGTAGTTACTTAGCATGGATGCTAACTTCTTCTGTACGTCTGCATTTTAGGCTCAGCAGCTGCTATCTGCTTGCATAGAAAAAGTAGATGTTTCTAGCACAGAGGGATATGACTTATTCATTACACAACTGAAGGATGGTTTAAAAAATACCTCACATGAAACAGCAGCAAATCATAAAGTTGCAAAGGTAAGAATTTCTCTCTGCTGTCCAGCGTGGATTCCCAATGTGTATTATGTGTTCCTTAGCTCCCTTGTGTGAAGTTTAATTTGCTAAGGGAACAAAGTATAAGTTAGTTTCTTGCTTATAAATCCCACTGATAAAGGCAACAGTGTAAAATCAGAAATTGACTTGCATTATGTCCATGTTGGTTTTTTGTGTCCATTATTGTGTTATTTCTTGAAATCAAGAGAGGGCCAAGATATGCATTTGTTTTTGCCTTTGACACCGTTGTGGTCTATTTGTTGTTCCAATGTTAAAATTTTAAGAATATAAACTAGGCACGTTTTTTTTTAATTTAGTGGGCAACGGTTACGTTCCACCTTCCTCATCACGTTTTGAAGTCCGTCGCCAGTGCCATTGTAAATGAACTCAAGAAGATAAATCAAAATATTGCTGCCTTACCCGTAGCATCCTCTGTGATGGATAGGTTATCTTACCTCTTGCCCAGCGCACGACCAGAACTTGGCGTGGGACCTGGTCGATCTGTGGACAGGTATATTAAGACAAAATATGTGATCAATTTGACCCCTTAGTTATACCAATGTAAGCTCTTCGATGGCTTCTATGGTCCTATTCTGTACTTTCTTGCTCTTACACATACCTGTAATTAGTAATGCACAATGCGCCATCCATACTATTAAACTTAGAGGGACCTTTATGGGTGCCACAGGACTCTTTTGTTCGGGTTCTTTTTTTAACGCCAGAGAAAATTAATTCACTTTTCTCTTACTACTGATGTACACTTGCAGAGAGGTAACTGTTGCAGCCCTAAATATAGGTCCCTAGGTGGTATTTTGACATGTTAATGTCATGTGTTCACCTAGGCTTTACTCTTCATCATGTTGGATTTGGGATTTTTCTGAAAAGTCAGGTGTGTATAACTAGTTACTTAAATTACTGGCTTTACTCAAACTAGGACTGAAGCCTTATTGAGACTGCAGTAAGATATTCAATCTGCATAGCTTTAAGAGTGCTTGTATGCCTGTCTTGAATGCAAAGGGAGCACTCATTTTACTACCAAAACCAAAGCATAGATACTATGCTGCATCACAAAATCATTTCCTTTTCCTTCATATGAGAGAGTTATGCCTATGTTTTGTGTTTTCAAAGTTTAGGAAGTTGTTATCTTTGCAGAATGCATATGTGCTGCTTCTAAACTCTCTAGTCACGTTTTATGTGTTGGGAGTCAAGAGGAAATTTTACCTCTATCATGAACTAATATGAACTATTGCTTCATATCTTTCTGATCCAAGTGATAATGTGTACACAAGTGAGTAACCCAAGATTTTAACCTTCATGGTTAAAAGACCAGTTAAAATACTGATGAATCTTCCAAGTCTATAAATTAATTTCTTCTGGAAAGTTTGTATAAAAGTGTTGTTTTGCAAGCGTACTGTCATTTTTTATGGCTCAAATAATTTACTAAAATTCATTTTATTTCTTTACTTCCCTTCCTCAAGACACCATGTCTACCTGTATCTCGCCATATTGTGTTTTCAATTAGAGCACTCTGAGATCTGTCTCTCAAAATGATATAATTTCAAGTTAATACAGCCCTTCTCTGCATGTTCCAAGAATAGTTTACTTCCTTGGTAGGAAATGTGGAAACTGTCCTATAAGACAGTAAAATTTGAAACTGGGGGGCAGAAATGAAGTGATGCACTTTTCCATCTAGCAGCACTAGTTCTTGGGGTAATAATGGAGGATAAACAAGGAAAAATCTGGTAGTTGTTTTTTATGTACTATTTCAGATGAGGGACACACTGAGTGGAGGTGGAAAAGACAGGATCTTCTTTCCTTGTAGATGTTGGGTTGCAGAGGTTGATATTTTGTGACGTAATAGGTTTTAAGTGTAAATAGTATGCAGTGTGTGATGAATGCTGGGGGATTTGTGCCATGTATTAAGCCTAAAATATCACTTCAGAGTATTTTTAAAGATGCATATTCATATCTGTTCAGCTAATAAACCCAAATTTTTGCTGTAGTTGTCCCATTAAGTGTAACTCTAGCACTTCTAGATTCTGCACCTTCCTTAAATACAGAGGAACTTTAGAGATCAGATTATTTTCTGCAGTTTGGCCAAATAGGCTACATGGAAGCCTATTTTATTAAACTTTGTTTTAAGGCCTATAGGTTTTTGTAATGCTTTTGGACATTTGCTGGCAACATACTTTAGGCACCCAAGGGAGAGAACTGTTCTGTGATTATTAATGATAATTTTAGGTGTAAATTATAGATAATTATCTGTGGTATTTCTAATGGATACAAAGGCATTGAAAATATCTCATAAATAGTTTACTTCTTAAATTCTAAGTGGCAGTTGTGGTTAATGTAGAATTTTCCACCTTTCTAGGTCTTTGATGTACAGTGAAGCTAACAGACGGGAGACATTCACTTCATGGCCTCATGTAGGTTATAGGTGGGCACAGCCAGATCCTATGGCTCAAGCTGGCTTCTATCACCAGGTAAACGTTGTTCTTGGTATTGGTTCCATATTTGAAGGTTTGGGGAGCAGGAAAAAAAGTTGGGGGTGTTATTTGTTTATCTGATTGATTGTTTGTTTGTTTCTTTCAGTGATGCAAAAACCACGGTGAAAAAGTTTGTCATTCAGCTCTTTTCTTTTTCTAAGTTTAAGGGTTTTTTCTGTGTCCTGAAGTTGCTTCTTTTTTGATCACAGAAATACTGTTCTGAACTTCAGCACACAAATGCTTTTAGGTAGCAAATTGATCTGAATTAAACAAAAATAATAAAGATGGAGTTGGTTGTCACATAGAGTCTCTCTCATTAGATTGGTCAGTAGATGTTCTTTTATGTTTTACATAAAGCAAAAAAAGCAATGAGCTTGACACTGGAGTTTTCTCATCATACCAGTGGGACTTAAACTGAATTGTAACAAACAGCTGTCCTAGATGACATTACTAAATAATTAAGCCTAGGAGATAAATACAACCTCTAGGTTTTATTCCACTACTTTTGCTTATTTTTGTTTTTCATTCCTTGAAATTATTTCTACTATTAAAATGATTAATGACATGGATTTACATAGCGGTGGCTCAGCATATCATCAATATTGTCTGCCTCACTATGTCAGCTACAAAGCCTGATAGATACAAGTGGATTAAGTTTTTGAAGGACTTTCTAAGCTTGTTCAGAAGGAGAAAGGCAGGGAATTTGTATGTTAGAATTGGATCTGCGTATTTCCAGGCATATCTCAATGATTAAAAGTGTCGCTGCAAGAATGCTAAATTTTCAGTGAATGGAAATTTCTATTCTTTTTTCTCTGTTACTTTAGCTGTTAACAACTGTTCTTTGCAAAGGAGTGATGTAGAATGCTTTATATTCCACCAGATTGAAGGCATAATAAAAAATTGTTGTTTAACCTGGGCTTTCAAGGCATGGAGATGTCCAGCTATTCTAGTGAGGTTCTAAAATTTTTGAACCTTACGAACGTTTTCCAAAGGAAACAAAAAATATTTTAAGATCAATGCTGAGTTCTGTTCTCTGCCTATGTGGTTTTTTTCCAGTTTCGGTTCTGAATATTTTCTACATGGTTTCTATGTGGTATAGCCCTTTGGGGTTTATTGTTTTTTGGGGGGTTTGTTTGGGTTTTTTGGTGTTGTTTGTCTGTTTTTTTAATGTGAAATGCTGCTACTGTAATTTGTGGCCTTTTATACATTTGATGTGGAGCCTTGCTCTGCCACTAGAAGGGAGAGGACTTGATCACCTAGCTCAAGTGTTTTGTAGTATATAACTGTACAAATTTCAAGTGTTTCTTCTTACTTTTGTAGCCTGCTTCATCAGGAGATGACAGAGCCATGTGTTTTACCTGTAGTGTGTGTTTGGTATGTTGGGAGCCTACAGATGAACCTTGGTAAGTTTAATGATCTTTAGAGTAGACTTAATTTTGTATTGGAGAGGTTAGAAATCTTTGAAGGAAAAAGATCAACATGATTTCAGTGGGATTTTTGGTGAGTTTAGGGAGTATCACTGACAAGAATGGATTTCTAGAAAGATTCCATGGAAAAGACAATTCAAATTTCTGCATAAACAAAATACGCAATAAATTGTAGTTGGTTTTATTTGTGAGTTTATTTTGTCTTTTTCATTTCAAGTTGTTCCATTGCAAAGATGGGAGCCAGCATTGCTTTGCTTTGCAGGCATCTAAACTCAATGTCTGTGTAACTGACATTTTTTTTTTAGTTGTTATATTGCAGTGTCGATGCAGTGTATATTTGCCTGTTGCCTGAAACTGCAAGATCCATTATTAATGTCCTGATTCAGCAAAAATTGTGCATAGTGACAGAAATGCAGGACCTTATGTTGATTTAAAAGGATTTTCAATGTAATATTTGTCTTGATTATATGGTAATTTATTATTTGAACAATCAGATCTCTGAGTTGCTGGAAACTTTCCTTTGTAATATTATCTTCAGAGTCCTTTTGTCCTCCTTTGCTTTCTTAATTTCCAAACATTCTGTCGTACTGTGATTTCTCTTTGCCACATCTCTGCCTTAAGTATATATTGAGATTAGAAGTCTAGTTTTTTTCATGCTTCTTGATCAATGTATTTGAGCTTCCTAAGTGTGAATGTAGAACTAAAAACAGGACGTTGCTTCATGTTGGTAAAGTTACTCACAGTATTATCTCATAACATTGGAATTCCAATGTATGTTCTCTATAATTCAGTCCATGCTTTTCTTCATGAGAACATCATGGTCTACTGCCTGTAGAACAATTTTTTTTTTTTAAATGGACTAATTATATTAAGAGCACTGTGTGTAGATTCCTCCACTTGAATATGAATATCCATTAAATGATCAGAGATTTTAATACAGTCTGCTATTGAGAAATAGCAGGGAAACTTGCATTAGTAACTTCCAAACTATTGTATTGTTGCAATACAGTTCAAGCAGTTAAGTTTCAGCTTCAGTTCAAGGGCTGAATTTGTGTATGCTGTGCATATTTTTCACAGTCAGAAATCAATGTTTGTTCTGGTTGTTTTTTAATATGAAAAGGTCTGAACATGAGAGACATTCCCCAAACTGCCCATTTGTGAAGGGTGAGCACACTCAGAATGTACCTCTTTCAGTCACACTGGCAACAAGTCCAGCACAATTTCCCTGCACAGATGGCACTGACAGAATAGCCTGCTTTGGATCTGGAAGTTGCCCTCATTTTCTAGCTGCTGCAACAAAACGAGGAAAGATCTGCATATGGGATGTTTCCAAACTTATGAAGGTATACAATATAACCAACCAGTTTTTATTAACTAATTACAAAATAAGCATATTTTGATTTAAATCGAGTACATCTTCTGTTTTTTTTTCTTGTTATTTCTCAGGTCCACTTAAAATTTGAGATCAATGCATATGACCCAGCTATTGTGCAGCAACTTATGTTATCAGGAGAACAGAGCTCAGGGGTTGACTCAAGGAGACCAACACTGGCATGGCTAGAAGATTCATCTAGCTGCTCAGATATACCAAAATTAGAAGGAGACAGGTATGCCAATCTACAAAATAAGAAATATGAAATGCTGCTGTGTAAGTGGTAAATGCTGTTTAACTAAGTCATGCCTTGTGAAACATAAGAATGGTAAGATTATTTTTTTCATGGAGATAATTTTTTGTAATCACGGTGTATCTGTTCCCAATTCAGTACTTAAAAACCAAATAATCTAAACCCCTATCTTTGCAGCCACTTCCATTTTATTCCTCTTATTTCGGTTTTTACACTCCGGTAAGAGAGAGACACTAGATCTCATTGGTGCCCTTTGTTGATGTTCCAGAGGCTGAGGAAAAGAAGACAGGAATATAAGTTTTGGAACAGCTTTTCATTTTAATTATGGATGATGCATTTCAAGTTTTGAGAGTATATGCTACTCACAGGCTTCTGGAACATGTTTTTCTCTGATCACTTCTCTGTAGTTTCTGATTCTGTCATTCTGAAAAGAAATTATGTGGATGTGCTAGGAATTGCTTTCATTTTGTACCTTTAACACATGCATATAGACTCTAAGCAATCAGACAGCACTGTCCCTAGCTTTTAGATAAGCTAGAGGGGCTAGAAGGTATGCCAGTGCTTAGAAAGTGTCATGTGAGAAAAAGCAGTATTACATTTATGCCTCTAGCAGCCTGTTACTGGAAACTGTTACCAAAAGTCAAAGGAGTGAGCAATTGTTGGAGTACCCAGGACAAAATGTGGGGAGTCTTGCTAGTTTTCTGAATGCTGCTTCTTAAAATTCAGCATCACATAAAGTAACAGTACTGCTACATGCACAGGAAAGGAAATCTTTGGTTTTAAACTTGGTGTCATTCCTGCAGTGCTGCAGAGCAAATATGAAGCTTAGGCGTCTGAAGAGGGTATGTAGAAACCTGGGCAACATCGGAATGTGTAGCCTAACAGCTGCTGGAGCTTGGGCCTTTCCTGTAGCTTCAGGGGTGTAAGCTCCTTAAAGGTTAAAGATTTAAGCCATTTTTAAGAGCTGGTTAAAGGACAGTTCAATCAGCGCCATCATACTGCTCAGAACTAAGCATCCTTCACTTCACTTAATCTGTATAAAATTTATGATCACTTTCACACTTAAGGGGAAACTGGATGAAAATAAAAGTCTTGAACTGTTGCTGTCATATCGTGGAGTGAAGGTTAATCAGGTTTGACCCAAAAAAGATGTGTTTTTTGGGCATGAGGAGGAAGCATCTGGTTTGTTGCAATCTGGGAGTCTGATTCGGTGATGTGAGTATTTTACCTGAAGCTACAAAGGCATTACTGTTCTTCCTTTGTGTAAAGAGGCTGTAATAGGAAATGATTTCTTGTATTGGTAAAGCCAGATGCATAAAGTCTTCATATATTTGGAGAACTACAGAAGGACCTAATTTTCTTGAAGAGGTGTCTTGAACAGAATCCACTTTTATTAAAAAATTATTAATCTGTTAATATTTTTTAAAGCAACACACTGTTCATACACTCTTTTTGTACTAGCTACGAAATCACCATGGTAGAACTGAAGACCATTCTGGTAGCATCAGTTTTCAGTGACTATTTTAGGAACTTAAAAGAGCATGTTATCAAGTTTTGGAGGTTTTGTATGTTTGGTTTTGTTTTTATTGTCAAGTTTCCTAAGAACTGACTTTTATTTGAATTTCATTTTTCTGAATTGTTGGGAATACAATAGTAGAATGAGGCAAATGGAAAGCTGGTCTACTGCTTTGATGATGGAAAAAAACCCCTTTTGTTAGTGTCTGGACCAGCTCATCAATGGATGTAAAATGCTGACTAAAAGAAATTCCAGATTATAATACACATTGCATTTTTTACCAGATTTTTCTTCTTTTTGATTTAATTAAAAATAGGAATGCAGCTACACTGTACATGGTGTCATTAGTATATTTATTTAATTTTTTTCAGTGATGATCTGCTGGAGGATTCAGACAGTGAAGAGCATTCCAGATCAGAATCTGTGACAGGTAGGTTCTGTCTAATCCATCTAATAGTTTAGAGGTCAGGAAGAAAGTTTTTCTTCTCAGGCTTTGAAAAAAGCTTTGTGAAAAGCAAAGGAGATTATAGTCACAGATTTAGAAAAAAGAGAACTGATAATATATTCACTGTATTAGGAAAAAAAGATTCACCTTGAAAGTATTGCAAATATTTAAGTCACTGTGTGGTGGAGAGATTACATACAGGAGAAAAGAAATACTTTACCTTGGTTAATAAATGTCTAATTTGACAACAAGCATTGCTTATCTTCCTGTCAATAAAACACACAAACCAAATTAAAAGAACTTACTTGGAACCAGAAACAAAGTGTATCTGTACAAAACTCTTTAAATTCAGGGGATTGCCAGAGAAAATTTCTGTATCTTGATTGTTTCCCTGTGGGTTTGCACTTTGACAGTTATTTCTGTTCCTGATTAAAGAACAGTACTATGTATGGTGGTGGTGTATAATTTTCTTAGAGTTTGAATTAGAAATTTTGATGGGAGAAATTATTACCTGTTTTCTATAATTTAGTTTAACATCTTTGAGGATCAGCAAGTGGTGAAAAAAGAACATGTGCATTGAAACAAGGAAATAGACTTGCTAGATTTTTTTTCAGCAAAGACGTTAACTAAGATCTTGGGAAGTATCAAGATTTATAGTATCAAGTTTTAGTTTTTCAACTAAGATTGGAAAATAAATCTGCAGAATTCATGGTACTGGATTGTTAAGGAAGAAAGGGGGAGCAGGATATGGCAGAACATGAATTGAGTTGATTAGATCAGTTGGATTTCAGTGTGGTGGTCTAGCCTAAGCGGAATAATTGGTAGAAAGATAATGCTGTTTCCTGGGAGACTGGTGACAAAGGCTGATGTCCTGTTCTCTTTACTTTCATTTTTGCTGACAAAAATAGGAGAACCATTAGTCTTTGTGGAAGGACTGGTTCTGGGCCTCTTCTATTGCTTCTTGAGATCAGATCTTGAACAAATGGAATGTTTTACATACTGGAACTGTAGACCATTTACTTTTTTGTTAATTATGATGATAAGTTCATAATATATGCAGATACGATTCCTTTTATTTGAACATATATTATGTTAAGCATTTTTGTTTTAAAGGGCATACATCACAAAAAGAAACTATGGAAGTCAGCCTGGATATAACAGCTCTCAGCATTCTTCAGCAACCTGAAAAACTTCAGTGGGAAATTGTTGCAAATGTTCTGGAGGACACGGTTAAGGATCTAGAAGAACTTGGGGCAAATCCTTGTTTAGCCAACTGTAAAAGTGAAAAGATGAAGGAAAAACATCTAGAACAACACAACATTCCCTTTCCTTGTTTGTTAGCTGGAGGTCTATTAACATACAAATCACCTGCTACCTCTCCTGTTAGCAGTAACTCTCAGAGGTCACTGGATGGCTTAAGTAGGACTCGAGGTGAGAGTGTCTCGGAACAGGGATCAACCGACAACGAATCCTGCACTAATTCAGAACTGAATTCCCCTCTGGTAAGGAGGACTTTACCTGTATTGCTGCTATACAGCATAAAGGAGTCTGATGAGAAAGCAGGAAAACTCTTTTCACAGATGAACAATATTATGAGTAAAAGTATACATGATGATGGTTTCACAGTTCCGCAGATCATTGAAATGGAGCTGGACAGTCAGGAGCAGCTGCTGTTACAGGATCCCCCTGTGACTTACATTCAGCAGTTTGCAGATGCTGCAGCCAACCTTACTTCTCCGGACTCAGACAAGTGGAGCTCTATGGTCCCCAAGCCTGGGACACTGGTTCAGTGCCTGCGTCTGCCAAAGTTTGCAGAGGAGGAGAACCTGTGTGTAGATTCAATCACTCCTTGTGCAGATGGAGTTCATTTGTTAGTAGGACTGCGGACTTGTCCTGCTGAATCTCTGAGTGCAATAAATCAAGTAGAGGCCTTGAATAATTTAAATAAATTAAACTCGGCGCTATGTAATAGAAGGAAGGGAGAACTAGAATCAAGTCTTGCTGTAGTGAATGGCACAAGTATTGATGTAATCCAGCATGACTCACCAGCAGATGTACCAACTCCTTTAATAATTCAACCTGAACAGAGAAGTGTTAGTGGTGGATACCTAGTGCTTTATAAGATGAATTATGCCACTAGAATAGTTACTTTAGAGGAGGAACCAGTAAAAATCCAGCATATCAAAGACCCCCAAGACACAATTACCTCAATGATTTTGCTCCCACCAGATATATTGGATAACCGAGAGGATGACTGTGAGGAGCCTGTAGAGGAAATACAATTAACTTCTAAAAATGGCAATGGGAGAGAGAGAAGATCTGAGATCTCTACTCTTGGGCACCTGGTAATAACTACTCAGGGTGGATATGTAAAAATACTAGATCTTTCAAACTTTGAAATTCTGGCCAAAGTGGAGCCACCTAAAAAAGAGGGCACTGAGGAACCAGATATGTTTGTCTCTGTGATATACTGTTCGGGCACAGACAGATTATGTGCATGTACCAAAGGTAAGACTTTTTTTAAAGTTTTTTTTTCACTGTTGTTTTGACTGTATTTGGATTATGTTGTAGAATGCTAAAATCTAAATTTCAGAATTGTAATAGTTGAATTCCACTTAATTCATCTACAGTTTACTTGTGTTCTAGAGAGGACAAACTCAAATTCCTCCATGTTAAATATAGATTTCAACCTCCATAATGGGAATATCTCATGGGTATATCCAGTGTACTGGTAAATTTGTTTTTCTAGAGGCACAGGTTTTCTCAAATCCAAAACAAATAGAAGTAACTCATGTGTGTAATTATTTTTGTGCTACAGATTGATGTTTCAGAAAAATATACCCTGTCTGTAGTTGGCAGTATAAAGAAGGTAGAAAAGACAATGCCTTTATATGCAAGATCTTCTTCAGAATGAACAGGGCATTTTGAGGGAAGGGAGCAGGCAGGAGTGGAATGTAACTGGAGTCCAGGCAACTGCTACTTCACAGAAATCCTTAAATTGCCACACACCTCTCTGCTTCTTGGTGTTGTACTGGGGCAGTGGAAGCAGCTCTGGCTTTCATCCAGCTGAGTTCCTCTGTGCTCCAGTGTCTCATCTGCTTCTCTTGCATTTGAATGCAGCTCAGGTGGAAAAGCTCAGCCTGTCAGAGGGACTAAGCTGGTGGCATGGTTCACACATGTCAGATGAACTCTTGACTGATACTGTGTTGGATGTTTCTAGAAGAATTTAAATGGACACATTTCCTCATTTCATAGTCTTGTCATATTAACAGCTTAGGAGGACTGTGTAAATTAGTATTGGAGTTTGCAGATTCCCAACAGAAACATTCATATGTACTAAATTGGGGTTTTTTGGTAACTGCTTTTGAAGAAATGTCTATTAGACTGTTTTAGCTTTATTTAATAACGCTTTTTCCTAGGTAAAATGGAACTCTGAAAGGTTAATTGCCTTTGAAAAATGTTAGTGTATCCTATCCTTGTCAAAATGTTTTTGCCTGTACTTTGTGGATCAGACTGCAGTCTCCTTTAAAATAACACCCAAATCTTCCTACAGTGGTGTTGTTTGTTTTTATTTCCCCTACAAAATTGTGCTACTATTAATTTATTTCTTACATTAAATACATTCTGTCTTTTTTGTGTTTTAAGATTAAAGTCAAAGGGCTAATTGTTACTATACACGGTTCTTTCCCATCCCATGATGGTGTGTGTGGTAATTATATTCTTGTAGTGTTCGGTATTATCTAAACCTGTTTTGGGGCCTTGAGTGTAAGATAAAAAGGTCTGTCGAGTTGGGAGCATTTATTCTGTGTGTGTAGGAGTATTTATCTCTTCTGCCTAGATAACCACCACCTCTGTTACTGACTGGAGAATACTTTGTCTTCCTTATAATAGACAAGCACATCAGTCGATTTTCTCTGTAAATATCTCTGTATTTTTTCTCTCTGAGACTGTTATAATATCCATCTAGTAATTTATAAATAGCTTTGCTGTGACTTCTTTTGTTCTTGCTGCCTTTAAGGTGAAGGAGAATTTTTTTTTTCTTCTGTGGTCCTGTATGCCACAGATATCCCTCTGCCCTCAAGTTTCCTTTTTGAATACAGTACTTTGATAAATCTTTTTTTTAATCCATTGATTATTCTTATTTTAATTTATACCGGCTGCACTGCCATTTAGAACTTGATTTTATGCTCTGCAAGAAAACTAGAATGAACTTGAGTATTCATTATTTTAATTGTTAAATGTCTCTAGAATGTTTCAATTTCTATTCCTTTTTTTCACATATTCGTAACCTCCTAGTGTTATTTTTCTCACTTTTGAGAAATTAAGTTTCCAAAGCTATCATAAATACTAAGGTATCAATGTCCATTAGCAGTCTGGGTTGCAGAGTCTAATACTAGAGACATATGAAGCCTGAGTCCTAATGTTTATGCCAGAATTTATGAAACGTTATAAAGAATGAATTGATCTTACATGTTTATAAACTGTACCACATAAAATTGAGGAATACTGTAAGAAAAAGCAAACAAACCCCCTCAACTACTAGTACATTTTTTAATCTTGTATCTTATTGTACATTTGAATAACTTGTAAGCAATAGGTTTTGCTTAATTTTTGTTGTGTCGATTCATAACCATCCTTCAGCCATTCTGCTTTAAGTAGGTAAAATTGCTTGCTTATCTGTCAGGCAGCAGCAGATTAGGTTTTTTTGCTTTTAATGCAGTTTTCTTAGGCTTCATCCAAAATAATTTTGAGGCCTTTGCTCTATCCTTACTATCACACATGGGTTGGTGCCTAAAGCCTGACAGCATTAAGATGACACATACTGAAAGTAGAATAGCCACATGCCCTGATGTGTTTAAAGTTAATCCCTCTAGCAAGTACCTTCTAGTGCAGGGACTTAAGTGAAAGTGCTAAGCAGATTTGGCACCTATAGGCACTTGAAATGCTTTGAAGTTATTGGAAAACTATTCAAGAATATAAGCAGTAGTCTTTCCTCTTCACATGCTTGGATGGTAGGAGTAGGCAAAGAGATAGCAGAATGAGTGACAGTTTTGAATGCAGAATAGCCTTCTTTTTTTCTGCTGCTTCTGCTTGTTGACATTATTTTCACTGGTAGATTATGTTCTCCCAGATCTGCCAATTAAAGATGTAACTGAAGAGCAACCCCTGTGTAAATGGGTGTTCCAGGGCTTTGAGTGGTTGTAAGTAAAGATGTTTCAGACCTGTATTTGACATCATCCATCTTTGTGAGCTGAGGATCATTGCTGTTCTTACAGAGCTTCCAAACATTGTCTCTTGGCATCATCTTCAGGTCCTTTGCTGTTTCATCAAGGTTTACATGCAGTTAACTTCCAGGGGGGAAGTGTGCAAGTGTAGTTTTGTGTCCAGTTCTATTAAGTAAACATAGTGGACCTAAATATCTTTTTATTTTTCTTTTTTCTCATTCCCTTGGCCAAAGTAGATTATAGTTAATAGCCCCTTAGTAGTGCTTTGTGTTATCATATGGGGAGTTTAATTGTTTTGTCTTGTGTTGTTAATATAAAACAGCTTAAGTTCTGCTTTTATAGCATCCAGAATACGTAAATTCTTTACTGTAACACTTTGCATTAAGCTGACGTATATTGTTTTTATAATAGGGTGGCAGGTCTAGGATGGTTAGTTAATGATACTTGAAGCCTGTTACCTGGTTTCTAAGAGGATCAGATATAGTTTGTTCTGGATGTGTAAATTTCCAGAGCTACAGTTGTCACTGCCTTCTTTATATCTCAATGTCCATGTCATTATTATGCTTCTTTATTTAAATTGCAGTCCTACAAAAAATTACCTAAGAAAATTACATGCAATATGCATTCTGCTTTTTTCTTTTGTTCAGTTTGGTTTGGATTGTTTCCTTAATTTAGCTGCTAAGCTCAGTGTTTGCCATTAATACATTTTTGTTGGACTTTACTTTAGAATATAGAATGATGTGAAAAAATAGTCATATCTGAAAAGTTCTTTTTTTATCTAACATAAGGGTGCAAATCTCTGCTGTGTTTTCTTTTGGCAGTTTTAAAAATTGTACATTTTTTTTTCTCAGAGTATGTTTATAAACAGCATTAAGATTTGTAAGCTTTCTACCTTTCACTGTTACTGATGTTCTCCCTTTTCAAGTTGTGAACTTCAGTGGGTGAAGCTCTCTAAAGAAATATTATCAAGTCAGAAAATGAGGTGGCATTTCTTGCAAATCCCACACAAAGTGTAGCATTGAAATGTACAAGTTGTTGAGGTGAAGCTGGTACTTTCCACCCAGACTGGGTGGTCAAGTAGGTGTTAAAATGTGCATAATCTGAGTGCTGTTGTTCCCTCAAGTGAGTGAAGCATTCCTGGATTGTGCTTGCCTGAAATTTGCAATCTAATTCTTTCCCAGATCTAGTTTGTGAATGTCTGTGTTGAGTGGAGGTTTTACTGTAAATCATTTCCCCATTGAGTCCTATTAGATATTCTGTTATTTGTCTTTGCCTTACATCTAGCAGAAATTCTCTCAACAGAAGATCAACATGGTTTTTACTAAGGGGTTCTTCAGGAGGTCCCTAAATTAATTTGCTTATATTTTCAGTGTAATTATTATTTGGAAGTTTGTAAAATTTTTATCTTGAGAAAGAAGAGCTTTAGTGTGCTTTTTTGTTCTAGCAGTTCTCTTTTCTGCCTATATTGCTTCAGAGCCTGCAGACAAAAAGAAACAGCCCCAATCGAAGTTCCATGATCACCTTTTCATTGGCAGCAATCCCTAGCATTGTGCCAGTTTTTTTGGGTATTGTCTTGAGTTAGCCAGAGTTGGAAGCTGTAAGAAGACTGTGACCATTGAATGTAACCCATCATGTACATTATGTATCTTAGTGATTATTTTTTTTTTTCACTTCTGGTTCAGAGCACTTTTAACTTCAGCTGTCTGCTTTGGGATAATATTTTTTTTTTCTTTTCTCTCTACATTCTTACCTGCGGTGATACGTTATAGCAAGAGTTTTTCTAGTCACTTTTCTAGTCACTCACTTTGTGAGACAAAGTAGTGATTTTTTCAAAATGGAATTTGTTATGCTGAAAGTGAGTTGTCTGGGTTAATATTTCTAGTTGCAGGCCAGGCAGAACTGGATGGTACTTTGCTTTCTTGCTCTTGAGTTGTATGCAGTGTATTTATTTTTATTACTCTCTGTACTTTTTCTGTTGTTTTGGCTTTTTTGTGTTGGGGTTTTTGTTTCTGGTTTTCGTTTTGTGGGTTTGTTTTGGCTTTGTGGGTTTGGTTTTTCCTTCTATGTCATTAGACTTAGTAAGCGTTGCATTTTGTGTTTTTGAAGTTCAGGAATCAAATCAGTGTTTTCCATTTTCTGCCTCCATTGACAACTGGGGTCTAATAGAGTTGGGGAGAGATCAAGTTTATTTCATGTTGGAGTTAGTGTTGGAAGTGGTGCTAAGAGATCATCTTCAAGTCATAATCAATTAGACTTACCCATTCAGAAGAACAGTACTCATAAGCCTGTTTTCAAAGTTCTTCAACATGGAGAATGTTGTCCTTGGTGATGATTTTTTTTTCCTTAGTTTTTAGCCTGTATAATCTTTGTTGCTTTGGAGTCCTTATTGCTCTACTGTCTGTTATGAATATAGCAAAGAAATGGCTTCAAAAAGGAATGGAAGACAGAGCTTATTTAGTACTGTCCTGCTCCAACTACTTATTTTCTGAAGCTGTATATCTCCCTTTTAAACTTTTCTCAGGGCCCTTGAAAGAAAAAAAAACCCTTGCTCTCCTTACCTAAAGACCTGCGCAAGTCAGTCCACATGGTTCTTGATGAGATACTCAAAACCAGGCAGAGTGATCCTGCAGATGTCTTGGAATGGAACAGAATTCCATAGGAGCTATGCAGTCTGTACATACCATGTGTGCATATACATAGTGGGATATTTGCTCTTTTGAGCAGGAAATTGAATCCAGTTTATCCTCTGACTCACAAGAGTTGCTCTTACAGAACTGCTGGCTAGCTGATTTTCCTTCATCCCATAATAGTGCATTTAATTACTTTTGCTAGGCGTAGTAACTTTCACTTATCCCTATTCAATTGAATTCTATTTTTACATAAGCCAGCATGGATTTTCACAGCTGAAATCTCCAAGAATAGTGTAAAGCCTGCTGAAGTGAGGTTTTGGGGAAGCTTTCTCGAGGACATTTTTCAAGTGTTCTGAACTGATATGGTTAGAGCTAACCCCTTCTCTGCAGCCTAGTGGTACGATGAGAACTGTGAAGTTGTTTAGTGGATACTTCTGTGTGGTGTGGGGTTTTTTTGTTTGTTTTTTTCTTAATTCCTTTAGCCACTCAGGTATCGCTTAAGTGTGTTCTCTTGTTTTGATTTGCTATCAATGGTTGTGTTGCTCTTCCAGACTTCTTCCAGAGTGCAGGATGTGTTCAGGATACTGAGTGTTCCACCAAATTGGCTTTGACTGTGGTGGCCTAATCTCTGGCATTTCTCTAACTTCTGCCAATGCTGCATTCCTGGAAATTATAACTGTTTTGCAAGGGTGAAGCTTGTGATTTATTTGAATTTATGATTCTTATGGTCTGTGTTCTTGAGTTTAAGCAAATTGCAGACTTTAAATACAATTCAGAACTAAGTTAACTGTCTTTTGCATGTGTTAACTGTTATTTTGAAGAATTATAATGATGCTGATTTCCAATTATTCTCCTTTGTGATCACTGAGTGTCAGTTCTTGTATCATCTTGGTGGTTCAACAGAAGCATTTATCACTGCTGTCAAAGTGATGCAAGCAGAGAAGTCTACAGAAAAGCTACTTCTTAGGGTGTTTGCTACCTAATTAGAAGATGGAATGAGTCACAGTTTCAGCATAGTAGTGCATGCCCTCTGCCAGTAGTAATGAAAAAAAAACACCACCAAAAAGGCAGCAGCAAGTTTTAAATTTTATGTTTATATTTTCCTGGCATTTGACTATAGAAACTGTGGCATCTTTGAAACAATTAAGGTCATCAGAATGTCATCTTGGGCTATTCTATGAGAGTAAATGTCTCCTTTGTGGTACAGAAGCAAAGGTGTGTGGAGGGTTTTGGAAGTATGCACAATCAGTAATAGCTTTATAAGCTAATACTGTATAACTGAAGGTCATGATAAACTTCTTCACCAAAGCTTTTTAAAAACAAATATGAGGATGTGAGATATCTCAAGTTTAATGTAGAATTTTTCTTGGAAAAGTGTTGGGACCTTCAGGAATGCAGAGATTGTGACTCTGTTGTAGTATGGATGAAAATGGTGAGGATGTTTTTTGCTGCTGTTATTTATTGACAGAAACTCAAATTTGTTTGAAGAACCAAAATTTGTTTCTTTAAGACAAACCCAAACCAACCATCTGGAGAAGAAGTGAGACTTTGGCATAACTTTCCCTTAAAAATTCCTGAAAAGTTCTGAAATTCTTTAGCATTTCTCTTGCTGTGAGCCATAAAACTGGCAGATGATGGAAATAAGTTGAACTTCCATTGCATGAGGGTGTTTTCTTTCCAGAACAGGAGATTATCTGGTATTGGTTGTTGAGATCATCCTGATCACTGATCTTTGAGCTGTAAACATAATGTGAAACAACCTGAGGTTTGGCTTTTTACCAGGTGAAGCTGTTAAGGTCTGTGTTATCAAATGTGTACCTAATTCTCTTTGTTTGAGGGAAGTTGCTCAGTTGTGAGCTGTTTATTTTCTAAGAAACAAATTATTAATAATTGTTATTTGCTAGAAATACTTTTTACCCCCTCCACTCTTGGGATGTACTGTTATACACTGGGTGGATTGGGGCTGAGAAGGGGACACTACAGGCTTCTTACTGCATCTCAGTGATAAATGCCTCACTAGAAATGGCTTAATGAAATAGCTCTTTAAGTAAGGTAGAGTAAAAAGAGAAATATAGGTAGCGAGGAAGTCTCACATCCCTTCAGATGCCGGGAGCTGTTCTTTTGTGTGGCATCACACAGACCCTGGTGAATTTTTCCACAGCACGTTACACAGAACCTGTCTATGGAGAGGTTCTTCTTTTTGACCTCAAGTGAGAGGTAATTTGGGCTATTAGTTTCCTGGTTTTATTCTGTCTTATTAAAACAACTGTTTTGTTAAGCTGTTTGTTGTCAGGTCTTTCTTACTGAGATCCAGAAAAAAACCCTGTACCAGCTCTGTGCCTCTAACACGTTCATCCTGTGCCTCCCTGCACCTCTATCACTGGCTGGTTTGCTCCCATCACCCCTCACAGTGGAGAACATGCACCTGCTGATTATGTTTCTACCTTGGGTTTTTACTATGTGTATTATCCCAGGTTTGTTTCTGATTACCTTGATAATTTGCATAACAGGGTTTGTCATAACATTAGTCAAGACTGTAGTCAAGTTCCAGAAAAACAGCTGAAGTCTGACCCTTTCCTCTCTATTGAAATCATATGATCAGGATGTTTGTAGCTTCTAAGACTGCTAGCAGCCCCTTCTGCTTCCCCCATCCCTCTGTGAAATTAAGCATTCCCTCTCAGTGACTGCACAGTAAATGACAAAATTAATCTGTATATATGTTGTGATGAATAAGGGGTAACTTTAAACCTTTTCAAGCTTCTGTTGGAAAGTCCTGTGCAGTGAAAATTTTGGACTTGCTGTCATGATGTTGGCCTGATCATTGTTGTTACTCTGGATCTAATGAAATAACTTGAAGAGCCCCTTAGTTGGGGGTTTGGTGGGGAAATAATTTTTTTCAAATCCCAAATATTGAACTTGAAAAGGAAATTTATGCAGCCTGTACAAATGAGGTAGTGTAGGCCTTCAGTTGATACAATGGACTACTCTGTTTGCACTACGGGAAGTGTCATAATGGTTATTATTTTGCATCACTTGGGTTTTCCTCAGTTAAGCTTTAGTCCCCCTCTTCCCTAATACTTATTTTCCTTTTGTAAAATTCACATTTGGCATCATTATTTCTGTAGTTCTGTTTTGCATTAATCCTGAAAATTTTTGAGTAGTGAAGCAAATTTAATATTGCTCTATAATCTTACTGATTTCAGGTCCTGTGTAATCATTGTCATAGTTGTGTAGTACTGTAACTGCAGGCCTGCTGTCTGAGTTGCATTTTGGTGTATGCCTGTCTAAATTTTCCTCCTTTTGTTGTCTGTGATGATTTTAGGTGGAGAACTTCATTTCCTTCAGATCGGAGGGACCTGTGATGACATAGATGAAGCTGATATACTTGTAGATGGATCCCTTTCCAAAAGTGTGGAACAGTCATCAGAAGGCACTAAGCCCTTATCTAATCCTTCTAGCCCAGGCATTACAGGTAAATTGCATGTTTAAATGTATCAGAGTAATGCGTTTGTAATTTTTGGAAATTACGTGTTAATATGAATTTGAGATGTTTAGCAGCATGTTCCTTTATACTTTTTTGATGCCTGAAATTGAATTTCTGTAGTTACCATATGTCTATAGCTGATTATGGATAAGCATAACACTTCAGCAGGTTCTGATATTTTTTTTAAACAAAGCTTTTGTATCACCAATTTTTTTTCCAATCTGTACATGTTATTTTAAGTGTGGCAGACAGGGAAAACCAGATAATTGTGTATAGTTTAAATAGGCCTGAGCTCTTTATTTGGAATTAAAATAAAATTTTCATTACGTAAAATTGCAAATAAAGTTTCATGCTGAAGTTGTACTGCTCTACTTAATAGAACTACAAAACGTGTTCAGCAGGTATTGTTGCACATGGTAAAATTGATGCTCTCTATATTCAGGCAATGCAGTTGCTGTTGATAAATTAAGCTTACAATGTGAACTCTTGGATTTTTGTTCTTAGCATTTTGTCTGGATTGAGCCATGTCCAAATACTGCTGTCATTTGCTTGATAGATTCCTTCTTGCAAAGGTAGTCTGCCTTAGGACAGCAAGAAATAATTGTTCAGAGTATTTAGGGTTTATCTTCATTGCAGTTCTCATATACCAGTTCTGTCACCAGTCTGCTGCCTTTTGTAGTATCCTGGTCCACTTGGGCAGACTAAAGAGTTGGGTGAGAGGGTTGTTCCCTTTTGTAGTGAGGCAGAAGGGGAAAAATGTGAGGTATTCTGCTTGTAAGGGAGAGCAGGGAGTATGCAGGTGATGGAAGCTCTTGCATGGGCTTCTCCATCTTTTCTGAGCCCTCATCAAAGATGTTTAGTGTATATAACCTTCTACAAATCTAACAAATCTGATTTTGCTGGTTAAGCTTGAGGAAGGTTTGAATCTTGTTGATTTTGTTGATTTTAAAAATGTGTATATTTATATAGTCTTTGTTTTGCACTTCAAAGGGACTTGTTTGTGAGGGAGCTGTGAGACCATTACTATTTTGTTAAGATAGAAGCAGAGATTGTATTTGTTTTATTTTATTTGGGGTGGAGATTAGAGGCTTTGGTCATGTCTGTTGGGCCAGAAATAGGGATATACTGGGAATAGATGACCAGCAATATAAGATGTAAGAATAAATTATATAAAGCATGAAAATTAAAGTTAAGCAGTGACCCAATGGAAATGAACCATTCATATAGCCATGACTTAAGAAAAGTCATGTTTATTTTGTGTGTGTGGTGGGGAGTGTCTGCATGCAGCTGCAGAGTATGCAAAATGGCTTTTTTTTTTTTTTCTTAAACAAATTGAAAAAGGCTGTTACTTTTCTAACCAGTTTAAAACTTATTTCAAGTTTTCACTTTTTCAATAGAAAAAAAACATGTAATTCTGTAAAAGAAACCAACTATACTTGACAGCACTGGAAAATTAAGTCCTTCATTCAGTTTAGGGTTTGATTCCACTTTACATGTGATTGCTCTGAATTCATAGTTGTTTCTTTTGGAGGGGGAGTGAGAGAATAAAGCAAAGAAAGTACTGTCTTCTCAAAGCTGGAATTGTTGCATAGTTTGAGCTGTGATCTTAATTCTTATTGCAGTGCCATCTAGCTAATGAGATTCACATTTGGAATTAAAAAAAGTAAAGGCATTTGCAGTGTTACTGAAATAAAATTTCTAAAGTATTTTTAATTTCCTCAGCATTTTCATGCCTCTTGGACTGAAAAGTAGAATTCATAGTTGTTGCAATGAGAAGGAGTTTTCTGCCTGACTGGGTATTTCATGTTAAGCCTCTCCACTTTTTTGGGAAGAATTGCATATTCCTCTCTAATTTCAAGCTGGAGGATGTTAGCTTCTTGCTATCCTGTTTTCATCCTGGCTTGCTTTGCAAGATAGTCTCTAGTTCAGACTTCACTTTCTTTTTGAAACACATCATTTCTTGACAAGTAACAGATTTTCTCCAAAATGCATTTTTAAGAGAAAACACTTGGAATGTTAAGTAAATTGACATAATGCATATCTTATTTTCCATCAAGTGTTCCTTTTATTTCCTTTATTTCCTTTATTTATTTCCTGCTTCCTCAATTAATATCCTTGTTTCCTCAGGACAAAAAGTGAATATGAAAACAAGAAAATACAATATTTGTCTACCTAATGTCTTTTTAGTGCATTATGTAAAGCTTGTTTGTTTTTTCCCTTACCCCTCTTTAAAGATAAATTGGGAGCCTTTCAAAACTTTCTAGTAATCCACCGTAAAAACAAGTTTATATGGATAAGCAGGTGCCAAAGTAATGTTTTAAACAGTGATAAAAATGTTACAACTGCATAGTAAATCCATGTCTGTTTTCATGAAATGTAAAACTTTCCTGTATTTTTTTTTCTCTGAGTCAACAGAGATATTAAAATATTTTATTCGGCTTAATTACTTTTGCCTGATGCTTCTGGTTGAATCCCAGACAGCATGTTCAGAGCTCACAGTAGTTAGGAAATTTATTCCACATGACCTGTCTTCAAAGGATACTGGCTTCCAGGCTAAGGTTGTTTGGTTGGCTGTGTTTGTGGTTGTTGTTGGGATTTTTTGGTTGGTTGGTTTGGTTTTTGGTCGTCTTTTTCTTTTTTTCCTGTGTGTGGGTTTGGTTTGGTTTGGTTGGGGTATTGGGGGGGTTGGGTTTTTGGCTTTTGTTTTGGTTTTGCTTTTTTTTTAGAAAAGTCATATGTTATTAATTTTACCTGTAATAGTTTGGATATATTTCAAACTATTTATAGGGTTCTGGAAAAAAATACCTGAAAAGTCGTTTGTGTATGTTCTGTAATTATTCAGGAGTTGATCTTTTGGTGGATCAGCCATTTTCCCTGGAAACACTGACATCCCTGGTGGAACTGACCCGTTTTGAGACCTTGACACCAAGGTTCTCAGCCACAGTCCCTCCCTGTTGGGTAGAAGTCCAGCAAGAGCAGCAGCAAAGGCGACATCCTCAGCATTTGCATCAGCAGCATCATGGGGATGCAGCTCAGCATACTCGAACTTGGAAGCTACAAACAGACAGGTAGGCAGGGTAATGGTGCAAAAAGGATCATATATGTTGTTGTATAGCTGGTACAACCAGAAATGTCATGCAACTGAATTGGTTTTGTGTAGTGTGCAAGTTTAAGAATGTGTACTTTCAAAAGTAGTAATCCTTATACATGACTCTTTGTCAGATTTTAGTTGACCATGAAACAGATTGAAAAGTCAAGTTTTGAATCTGATAGAATCTGGATTTATGTCTGTTCATGTCAAGCTAAGTCTTTATATGAAAGAGGAATGTAAAGAGATGAAGTTAGAAGTTTGGGTTTAGTACTGGAAAACTTTGACATCTAATAAATGATTCATGGTGAAGATGATTAAATCACAAGCCCTTTGTTAATAGGGTAGAATATACAATCTTAAGATTGAGAGCAACATTAGCTCTTAACTAAAAATTATATTGGAAGAAAATTATTGGATTCTGCTGATTTTGTTGGTCCTTAATATCTCCTTTCCTTTTAACTTCTCCTCTTCGAGTGTCTCATACTGATCCCTGTCAAGATGTGGGATTATAGGGTTAGATGGATGAGTAATGCAATTTTATATGGTAATTCTTTTGTTGCTCAAATACATAGAAGGAGACAATCCTGTTTAATGTATTTTAAAGAATGACATTATGTTACATGCATTCTTTTTCAGTCTTTGGTTTTTTCAAAGGCTGTGTAACAAAAAAAAAAAAAAAGGCAGAATCTGGTCTGCCTTATGAATTATCGTAATACCAGTAGTTCACCTTCAGTGGTAATGTAACTAA
Organism: Florisuga fusca; assembly: GCA_038090715.1. Classification (NCBI taxonomy): domain Eukaryota; kingdom Metazoa; phylum Chordata; class Aves; order Apodiformes; family Trochilidae; genus Florisuga; species Florisuga fusca. The sequence goes on along the minus strand of JAAWXA010000011.1, from coordinate 5,146,831 downwards.
AATATTAAAATGGACTAATCCTTTTAAGAAAAGTACATGAATTCCTAATGTGCTTCGATGGTATCTGTGGTGGTGTCTGAGTTTCTTGGCTTTTTCCCAAAGTCACATAGGAAATATTTTATTCACTCATCTTATTCTCACGCTGACATATATGAAAAAACATTAAAAAAAGATGGGCTCTGTAGTGTTACACTCTTGAAATGTTTCTGAAGCTCAAAGTTCAGTAGTAGTGAAAGGTAAAATGTTGAGATGTTCTAGACAAGGGATGAAGAAGTGTGTTGGAAATATTTTGTAGTTGTGAGGATGGTGACATTAGTATTTAGGACAGATTTGTGTATTCTTTAAAAAGATGCTACAGATTTAGAGGAGTTTCAAAGGTGAGAGAAGTTGTTAAAAACTTGCATTAGATTAAGCGGAAAACTGGTACTTAGGATGTATACTAAAATATTGAGAAAATAATAAGGTAAATGAGTTTTGTTGTTGTTTTTTTTTTTGGTTCTGTGAAACTGCAAATGACTAAAGAAACACATCAAATTTGTAATTCAGTATGGCCATATGCATTGTATGCAACATACAGATGACAAGAGACTCCTGCAGACAATTCGGACTATTATTAATTTCTGATTTGGTACCAGATCTTTAACTTAAACCAACTTAAACCAAATGCCTGGAGTTTGTCTTTCAGAAAGCTTGCTCCTTGGATTTCATTCAGTCCATGCTTTGCACGATACCTGTAAGAATACTCAGAGATACTCATACAACCCCCAAATCTCTGTTTTATATTGGGCTATGTATTCTCCAAGCCAGCAGAAAGGCATGAGTGATTCTAAGGTTTTGGTCTTAGATTTGCTAGCCGAGGAGTTTTTTTCCCTGGAGTTGTGGAATAAATTTTCATTGTGTTTTGTTTACCTAAATTATTTGTACAATTAGCTGAAAATGCTTCACTGTTGCTGCTTAAACGATAACCACAAGCTCTTTTCATTTAATCTTTCGCTTCTTTCTGCCTTTCCTCCAAAAATCGGTTTTCCCATGTTGCTTTTTCTGTAAAGCAGACATGCTATTTTATTATGTGGATCTGGAATCTATTGAAAGTGTATTTTATTTGCTTGAGGAAGATACGACCATCAGGGATATTACTGTAAAAAATGCAGAGAAGTAAATGTATTTGCACCAGTCTGTAATCTATTTTTAAATGGTTTTCTGTACAGTACTTAGTCTAGCATATTATTTGATTTCAAACTTTTTTTTTTGTAATTTAGAAAAACATCTAGCCAATATTTATAGCCATATACTCAGTTTCATAGTGTTCTCAGTTATACAATTAAATAATCAGTCTCTCAATGCTACTGTATTAAAAAAAAATATTTACTGGTAAATTGAGAAGATCAGGAAGTGCAGTTATTCTAAAAATAAATAGAAATATGGAAACTGACACATGATTAATTTTATTTTCTCTTTGGTTTTAATTATTTTTTGCAAACCTTAGTGTATGTATCTATGGAACTGATTATTGAGGGGTGCTTGTTACCAGAAGTTTACACTCAAAATGTAAAGCGAAGTTTTCTTTAAAAGGAAAATATGACTCATTAAAAGAAAGCTGCACTCATTTTGCACAGCACAGGCTTCTGAGTGTGAACCGAGTAAGAAGCCCTTCTTATTCGTTATGAATTATTAAATGTATTTTTAAAAAAATATCTGAAAGTAGTATTTTGAGTCTCCTAGATGTGGCTGTTATACCACTGGAAAGCAACATCGCGTAACACCAGTTGTGAAGGCTGAGTTAAGAGAACACAAGACAGTTACTATCATGCTTTCATACACTTCACTGTTTAGCAGCTCCTTTTTTAGTGCTTTTTTTTTTTTTTTTCATAACTCCTTTTTTCTTCAGAAACGAGTAACTGGTTTTGCAGGAATATGGAAACTGAACTGTAATGAAGGTAATAGGGAATCATTTCATTGCTGTTTCCATCTGAACATTGATCTTCCCTCTCTTACCAATTGGTTTTTAACATGTTCTTCACAAAATGAATGTGGTTAACTGCAGTTTGAAAGACTTACTTCAGAAGATTATGTAGATGTCAACTAACACAAAAGTTTTTCTTCTTGTTAAAGAAAGTGTGCATAGCTGGAGAACATACTGGGTAATGCTGCTTCCTTGATCTGAGCTTTCTCTTCACACTGGGCCATTGTCTTCTTTTTTTCCTGACAGCAACAGCTGGGATGAGCATGTCTTTGAACTGGTTCTACCAAAAGCCTGTATGGTTGGACATGTGGACTTCAAGTTTGTTCTGAATTCAAACATCACAAACATTCCCCAGATTCAAGTGACTTTACTGAAAAATAAAGCTCCAGGCTTAGGGAAAGTCAACGGTAAGAAAGAACTTAGAGCATCTTTCAGAATATTATTTATTTTCTCAGACTCATTATTCTCTGAGATTGCATTACAATGATTGCTTGTAATCATGTAAATTTTCTTCTTAAACCTAACTCTATTTCTCAACATCATGGTCTGTTTTCACATACCAGGTTTAAATGTAAATTGTGAAAACAAATTGGGTAGATTTTTCAAAATCCTGATTTTATACACATAATAGTGCATAGCTCAAAAAGGTTGAAATTAATTGTTATTTTGTACTGCTTGAATCCTGCAGTCATTAAAAAATCCATTGTCATTTGTAAATCATCCTCAAGACTGACCGAAACAAATGGTGCTCTTTTAACATCTTTATGTATTTTTAAAAAATGTTATTCCAAGTCACAGAACGAAATTTTGTTAATGTCTTTTGGATGCTTAAGAGAATATAGCAAGGCACTTTATTTTTTTTTTTCTTATAGTAGATAAAACCTGGTTTCCATGGAAATTCTCTTGTCTTCTGGTTCATTAGCCAAGCTGTGTGAAAGCTGCAGTAAGATTTTACCTTTTGTTCTCTGCAGCTCTGACAGGGTAGACCAAAGTTATGAATGCTCTTGCCTTGGGAAGACTTGAACTGGACTCTGCATCTTACTAGCAATCAGGGAACCTATGAGGGGGTAGCACAAATTGAAAATCAGTTCTTTGATGTGGAAGAGTTTGTGCTTCCACTGAGATTTTCCTGTGGTGAGAGTGTTCCCATGCATGTTCTGCTGTCTTGTCTGCTAGGGATGGAAGGTATTACATGCAGCACTTCCTTTCATTGAGATATTAATCTGGCCACCTCTTTTCAAAAAACTTCTAGGACCTTGGTATTTGAGAGAAATCTTAGTGTTGGATATTATGAAATTGGCTGATGAATTTAAAATGTGTTGGAGAAAATACAGCAAGCATGATTTTAAACCTTTTTCTTTTTTTTGTAATATCAAGTAAAAACATGCCAGTTAAACAAGGACAGCAGAGCTGTACATTTTAAAGAAGAATACAGGCATACCAAAGATCATTGACATGGTTTCATACAACTTCTCACTCTAATGCATCTCCCAGTGTTTAAAAGGAAAAAAGTGAACTGGTAGCTGCTTCTAAAGAAATCTAAGAATAAAATGCTCTAGCATAGCAATATTCTTGGAGAACAGTGTATAGGATCCTTTTTAGGGTACAAAAAGGTTTAACAGTTTTAGCAGCAATTCTAGCTGTGACTGCAGGACAGAAGTCAACAGATGTTTTTGCAGGTTCTTTGTTTAATTCTTGAAGTAAAACCTTAATTTTAAGATGCAGCAGAATTTTGTTCTGTAAATGAAAAAAATAAGACAAATAGTCCATGCTGCCTGTCTGAACCAAACCTGCTTTGTTTTCAGCATGATTTTTTGGATTCAGTCCGTTTGCAGATCTGGATGTTGAATTTAATCTGAAAATCTACACCTATGAAACAAAGTAGAAGAAATGCTGAACGTTTTTCCTTTGTGTTTCAGTTTTAAATACCACTGAGGAAACTATTCTGTGAATCATAGGATCAAAGAATACTTTGGGTTGGAAGGTACCCTTAAAGGTCATCTAGTCCAACCCCTCTGCACTGAGCAGGGACATCTTCAACTGGATCAGGTTGCTGCTTTGAAGGCATTTGATTTGGCAGTGAAATAAATTGCTAGAGTGTTTTGTGGATGCTTTACAGTCCAGCATACCAAATATAAGACATCACAAAGCTCTTCCAGAAAGTGACATTTCACCTCCTGGCATGCAGTGTTGTAGAATTTGATTTTTTCTGTTGTGGACAGGGTGTAAAAAGCATGAAGTGGAGAGCCAGAGTGTATACAGGCAGTCTGAAAAGGCCTGGGGGATGTGGGAGTGCCTGTGAGGTGACATGGACAAAATCTTTTTTCTTTTTGAATCAGTTGGATTGGGGAGCCTCAGCTAACCACCATCCTCTCAAGCGTTACTCATTGCAGTTGTTTCTTATCATTTTTCAGTTCAATGGGTTTTGGAAAAGGATCTTAATGACATCTGCCTTTGTTTCTATGCACCTCCAAGTGAAGTAATAGAGCACTAATGATCCTATTTTAAGGGATGGTAAACCTAGATAATTTACATGTGTGTTGGATATTAGTTAAAATGTCCTTATTCCAGGGAAAAGTAATATTTGGGGTTGTTTGATATATTTGAAAAATGTATAAAATCTTCAGACTGAAATTTAGTTGATTTCCTCCCCCTCTTTCCTTCCATCTCTATCTCCATAGGGCAAGAAAAGAAGTGAAATTTTAAGGTAGTGAGACCTAAGGAACACATGTCACTTCTTTTCTGTTTAAAAGAAATCCTGGAACCAGTTAAATCTATAGTGTAATAACAGGAAGGCCAGAGGCATGTATCTTCCAGTTTGGAACTGGTGTTTTTGATCTAGCAGTTAATTGACTGTATGTTCCTTGTAGATTTGCTTGCATGTCTTCTTCGTCTGTGATTCATGAGAACCATTTAATCTAAAAAAGAGCTGTACTTAAGTGTTACCAAAATAATGTCTGTTCAGCAGGAGTGCTCCAGTTATTTTCATCTTAAATTATCCAATTTTCAATACTTTAATTTAATTACTTAGGACTAATCTGCAGTTGATTGTTAGGAGAAAATAATTTGGGCAGTGTTAAAGCAAACAGGTCAATAAAAGATACAGTTTTAAACTATTTGCTGCAAGTTCAGTTGCAGTCTTAGTATAAAAAAAAACCATGCCTGTATTAGAAATAGTGTTTTGGACCAAAAGGTGATAAACATGCTGCGAAAACTACTGCTTCTGTTTTCTGTGAGACCTAAGCAGTGTTTATGAAATCTTGCTATTATTTTTATTTCCAGAAGCAGCAGTAGATAGACAGATCACATTTCCTTTGTCTCCAGCTCATAATATTGAAGTGGAGAGAAATGGAAAACCAGGACTAGTTGAATTCAATGAAGAAATGCAGTATATGGACATAGAGGAACCACAATGTAAGTTGCATTTATTTTTTCTTCCTTAAAATATGAACTTGCTTTGCTTTTATTTTTTTAATGATGTACTGGAATTTCTCTGCAAAAATAGACTGATTTCTCAGCACTGCTCCATGTTGCCTCTCTCACTGTCTGTTCACTGTATGAGTTCAAAGTTTAACACAAACAAACACACACCAAAAATAATGCTGGAGAGGTTTTGCTGCTTAAAAGCAGATTGGTATTTATTTGAATTTAGAAATAAAGTCAATTGATAGGGCATGTTTCTAATTTAAACTCTTACCCTGTTCCAGAAGTATTTTGCTTTTCTTAGCTCGTTTCAGTAGAATTTTTCTTTGCCTGCCTTGCTTTTTTAGACTGCTGCTGTAAACAAAGAGATATAAACAGCTGGTAAAGAATTAATAACCAGTCATGTTAATTTTCAGCTATATCGTATTTGCTGTGCCTGTTTTTATTTATTTTTTGTTAACCAGTACTTTTCTAAAAAATCCATTAGAATCTGAAAGGCAGTCAGATTGGATCTGCACGTGGAGGGCTACAGACAAAAAATTTATAGTTGGAATGAATCAGTTCCAGAATGATAACTGTCTTTCTTGGGCCTTTCAATAGTCTTTACACCTTCCTCCCTTTTATGTGATCAGGCCTACTTAGAGCATGACTTGGGTCCCTTTCAACCCAAAACATACTGTGATTCTAAGGAAAGTGCTGCAAAGGATAGGGATGGATGGCATGAAAGGGGTGATAAAAAGTTCGGGAAGGAGGTTTTTCATTGTGAGAAAGAAATAGAAGATGAGTGATAATTTCAGTAGCTTCAATATATCATAGGAGAAACAAATGAGTCTTCTCTTTTTAATTTTTTTACAATTCTTTCTCCTTTTTTTCCTTTTTTGCTTTTATCTTTTTTTTTCCTTTTTCTTTTCCTTTTCCCTGTTTTTTCCTTTTCCTTTTTTCTTCTTTTTCTTTTTCCTTTTTTCTTTTTCCTTCTTTAAATTTTTCTTGTTTTTTTAAACTCCTCTGTCCTGCTTTAGAAAGCACTCAGTGAAATTAGAGTTGCAGATCAAAATATATTAGTTCATCCTTTTATCAGTATGTGTGGCTCTGATGAACCAGTCAACATGCATCTTGTCTATATATAGTGACTGAAAATGCTTTGAAAACTGTCATTCATGTTTCACTGGGAAATGGATAAAGGTGGACCTCAAGTAATTGTTACGTTTTCAATGCAGAGATTGTCTTACCTTAGTAATTAAGAAATTGATATGGTGTATTTTTGATTCATGTAAATGATACGGATTTTGTGACTTAATTGTAAGTAATTCAGATACATATTACTCATATTTTTTAAGGTCTTAGATTGTGTCCATTTCTGGAGGAACACAAGGAAGATATACTTTGCGGTCCAGTGTGGCTGGCTACTGGACTTGATCTATCAGGACATGCTGGAATGTTGGCACTAACAAGTCCAAAGCTTGTTAAAGGTAAAACAGTTTATTATGCTATTCCTACAAAGTATGTATGACTGAAGTGCATCTCCTACTTCTGTAGTGAGGTTTTGGTTTGTATTTATTTATTTTCCCACTGACAAATTTTGCTCTGCAACACAACCTTTCCAGAGTGATGAGGAAGTGCTATAAGTAATGTGGTTGAGCTCTGCTCATACTCTGTATCTGTGAAGTTGCAATGTTTTTACAACTTCCTGTAGTAAACTATTCAAGTTCTGCAACCCCCCCCCTCAACCTTTCTTTTTTCTCCCCACTTTTAGGCATGGCTGGTGGCAAGTACCGCTCATTTTTAATTCACGTTAAAGCAGTGAATGACAGAGGAGCAGAAGAAATCTGCAATGGTGGCATTAGACCAGTTGTTAGAATACCATCTCTAAAGCCTCAGACTAACAAGGGCCATTCCCTTGCTTCGTTGTTGGCAAAAGTGGCAGCAGGCAAGGTAATTAATAACCAAGAAAGACATCTATGTTAAAGTTGTAGAATTGGCATGAGTGTTTTCAGTAGCTGATACACCTCATCCTCTTATGAAGATATTTGTGTGTGTCTTTTAACTGTTATAACTGTAAAATTGGATGATACAGTTCACATCTTGGGGACGTTGTTAGAATGTTTGCAACATGATAAATTGCAGAATGTTGTTGAATTTTATGTTCTTTATTAAAGCAATTAATGAATTAAAGAAGTGTATTTTAGTACAATATTCAAGCCAAGATTTTACTGAACTGTATGGATTTCAGTGAACCAGGTATACAAATGAAGCAATTAAAAACCAACATGATTTATGAAATATTTTTTTTACCACCTCAAAAAACCAGGAAAAGCCATCTGGCAAAATTGAAGCCACTAATTCTTCAAGAAAATCAGATAATCTGAGAGGCTGTGACTTACTTCAAGAAGTCTCTGTAACAATTCGACGATTTAAAAAAACTTCAATTTCAAAGGAAAGGTCAGTAGGTGTTTTTTAATTCTAAAAAAGCACCAGTTTTAATTACATTTTGTATAAAATACTTAGTTCTAAAAATAACTCGGGTAATACCACAGTTTCAAGTTGTTGTTTCCTAAATTTTTTTTATATGGAAAATCCTGTAAAGTGCAAGTTTGAAGGCACTGTGCTGTGCAAGTTGTGGTAGAATCTAACATTGTGCATGAAATTCTATGTTGAGTGACTAATTGCCTGACTTGAAAAGGCAAATATAAGTAGCTTCTATTGGTAAAATAAATAAATTATTTGGACAAATGTTTATTCTTCAAAACAGAAGGATCTTCTTTCCTTCCTGTTTCACATGTTGTCTTGTTTTATACAGTAGGGAATTGACTGTTTTACAAAAAGTTTAGACTCAAATTTGTTTAACATTGTTTTTTTTTTTTTTAAATGGTTAAGGTCTCTGGATTTGTACTATGGACCTTAATACAAATAATAATATTTAGTACTTAATTTCTATAATCAACTTCCACTCCACAACTAGTGACACTAGCTCTAATGAGCTTAGAGGTCAAAGAGGCTGCAGAGAGTTGTTTGCCAGTGGTTGCCGAAGAGTATTGTAGATGATGAAAGTTTGTTTAGGTTTAGAGGTTGCTAGTTAATTGGAAAAAAAAAAACCTCCAGTGTAATATACAGTAACCTAGGAAGTTCTGTGAGCAGAAAATAGGAAGATTGTGAATGTGTGTGGAAAGTATAATCTGTGCTTATGTACTAGTTTTACTGTCATCTAGCCATTTTTTTTTAACTACTTAAAAGACCAAATACAAAGCCAGAGGGATAATTTAATGTCAGAAATGGCCGTATTGTTTAATTCTGGGTTTTATTTCTCTCCCCTTCTCCCTAGAGTTCAACGGTGTGCCATGTTACAGTTTTCAGAGTTCCATGAGAAGCTACTTAGCACTCTTTGCAAGAAGACCGATGATGGTCTCACTACAGAACATGCTCAGAGTCTTGTACTAGACACACTTTGTTGGCTAGCAGGAGTGTATTCAAATGGTCCTGGCAGGTAAGAGAGAAATTGTTTTTAAGGTAGTGTCTGTTTCTCAGTTACCAGCTCTGTTAAAAAAAGAGTAAGTTTTTATATGATTCTCTGAATTATGCAACTTGTTTTTACAGCTCAAAGGAAGGAAATGACAGTTTGCTTTCTAAAACACGTAAATGTGTCTCGGATGTAATACGTGTTTGCTTCTTTGAAGCTGGGAGGAGCATAGCTCACAAATGTGCACGATTTCTTGCACTATGCATCAGGTCAGTACTAATTATGTAGTGTTCTATTTTTATATATATTTGGGGTTTTGCATACTGTTTGGATTATGTATGTGTGTTTGTTTGATGTTGAGTTGATGAAGCAACAAGATCTAGAAAGATCTATTGTTGAGGAAAAATGTAATAGAGTATGACTTCAAAGAATATAAATCTTCAAACATCCATCTTCTGGAGGAGATTTCCTATTTCCTTCTTTATTCATTAAGGTTAAAGTGTTGATGTTTTCTTTGTAGCAATGGCAGATGTGACCCGAGTCAGCAGGGCTTTGGATCAGTTCTTCTAAAAGCTTTACTTGACAATATGCCTCTTTTGCCTGCTGCTGCAACAGGTGGTATGTATACAATGTTTGTTGTCATAAATGATACATTTGTTGTTTCCCATGTTTTGTTGGAGTCTCTTGTAAAGTAAGAATTAGGTATTTGTTCAGTTTGTACAAACTGCTTCTTGCAGGAGTCTGATCGGGTAGTATGCAAGTATGAAGTGTGCATTTGTAGATGATGGAATTATAAGCAAATTAGCTTGCTTAAAACAGAATGTTAAGACACTGACACTTTTGGGAGAGCTAAAGTAAAGTTTTAAGAATTGTCAAAGGTGTTGAACAGCCACAAATTATGTTGGCATAAGTCAGAGTCAAGATTGTTATTTCTCCAAGTTAGGGGTTTTATTCCAGGCAGCTGACTATTCAAATGATGTCCAGCTAACCAACCCTTTGTTACTTTTGCACCAAAAGGATATTTTTAAGGAAATCAAATTCCTTCCTGACCTATATTGCAGAGAAAGGATAGCATAGCATCTTCCTGGAACCTTTTGAGTGCCAAGCAGAATGGGAAGATGACTTCAAGCACTCATGTTTAGGAAGGCCTGCTTGAGTGTTTTTCACAGTAGGCTGTTAAACTGCATCTATCTTGGCATCACCAAGGACTCTTGCAGGAAAACCAGTTTGCAGTCTAAAACGATTGTTGTGCTGCCAGCCAGATAGAAACATTTGACGTGCTGCTATTGAGGATATGGAATGCACAGGAGGAAGATGTGGAAGCTTAAGTTTGTGTTTCTGTACCAAGCCACTGTACTCTGCTCCCAGAATTGAACTGTAAGGAAAGAATGCCTCCAGCAAATACAGAAGGAGACAGCAACCAAACACAGAGGATATGGGGAGAGGAGGAATTAAATCTAGAATGGTTGGCTCTGAAGGAATTGGAACCCCTAGCTTAGAACATCAAGAACATATAGATTGTTGTTCTTAGTAGAAGCAGTGGGCAGAAACTACAAATGAAGTATGTGTAAAGCTTTCTCTTGGGGACCTTTTCTTTTTCAACTAGGAATTATTTGATAAGACAAAATACTTCCGGAGACTCATGATTGCAGAATAATTCTAAATTTAAGTTTCTCAAAAAGAGGAGAGAATGCTTCCTAGACTGTTTTCAGTAAACACTGGAAACTTCATGTGTCACTTCCAGTGATTATGCTTAAAAGTATATTTTCTGAGTGGAAAATTCACATCGTGTTTTACCTAATTTTATTAATTTTTTTTAAATTCAGGATCTGTGTATTGGTATTTCGTGTTGCTGAATTATGTAAAGGATGAAGATTTGGCAGGATGTAGTACAGCTTGTGCATCATTGCTAACTGCTGTGTCCCGACAGCTGCAGGATCGCCTAACACCTATGGAAGCACTACTTCAAACAAGGTACTAAGAAATGTGGCTGTTGTAAACTTAATAATAAAAGCTGTCTAATGACATTCTATGGTCTGATGAAAAAGTTCAGCTGTTGAAAAATATAAGGTGCTTTTTTTCCTGTAAAATAGTTTTGACCTGCAACATAAAAGGTGAATTCAGTAGCTATCTTGCACTTTAAAGCACACTCAGCAAATGTGTGTATAATATTTGAAGTCTGAACAATCCGTAAACTAATGTTTTTAATTTTTAGTGTCAGGATTAACAAGGTATGTTCTATTTTGAGTATGGGAGAAATCAAATATTTTCTAACTCAGTATCCCCACAGTTAGGATAAGAATAGTAGCGGACACGTCTTTCTAATGTCATTTTGAATATGGTATCTCTTTAGCAAGGACTGTTTCTTGACTTAGTTTACTCATTTGGTCAAAATCTGCAGGCCCTTCATTTTGGTGTCTGCAGATCAAGATAATACTGTCATTTCTCTTTTTTGTGTAGAAGCTAAGTATTAAGATGAAGCAAAGCAAGTATGGCTTCACTTTTTTCCCCTTCCCTCTCTTGAAGTCATGTTTTGTTTTATTTGTGATTTGCTTTTTTCTTCTTTGCCATTGTTGAAAGGTTGTGTTACAGGTATGTTATCAGGTACAATAACCTAGCATTTGGTAAACAAATCAAAGCAGATGTCTCCTTGGAGGATTTTTTGTTGTTGTAACTTCTATATTCTTTTCTGAAGAGTGTTGCTAATGCATCTTAAAACTGCAAACATGACCATTCCTTCTGAAGGATCAGCAGAAAGCACTGTGCTTATTTAAAAGAATATGGGCTGGACAAAAGATGTTTAGTTTGTAAGATTTTATCACCTACTTACTTGAATAAACAAACTCCTCCCTGAAATTGTTCAAATAATTAGTGTTAATGTTGAGCTGATCTAATTTATTGAGTTTATTTCAGGTCTAAAACAGGCTGTGAGAATTCGTGTGTTTTAGTAACCATTTTACAGTAGCATGTGTTATCTTGCTTTGTTTATAAAAAAAGGTCATGCAGAAAACACCTTAGTCTTGCTAGGTATGCAGTCTGCACTGTTTCCATGTACATGTTTTCATGTAGCATGTAGAGAGCAACCTAGTTTAATATGTATTGTTCATAGTATAAGGCTGACATCTTAAATGTGCTACCTTATAGGTCCTTTTAAGTAACTTTTTTAGGGAATGTATGATAAATAGCAGCTCAGAGTCAGGGAAAAGGTGTGGAGGAACATCCTGTCACTATTCATTCTGGCTCTTGCCAGTAGCCAATAGTGTGAAGTGTTACATGTTTCTTACTCTTGTACCTTCATTAATGCATTCTTTCTTTTTATTCCTGCTTATTAATTTGGCCTGATTTCTATTTTTTCTCTTGTCAATTGCTGATAATAGGTATTGGTACAAAGAAATAAAGCCACTCATGTTGTTATTTCTTCAATTTTTACATTTTCTTAACTTATAAAACCCTAATTGATATGGGATCACTTTGTTGCTTGAGTGATTGTATTATGTTTTTTTCTCTTGCAACACTGCTAGAGTAGGAGTAATGAGATTTTATTCTGTTCAGGTACTTGAAGTACTGGTAAGTGTTGATTGTTGTCCCTAGCAGGCTTTTTTTTTTTTGCTTCTTACTTCAGATGGAGGAACAAGCTGAGGTGGAACTTCTTTTGCTATTTTGGAAATCAATACTGTGTTTTTATTGACTTGAGATAAAAGTCTGGTTTACCATGTGCAGGCATGTGTATTGCTGTGGCTGATCGTCTCAGGCTTGTCCTTCTAGTTTCCATGTCCGAGTGTGATTATGTGTCACGTTTCCAGAATAGTTTTACATCTTCTGAACTGTTTTGTAACAGTTAGTTACTTAGCATCATAAGCTGTTTGGAAAGGTCACCTAATAAATTAATAGTAAAGTAAATGGTAATTTTTAAGATACGCCAATCAAATAAAATGAGTTGTTTGAAACATAGAAAATTCTGGTAAGTAAATACTTGGTCTTTTTCTGTAAATAATTTCGTGTAAATTCTTATTGTTTGAATAGTTCTGTTTTTCTTATTCCATTTGCAGATATGGATTATATAGTTCTCCTTTTGATCCAGTTCTTTTTGATTTGGAAATAAGTGGCTCTTCTTGTAAAAATGTGTACAACAGCAGCATTGGAGTACAGTCAGATGAAATTGATTTGTCTGATGTTCTGTCAGGTACGTATGTTTACCAGTAATCTGCTGAGGAATAATTGGTAATTCTGTTATATTGTTTTTCTTTAGTGAAGATGTGGTTTTATACATTCCATATGCTTTATAGCTGTACATGATGCTTCATGAGTTTTTTCACATTTCCTGAACCCCTTACAGCAAGAAAAAAAGCATATTTCTGAAATCTGTCATTGGTTTTTTTGTGTTTTTGTTTGTTTGTGAATACTGTAGAACATCTAAGAAAAGGCTAGAGATTAACCAGGAAGGCTGCTGTTATTCCCTAGGTCAGTCGTCTAGGGAGCATCTATCACTTTTGTTGACCAGTGTTCTTGAGATACATTATTACTCATTTAGGCTAGCAACCATCTTAATGGCAGAGAAACCTAAATGGGTTTTTCTGAAGTTGGGAAGCTGCCATATGGTGCTCTTCTACTTAAATATTACAGATTTAATGAGATATATTTTTCTGTTTCAGTCATTAAAATATCTTAAAATCATATTTGTATCTATCTTCAAGGTTAGTTCGTAAGTGAATCTTTAGGCCAGGGCATGCTCTGAGACATTTTTTACTTGTCTGAAGATTATTTTCATAGCAAGCATACTCATCAGTTAGTGACTCCTTTCCTTTTCTTGAATGTTCCTGTCCATCTCCTTCCTATCCCTCCCTCTATGCAACTCCGAATTGGTTGGTATACTGAATAATAGTTTAGTTTTTATACTAGCTTGGTATTTGTTTTTAGTCAGTCAATTTCTTCCTCTTCCTTTCCAGTAAGATCAGTGTATTTTTGCAAATTATTTTTCTCACTGTATAGAATAGAATAATCCAGTACTCATGTATAATTTATTTATGCAATTACAAAGATTACACTATGCATCTGCTGTCACATTTGATAGTTTGGCTTAAGACACTATGTTCAGTTTTGGCAGCATTATACATTAAAAAATACATTTCCATTTATATTGTTGATCTGATAATAGTTTCTGTTCCACAGTGTGAAGTAATAAAATATGTAGATTATTTATTATATTTAGGTGTCTCTTTTGACTTTTCAGGGCTTCAAATGTCACTATCAAGAAAACGTGATTGTGCAGATATTGATTCTCTTTCAGGAAATGGGAAAATAAGTAGCTGTGCAGCTGCTGAAGGTAGTTTTACTTCCCTTACTGGACTTCTTGAAGTTGAACCTCTGCACTTTACCTGCGTTTCAACAAGTGATGGAACTAGAATAGAAAGGGACGATGCAAGTACGTTTACTGGTATATACAATTTTTCATTTTTTCTATCAAGTTCTACAATATAATAATTCTATTTGGACATAATAAGCACTGTTTGACAACCTTGCCTGTAGTTCTATACGTGTTGAATGTATTATTTTTTAAATAGTTAGTATATGTGTAGCTAATCATCTTAGAACTTAAAAAACAAATCGGGTTCCAACCTTTTGAGTTGGAATCAACTTTTTTCTATCAGAGAGCACATATAAGCTTGCATCTTTACCTTGCAGCCTTATGTGGCAAAGGGATTATAGGGCATTAGGTGGCTCTTCTGTAATGAAAACATTGTATGTATGATGAGTTTGAGTAGTCTTTAAACCATATGCTGTGGCAAGAACTGAGTAAAAAAAGATACTTATCTTCTTTTTACGTTACTCTTAACAATTAATAAGGAATTAAATTAAAAGTGTCTTTTATGATTTCTTTTCTACATACATGTGTTTTGTTTTTTGTTTGTTTGTTTGATGCCAGTGAGTACCTTTGGGGTTACCCCAGCAGTTGGTGGCCTCTCTTCTGGAACGGTTGGGGAAGCCTCGACAGCACTGAGTTCAGCAGCCCAGGTAGCTTTGCAGTCTCTCTCTCATGCAATGGCCTCAGCCGAGCAACAGCTCCAGGTGCTGCAAGAGAAACAGCAGCAGCTTTTGAAGCTTCAGCAACAGGTTGGAGGCTATTTGGCTATTTTTAATGCTGTCTCTAAACTTCAAAAGCTGAGAAAGTAGTTGCAGAGCTAGTCACTTTTTTTTTTTTTTCTTTTTTTTTCCCTCCACAGTGTATTTGAGGAAGGAACAGCTCAATGACTGAGGATCACTCTTATTAAGCAAAATGCTGAGAGTGTCTCCCATGCTGCTTTGGTCTTTCAAACTTGTTTTTTGTGTATTTTGAGGGTGGGTTGGGAGTTTGTAATCAACACTAAGTCTTAATACTTAGGTATATTGGTCTGAAATTGAAAAAACCCACTGAAATGAAAAGCACAGTTACCAACATAGGAAAGTACCGTTTATAAAGCCATTGTCAGTGTGAAGCTTGGCTGTGTATTTTGCTGTTCAGTTGTGGTTTTTTAATTATTTTTTTGTTACTCCAGTTAATAACTTTATTACTCATTTTTCTTAGCAAGTGAAGTAAAATTGAATAGTTTCATTTTTCAGCTTAAGTTGGACATCTAACATGCCTATGCTGAAGGTAGCTTGGATTTATTAAATCTAGTTGTATAATGAAAGTTGAACACCATAGTTCAGTACTGTTCCTGTGTTCACAGGCAGTATTATCTGCTACATACACTGCTTTCATTTTCCCCACAGAAGGCTAAGCTGGAAGCAAAGCTGCATCAGACGACAGCAGCGGCAGCAGCAGCAGCATCAGCAGTTGGTCCTGTTCACAACTCTGTGCCTTCTAATCCAGTAGCAGCCCCAGGTTTCTTCATCCATCCTTCAGATGTCATTCCACCCACACCAAAAACAACTCCTCTCTTTATGACTCCGCCTTTGACTCCACCTAACGAGGCAGTCTCTGCTGTTATTAATGCAGAGCTTGCTCAGCTTTTCCCAGGTTCCGTCATTGATCCCCCAACAGTTAACCTTGCAGCACATAACAAAAACACAAGCAAGTCTAGAACGGTAATTATTATTGTTTGGTGGTGGTTGTGAAACTGTAGGATGCTTTAAGCCTTGTCAGATTCTAATTTATTCTTGAGTGCTAGCAAATACCTGTTTATTTGGATGAGATGTGGGAAGTAATTTAGACAATATCAAAATGAAAACTTAAAAAAGCAAGATAGGCATTCCAGCACCTCAAAGGGTTTCTTCTAATTGGAGCTAATCTAGCTATATAAGGAGTTATTAATCCTCTGAATTTAGTAGTTAATGTAGTGTGAAGGTTCATGCTCAAATATAAGTGTTGTGAGGTGTTGTCAGAATTGTACGTATTTAAATCACAATCTTCTTCTTACACTCTTTTGTAAAGAGCAGCTTTTTATAAATGCATAGATTTTAATGACATAATTTTACTGATGTTTTCCCACTCCTCAGAATCCACTTGGATCCGGTCTTGCTCTTGCAATATCTCATGCCTCACATTTTCTTCAACCTCCACCTCATCAGTCAATTATTATAGAGCGAATGCACTCAGGTAAAACCAGAATTCCTAATAATGATTTTGACACCTTTTCTAAAATGATGTGGAATATCTTCCAAGTTCTCAGTCAAGTTGCTTAGCCTCAGTCTCACTTGGCTTTCCAAAGAAAAGATGTCTCTCCATTAGCATTTCTGTTGTATCTAAAAGGTCATGCCCCAGCATTCAGTCTTGTTTATAAAGCTGAAAAAGTTAAGGATCCTGGGGGGATATGTTGGGTCACTGGACCTATTCTGAAATAATATGTAAAAAGCTTAACAACATAAATTAAGTCTAAGCCAAATTTTTCAGAGTTTTAGTGAGAGATTCTGAGATTGTGCAGCTATGTTTAACTTCAAATATACATCTTTTGCATATATACACTGTATAAACAGTGGGTTTATTGTTTGAAAAGTAACACCACTTTTCTGATCAACAGTGCTGGTATTTTAGGCAATCCTGTGTTTTTCCCCCAGGGGCAAGAAGATTTGTGACCTTAGATTTTGGAAGACCTATATTGTTGACAGATGTATTGATCCCCACTTGTGGAGATTTGGCTTCTTTGTCAATTGACATCTGGACTTTAGGAGAAGAAGTGGATGGAAGGCGACTGGTAGTGGCTACTGACATTAGCACGCATTCACTTATTTTGCATGACTTGTTGCCACCCCCAGTTTGCAGGTTTATGAAGGTAAAAGGAGATATACTGCATACTCTTTATCTTTTAAACTCTTGATCTTTGTTATTATGTAGAATTTCTCTTCAGAACAAACTTTATTTGTCTATGAATTTTTTACTTGGTGTTTATTTGCCTGTTTTGGTACAAGTGTGTTACAATATAGCTGTGTTCTTTTTCAGATCACTGTTATTGGTCGATATGGTAGCACAAATGCCAGAGCGAAAATCCCATTAGGATTTTATTATGGCCATACATATATCTTGCCCTTTGAAAATGAGCTGAAACTAATGCATGATCCCCTCAGAGGAGAAGGTGAAGCTGCAAATCAGCCAGAAATTGATCAGCACTTGGCAATGATGGTTGCATTGCAAGAAGACATACAATGCAGGTTAGAAGAAAAGCGTGTGTGTACTTAGTAGTTGCTTTGACTTAAACCACTGGGATATCATGGTGTTATAGATGTGGAGTTTTTTCCTATGATGTTCTTCAGGCCAAAGAAAACTCTTTGTTTGTTGTAGAAGTGTAGTGAGTAGCAATAACAAAGACCATGCTATATTTTTTTTCAGTATCTCTTTTAACAGTGCATTCAAAATGGACTAGAAGTCATCTTCTGGCAGGTTGACTGTCAAATGTTTTGCCATTTCCTAATGTTTATTGAATTGCATGTTGGAATGTTTCCCTTTAGGTACAATTTGGCCTGTCATCGGTTAGAAATCCTTCTGCAGAGTATTGACCTGCCACCACTCAATAGTGCTAACAATGCCCAGTACTTTTTACGAAAGCCAGACAAGGCAGTAGAAGAAGATAGCAGAGTATTTTCTGCTTACCAGGACTGCATTCAGCTACAGCTTCAACTCAACTTGGCTCATCATGCTGTTCAGAGGCTCAAAGTAGCTTTAGGGGCAAGCAGGAAAACACTGAAGGAGCAATGCGATCCAAAAGAGTTGATTCAGATGTCATCCACAGAACAGTTACGCACCATCATTAGATATTTACTGGATACTTTGCTTAGTTTGCTTCATTCTTCCAACGGTTAGTATTTTTGGAGGTTTTGAGATTTCTGTCATGCTTGTAGAAACAATTGGCAAGTCTTTCTGTTTCTCTTTCTGTATTTTACCACTATAAAGCTTTTAAACTATTGTCAGATACATTTTACTATGATTTTAGTAGCTGGTAACATAATAGTGTAAAATTTCACCAGTGGCACCAAGCTGACGTAAACACTTCCTGCTCCCAAAAGAGGAGGAGAAGAGATCAAGGTCCTTCTCTCTTTTCCCTGGTTCTGGCTGTGAATTCCTTTGTTCAGATATTCATGCTTCTGTGGACTAACTCAATTTGCTGAAGCAACAAAAGACTGCCCAGACAGAATTAATCCTGTTTTCATAAGTAGCATCAGCTTGTGGAAGGATCCGTGAGCATTGATGCCTGTGCAACACTGGGGGTGGATTAGGCTCTTAGAAGTGGGGAGAGGAGTCAGAAATTTCTTCTGTGAGGGGAGAAAGAAGCTATAAAACCACTATTTCTACTCCATTAATTGTTTTTCATACCTGGTTAGAATTTTTAATACCTAAACTTGCCATTTGTAATAGTTCTTGGAGAAAGAAAATTCATAAGCCTGAGTAGGAGTGGTGTTTTGTTTTGTTTTAAAAAAAAGGTAGAACATTGTTCTGCTGATAGATAGGTGTGTATGTCTTGTAAGTTTCTGTGCCAGTTCATTCTTAAGTCATTTTGCATTCACATGAAATTGTGGCTTTCACCAAATTGTGTGATCTTTATGGTATACCTGCAAATTACCATCTTGACTTGTGTTCCTTCCCCCTGTGCTAATTAGTCTAGCCAAAATACCTTTTAAAACTTCCTGCAAACTTTCCTCCTATGTTTTCAAGCCATTGTCTCCTTAAACATAGTTCCTTGTTCTCTTTTCACAAAAGGACACTCAGTTCCTGTGGTTCTGCAAAGTACTTTTCATGCTCAAGCTTGTGAAGAATTATTTAAACACCTATGTATCAGTGGAACCCCAAAGATACGACTGCATACTGGCCTTCTGCTTGTTCAGCTCTGTGGAGGAGAAAGATGGTGGGGCCAATTTCTCTCAAATGTACTGCAGGAATTATACAATTCAGAGCAGCTTCTCATATTTCCACAAGACAGGTAAGGTATAAGTCTATAAGCAAGCATCAAGTTAAGCACTGAATGTGTTGATTGCTTCAGATTACTGATTGAGTTCTTTGATACTCTAAACAGTAACATTTTATTTTTATCAAGCATATTTGCTGTTCTGTGGCCTTCTGTCTTCTTTGGACAGTAACATTTATATTGTCTTTTTCTAAATTAATTAACTTGGGCATAAAAGAATAGATGGATTTGATTCTTTATCCTTGCTATTCAATATATCATCTGTCATAAGAAATAAAACAGATGAGGTATTATTTCAGATATACAAAGTGAAATGCTCTGCTGACCTCTTGAGGGTGAAACAGAAAATGTTCCTCCTAAAATACTGCATTATCCGTACAATGGAACATGGAATCCAGTTCATTTGGCGGGCCACAGTACTGCTTTTTGTAGCAATCTGTTTGTGTCTCAGATGAAAGGTTAAGGGAATACTGTTCAGTAAGAGGTGGTTCAGAATAGAACTGGATTTGGAAAAAAAAATAAATCTCAATATGTCAATTCCATTTTTAGGGTCTTCATGTTGCTTTCTTGCATTGGCCAAAGATCGCTTAGCAACAGTGGCGTTTTAGAAAGTTTACTTAATCTCCTGGACAACCTGCTGTCACCACTGCAACCTCATTTACCTGTGCACAGAAGAACTGAAGGTAGCTCTCTGATTTGGGAAACTATTTTCTGTATAAACTAGAAAATTCACAGACTAGCTCACAATTTTTGGTGTATTAAACAAAGAAATTGCTTGTTTAGTGTATTTCCAAAACACAGGTGTCTTCTAAAATGTGCTGAAACTTCTTGTTCTTAGGTGCTAAAAGAGATTCATCTTCTCACCCCTTTGTTTAGACCTGAGTAAAATCTATGTGGTTGGTTTCAGTTCAGCAAGGGAGCTTTCAAATTTTAATAGAGTGGGGGAAACATCCAGTGTTTACAACTTAGTGGCTAGGGTGAATGACTTGGAATTTAGCATTTTCAGAAAGAAGTGCCCTTTGCTTATGAGATTCTAAGTTTCAAGCTTTTGAGTTGAATTGTGGTTATGAATACAAGTTTATGTGTTTCTGCAAAGTACATGAGGATTTTTGTAATCACAAGGATTTCACAGTTTTTTTTAACCTTGGAAAAATTACTCAACTTATGTTCTCCAAACTTCATTTTCTTTGACTGTTTTGTTAGATACTCTAATTTTGAAGAAAATCTTTGTTTTTGGAAACATCAAGCTCTAAGGTACCCTGCTTGTTGGGTACATGTAGCAGAGCATTGTAGAAGATGTGTTGTTTATAATTCTTAGCGTTTTGAAAGTTGGTAAATGCCAACTGTCCTTACTTTTCACCTTGTCTCCTGATGTACACAAGCCAACAGCTGTTCTCAGAAGCTGTCCTATTGCTTCCCATTGGTCTGCCATGTACTTTCTCTATCTTGGAGGTATCCTGCTGTAGTCTAACTAGTTTGAGGCAAACTCAAGCTTACATCTCCTCTACCTCTGTTTGCACTCTCCCCACAGCTGCCAATTCCTTTCATAGCTCTTGCCTTACTAGTTGTCCTCACGGAGGACTTTAGGAAGCAGAAGTAAGTGATACTTCAGAGGTTAATTTGCTGGTCTTCCAGCTTCCTTCCTCCTGGACAGTACAGGTGAGTACTAGGGCATTATTACATGTGGTGGAAGCATCAGGTACGGCAGAAGAAATTTCTATATGAGAACTATCATGCATAACTAAGAGTCAAAGGGGTGAAAACGTAATAGGGAAAAAGTCTAGGAACAAAGGACAATCAGAGCAAGAGGTGTGTGTGTTTTGGATAGGGAGAGGTTGTAAACCTGGAGGCAGAGGGAGGGGAAAAAAGGAAGAAACAAAATAGACTTGAAGGGAAGGAGAGAAGCTGACAATATTAATTTGTAAGAGGAAAAAGAAATGCACTTTTTTGAACAGAAGTCTGAAAAGTTACATGCTTCACCCTTCAGCAGACTCCTTTCTTTTTATTTTGCCAACCAAAAAGGTGTGTAGTGATCACCAGTGCTACTAATTTCTGTTATTTAGTCTGCAGTCCTTGTTCAGGCCCTGTCAGGGGAAGGCAGCCTGTTGTTTTGCTTGCTTAGGGTAGGCTACTTTCTGCCAGTGTGGGCAGGAGTTAACAGGGTCTGCATCCTATTGTTTGGGCTACCAGCTACATGTGATTTTGGACAAGTCGATGCTGTGCCTTAGTTTTCTTGCTTGATCTGGCATTAGTAATAGTTTGGGTTAATTAAAGCTTTTAATTAAAGTGCCTGAAAAGCATAGTGTAGTTAAATGTAGCTCAGCACAGTGTGCACGTCAGAAAATGTGCATGTAACCTCTAGTACTAATGACTCTGCTATATTAATATTATGTAAAAGTATGCCATTAGGTTAAAGACTGTAATCAAGTAGTCCTTAATTGTGGGTTTCTGGTCTTCATCAAGTGTTACTGAGTTCACTTTAGAGCTATTCATCTAGATTTGTTCATGTACACAACGATTTTTCTTGCATGATGCATGAGAAATCTTTTTTCCCTTCTGCCTGGACAAAAATACTGCATTTAATGTGTGAGACTGAAAGAGGCAGTAGCAAGTCATTAGTGCCACCAGCATGGTTTATCTGCTCTTAATTCAGTGTTGGTTTTTTCTGTATCTTGTTCAAGTGACTGGGAAAATACACTAACAAGGGAGTAAAAATGAAAGTATTTGTGTGCAGTTAGTTATAACTTTCTTGTTGGAGCCCTGGTTGATGGAGGAATTGCACACTGGAATTAGAGACATGTAATTTATGTGTCATTCTGCATTTGGTGTTTAGAAAATTTAGATATAGATTTTTTTTTTTTACTCTTAAAAAAATTGTTTAGATTTAATAGCAGAGGTGAAGCTTTTGACTTCTGACTTCATGCGACTAAGAGAACTGTGATATTTCCTCTTGCACCTGAGTTGATTGATTTGAATGCTTGATTTCTTCCCCCATTTGTTAGTGCTCAGCTTCTTATCCTCATTTTTTTATTAAAAAAGGGGAGGGTAGAATGTAATCCTTGTAGCCTAGTGAAATGTGTGCCAACAGATTATTTTTTTATGATTTCTTTAACAACTAGTTTGTTGTGGCTTCAAAACTTTATTAAAGCACTCAAATCTATTTATTTTGAAGGAGTTTTAGACATTCCCATGATCAGCTGGGTCGTAATGCTGGTGTCCAGACTACTGGATTATGTAGCTACAGTTGAAGATGAAGCAGCCACAGCCAAGAAGCCTCTAAATGGAAAAGAGAGGGAACGATTTTTGACAGGTCTGTAACACTAGCAAACCCTTCTTCTGTGGGTATTGGCTTGTGAGCTGTTCAAATAATTAAAATCTATTTTTAATTCTATTGAAAAATGAGATTTTATAAACACATGTGATCATTTTATATGCACTGTTGTCTGCTTCTTTATGTTCCCAGAGAAATATGACAACTGTCATTTTTTGAAAGTGAAGAATACAGGATTGATTTTAATTTGCAAAATGTCTGTGTACTATCCTGTCACTCAGGGACCTGGCAGTTGAGAGTACACTGTGTTGAGACAGTTTGCATTGGGAGATTGGGCAACAATATTATTTTATTACTCGTATTTGCTATGTTATTTGTAACCAGTATTTCTAAACACATTTTATTCTGTTTATTATTATTTAAATGGATTAGCTATTGGGGGTTTTTTATCACTTTTTCTAAATATGAAAACTGTAAAGCTTCTGTGTTATGGAAGCTGTTCAGGTATTTTTAGTTAAGACAGTCTTGCTTTGTTTCTTGTATGTTTTAAAAGTAATGAGAACAAGATGGTACCACTGCATTTTAAATTTCATTACATAGAAATGTTATGCTCAGTGGTGACAGTTGCATAACACTAAGAGAGTTATGTTTTGCTTGTTTCTGTAGTATATAGTTTATGGAGATGCTAACCAATACAGCAGCTTAAGTGCTTTTCTCTGGACTTAAGTGAGGTTTAATAAGATGGATTAGTATCTCCTTTTTTTTTTTTTTTCCTATTTCCATTAGGAAACCAGTGGAGTTTTATAAATAACAGCCTTCACACTCAGAGTCTGAGCAGATCTACTAAAGGCAACAGTAGCCTCGATAGACTGTATTCCCGGAAGATCAGAAAACAGCTTGTGCATCATAAACAGGTGACTTCCAGCACGGTAGTGGCTATTTTCATGGAAGTATATCTTATTTATAAATTACTACATTATCTCATCTCTTGGAAGAATGTTTTTGGCCTTGGGACACATTCAGCCTTGCTTTTGCATAGATCTGGTTCTGTAGCTAAAGGCTGCCTAACTTCTTTTACATTAAAAAGTTGGTAATTGCTAAGAGACAAAATTTTGATTTCTGAATTCAACCGTGAAGGTTTTATGGCCCTAGGCATGTATGTCTTGAGCTTCTTTAAAAATACTGTTCTTCACCTTCATCTGTTCTGGGTGTGCTAGAAGCCCCTTCCACTGTCTTAGTTAAATTTATATCTAAACTGTATTTTAAAAGCTTAAGTTACAGCTTGAACTGGAGATTATTATCACATGAACATACTGATCCTTTTAACATCTTATTGCTTAAATTTTCATTTTTTCCTATTAACATTTTCTTTTTAGCAACTTAACTTATTAAAAGCAAAACAGAAGGCTTTGGTGGAACAGATGGAAAAAGAGAAAATACAAAGCAACAAAGGATCATCATACAAACTTTTAGTAGAACAGGCAAAACTAAAGCAGGCTACTTCAAAGGTATGATGCTCTGAAACTGTAACTGACTTCTTGTCCTTTGTGTGAAAAGACCTGTTCCTGCAAAGTCATTTTAGTCCTATGTTGATCTTATTTTTAAAAGTTGTTTCATCATGGCTGCTATCAAGTATATACTGATGATGAAAACAGCAGCCATCTGGAAGTTTAATGATTATGGAAAAAAATCCAACGAATTAAAACCAAAATTTAATCATCAGCATAAAAAGAAAGTCATAAGTTTTCACTAACTCTGCTTGTCATGAGCTGTTCTTTCCTGCACTATCTTCTGCTTTATTCCAGCAGGTTATATCAGAGGGCTGCTCCACTGCTGGCCCCCCTGGAGTTGTCTTTAATAAGTCGCTGGCTGAAAAATACTGTCCAGCTATTTAAGTTTCACTTTATAGCAGCCATGTTGCTTCAAAAAAGCATGTTGAACTAAAGAGTTTTCCCCTTGCAGTCTCTTAACATCTAGTTATGGTATTATTGTGCACTTGATAGTTGCATTTCATGCAGTTTTTACTACTTTGCCTGCTAATCACATTCAGCTATGACAAAGGAAAAGCTTAAACCTTTGTGATAGTAAATAGTTTGTTCTCTGGTAGCTTCAGTGGCTACTGCTAAAGCTAAGTTATTAGAGGCATTTGCATTACCTAATTTTAGGCTGCTTGTGTGGCTGATAACAATGAAATGAGCTGCTGAGTGTGTGCCCTGGGTAGGTGGAAGAATTATTAAAAGCACCTTTTTTCCCCTTTTGAATTGGTAGACACTCTGACAGAAAGGCTGTAGTTCAGAGCCCAAATCAAGTATCAGACTAGTTCAATTCATTTTGGTTAATGGAGACTTTGTACCCTGCAGGTATTGAGAAAGTTAAAAAATGTTGATAAAATGTGAAGAACTGAGAAGTCAGCACTCTTGTAAGGGTAAATTTCCATAGTAGCTATTTTTATATGCAGATTGCTTCATGACAACGATAGTTTTATATGCAGGTGTGGAAATAGGTAGAAACTTCTAAAATACATATTCTCAATGTGTTTTGGGGCAAACAAAAGTTTTATTGGCACTTGTGCAGTAGATAATTTGGTTGAGATGACATGCTGCCAAAACAAATTTCTACCAATAATGCCTTAATTCCGTTACAGGTTCTCATACATCAGTTTGGGGTTTTTTTGATAATGTTTCGTAGCTGCTGTTATTACTGTCTCAGATTTTCACTGGGAAAAAACTTGGAAGTTAGTTTTAAAATGCAACTGTTTTCTGCAGCACTTCAAGGACTTAATTCGCTTACGTCGGACTGCAGAATGGCCTCGTTCTACTCTAGATACAGAAGTATCAACAGCAAAGGAAACTCCAGAAATTGAACCACTTCCATTTACACTGGCACATGAACGTTGTATTTCTGTAGTGCAGAAGTTGGCACTGTTTCTCTTGTCCATGGACTTCACTTGTCATGCAGATTTACTTCTATTTGTCTGTAAGGTAATAAAAATATGGAACGTGACTCTGTAGTTGCAATGGACACCACATTAAATTAGCTTTTTGCAGGCTTGTGGTAAAAATCAGCTGTAGCACTAAGATTTCTATTAATTTCCAGCAAGATAGTTTTTCTGATCCATCACCTTCTCAGTAACACACAGTATCATGGCTTCAAAATTGTGTAGACAAGGAACTTAAAAAAAAAATTTAATTGCACTTGTGAAATTATAAAATTTAAGCTAATAGAAATATGTGATTTACTTATAAGCAAATTCTAGTAGTCATTTAAGCTATTACATATATTCATAGTGTTAAATATGAATAGACATATATATCTTTTTTTTAAAAGGTTCTTGCTAGAATTGCAAATGCTACAAGGCCAACAATTCATTTATGTGAGATTGTAAATGAGACTCAGTTGGAAAGATTATTGCTGCTTCTCGTTGGAACTGACTTTAACAGAGGAGACATCTCTTGGGGAGGAGCATGGGCTCAGTATTCTCTGACTTGTATGCTCCAGGATATTCTGGCAGGTTTGTTTTTAATAATTTTCAGCATGTACACTACATTTAAAATGTTCTTCCTGTAATGCCTTAGGGGGTTTTATTATTATGTTAGAATGTGCATATGCTTCTAACAGTAAATAAATTTAAAAAAAAAAAAAAAAATTGTAAAATGGAGATCAGTGTAAAAAAACTCAATCTAAAATTGGGATTCCTGACAATCTTGAATTAATGACCTGTGCGTTGGGAATGGAATTTGAAAATTATGCAGAACTACTCCACTTGAAAAAGTAGCCCTTGGAGAATTTAGAGTTAGAAGAAGAAAAACATCTGAAGAAAACATTGCTCTAGACGCTGGGATGTTAATTTGTGATGAATTAAGCTTCAAACAGGTTTTTTCTTAATGTAATACATAGGAGAGTTGTTGGCACCTATAGCAGCTGAAGCTATGGAAGAAAGTGCTTTGGGAGAAGATGCTGGAGCTTCAGCTGGGGATTCTGATGACGCTCTTCAGCAGTCCACAGTTCAGTTAGTGGAGTCAATTGATGAGCCTTTAACACATGACATCACAGGTAAATTATTCCATCATATTGATGTTTATGTGTATACTGAAAAAAAAAAATTAAAAAACCCCCTTGGCTGTTACTCATCTGTCAAAATACCAGTAAATGATTTTTGGTGATAGGATAATTAATTTCTGAAAATAAAGGGGGAATATCAGCAATTCTTCAATGTAGTTTTACATCTGGCAACTTGATTACATTCATTAACTTGAGTGCTGTAATATTAAAAGCCTTACAATTAGCCATTATGTGTATGATATATTAATCATGGCTTACAATTTTTGCTAGGTAGTATTAACACTCTTTATCTTTCAAAGGTGCTCCACCTCTCGCATCTTTGGAGAAAGATAAGGACATTGACCTTGAATTACTGCAAGACCTGATGGAAGTTGATATTGATCCTTTGGATATTGATTTGGAAAAAGATCCCCTTGCAGCCAAAGTCTTTAAGGTATAACACACCTGAGTTTTCAGGATATCTTTACATGTGCAAAAGTAAAATCCTTTTTCTCTGACACTTCTTCATTAGTGGCATTTTAGGTCTTAGGCCTGCTCTTAGTGATTTTAACAATCACTAAGAATCCAGTAGCTTATACTGCAACAAAAATTGAAACAAAATTTTCTAAAGCTATTGCATCCAGCCTTCTGGTTTTAATTCTTTGTAACTTCCGTGATTGTTGTTAGTTATTACAAGGTTTTTTTTTCAGTTTGGCAGTATTAAGAGTCACTGCTCATTATTTTTTTGTTGTTTCTTAAGCCTATAAGTAGCACCTGGTATGATTACTGGGGTGCTGATTATGGCACCTACAATTACAACCCTTACATCGGAGGCGTTGGAATTCCAGTTGCAAAACCACCAGTAACTACAGAGAAAAATGGATCACAGACTGTGAGCGTATCAGTCTCTCAAGGTAAGCAATGAGCTAAATTTCTGCTCTGGATTTCTTTCCTGTATTTGACACTTCACTATATCAAATTATGTTAACAATCTCTATGTGTACATAAAGTGGAAGGAATTAAATTTTCTATTTGCCACATATTTTTCTGTGATAACTAACAAATATTTTTTGAAGTATATATTGAAAACAGACTAACATAGCAGAAAATCTTATTTTCTAACATTGTTGAACACACACTTGCAGGTAGTTTTAAATAATTCCTGTTTTCTCAGGAACTCTTGGAAGCTGTTTTCTAATTGACTGATATTTTGGATAGTTGTCTCTACCACAAGAAATGAGGTGGCGCACCAGTTTGTTTTTGAGAATTATTACCAAACTGGGCTGACAGATCTTTCCACTGTAACACTGGGGAAATTCATCTTTTTGCCTCTTGTTTGAGATCTATTACATAAGGAAAAACAGGCTTAAACATATGCAGGTTTAGTCATGTGTGATATGAAAGTGGCTGTGGAAAGAAAGACGTGTGTTTCATGTCTGTAAGATTCTTATATTCAGTTCTGATTCTGTCATATATGAAAGTTAATCTTCCTTTTAGTGGTACTGAGGGGTTTTTTCTTCAGTTTAATCTGTGTTGTGTGTAAATACGTATCTTTAATATAATTCAGTTTTACCCTGCTTCTTGCCTTGTGTAGCTTTAGATGCACGCCTAGAAGTTGGACTTGAACAGCAGGCTGAGCTGATGCTGAAGATGATGTCCACCCTGGAGGCTGATTCCATTCTACAGGCATTAACAAATACGTCTCCTACATGTAAGCACATACCGTCAAATCTTTCTCTTGACATAATGACTATCATGCTTTGAAATTTGTACTAATTTTTTCTGCAGTCACTTAGCAAATTAAAAGTAGCTGTACTTCGCTTGAATTTTCTCGTTTGGCTGAGCTTTAGAGATATTTCTTTATTCAGATTTCTAAATTATGAGAATACATGCATTTTAGATATTTTGGGAAATTGTTCCAATATGCAGGATTTCTTTTACTACAGTGGAGAATTGTGTTCTGATGTAGGTTCAAGTGATTCTTAGGTCTCCTGATTTTGTGCATTCTTGCATTCACTGTGAAATTTTAGCTCTTTAAAAGCTGCTGTGATAGTTTCACTTATTCAGTGACAAAAGTGGAAATATTTGAATAGAATTTTAAAGTCATCTGTTCAGTAAGCTTTATATTACATAAACACTCATTATTTTTGAAGATAACTGTCAATGAGATTGCTCTGCCCATCTTGTTAAGATGTGCAGTCCAGGTCCCTTAATATGTGTGCTGTCACTGATGGGGTGTCTGATGATGGAGTAGGCTGAATGACAAACCTCAGCCTTTGTCCTCTGAATGTTTGTTATTGACTGCAATAATTTTACCATAATGCATGAAAGGGATGTACCAATTGGTCATCTTACCATTGTGTTATCAGGACACTCCTATAGTACGTGTTTAGCAAGAACTGTGAAAATGGATTTGTGTGGGCTCACTTTCCAAACCCTTTTTATTAAGATGGAGATGTCTTGAAGTAAGCCTCTCACAGTATGGTAGTAGGCCAGCTCAGCTGAAGACTACATAGAACACGTGTTTCTAAATTATAAAATAAGTCTTTCCCTGAAATACAAAATGCAAGGCAATAAAAGGAATTGCATATAGCAATTTTTATAAAATAATTCAGGATGGGGTGATACTTTTTGTTTTGTTTTTTAGTAAGCCAGTCTCCTAGTGGAACAGATGATTCCTTGCTAAGAGGATTACATGCTGCTAACCAAAATGCCCAGTTAATTGTACAGTTGTCATCTATACCTATGCTGAGTGCGTGCTTCAACAAACTCTTTTCCATGCTGCAAGTCCACCATGTTCAGGTATAGAATTACAAACTAAATGTTTTAGTAGAATTTCTCTCTAAATTTCAAGTTGTTTTCTTACACTTACGCAAGTAAGTTATGTTATGTGCTTCATTGTTTACAAGGCCATTGTGGACAAAAGTACCAAGAGTGGAATAGACTGACTGCTGAAAGCTTGTATCACATAGGACATTTCTAGTTACAGTGAAAAAGTGGATATACATTTTCATATGTAAAAACCAATTCATATATTCACTTAAAGAGAATTCTTGGCTTATTAGTGAAGAGTGTCGTTCAGTTTGTGGTCTCCATCTGTAGAGGTTTTCATAACCCAGCTAGATAAAAAACCCCAAGCAACCCAGTTTGACATTGTCTTTGGCTCTTCTTTGAGCAGAAGATTGGATTGAATAACCTCCAGATTTCCCTTCCAACCTGAATTACCCAATGATCCTAAGTGTTTAAATTTAAAGTATGCTGTTGAAAAAATCATTGGTTTAGCAATTTTTTCCTTAATGCCTACAAAGGAATGCCATGCTTACTATATGAGTGATTAGGTACCTGCCTCCCTGTTTATATTTTAGTTTAGTGGCTGGCTTCATCCCTTAATTGTTCTTTAAATATCTCATACAAAAGAGTACCTTGCTGTAAAAGACCTTGATGATTGCTCAGAATGTCTAAATATTTGTTTTCCTCAAGGGAGTTATTCAGAGTGAGCATCAGTGTCTCTTGATACTAAGGAAGGCTTCCCAGTAATTAAATTGGCTTTTTGAATAATTTTGGTTGACTGATAAACATCACTTGACTATATTGAGACATTCCAAAATGTGTTACAGGTGTAAGATGATATTACAAACATTTCTGACCAGTGTGTAAGGTTTCATTATCTGTATTTAAATGGAATCAGTTACAAATATATAGAGGAACTGTTTGCTAGTTATGTTGAATAGACCTTTATTATTGTGTTTATCAGAAGCTTCAAATCCAGTAAAGGAGAGATTGTGTGTATGTGTTATCAATGAAACAGTATTAGCTGAAAATGTAGATAAGGCTTCTAAAATGAAAATGGATAACATTTTATGCTTTGGAGTTCTGAAAAAACACTTGACTATGGTCTGATAATGGTTTTTTCCCCCTTTTTTCAGCTTGAATCCCTTTTACAGTTATGGCTCACATTAAGCCTGAATTCCAGCTCCTCTGGAAGTAAAGATAGTGGCGCTGATATTTTCCTTTATAACGCTAACCGAATACCTGTCATTTCCTTGAACCAAGGTAAAATACTTCAAATATGGCAAATGAATTTTCTGGAATATTTTGGTTTAAGTATTTATTTTTTGCTAATAAGGAAAAAAGTATTAAGTAGTCTTGATAAGATCAGTGTTTGGATAATTTCTTTGTTCTTTGGCCTTATTATCTTCTTAACATGAAAAATGTGTAGCTAGTGCATGACAGAGATGACTGAATTTGTGTAATCTCTTTAGAAACTAAATTGTACAAGTTGTGGTTACCTTCCAGAGGACTTTTTAAAATACACTTCTTAGTCTAAATTGAACAGTGTACATGCACGCATTTCTTCGACAAATGTCTTCTTGTATACTGTCCTGTGATCACTTTATTATCAAAGAGGTCAGCAGTGGGGCAGTATTTTTTTGGCATCAGACTACTAATCTAATACAAAGATATATCGGGGTTTTTTTGGGGGGTTGTTTTTTCGTTTGTTTTTTTTTTACTGTTTTTTTCTTATGTATCATCTTATACTGTACAGTTTAGAAAATCTGTGGTATCTTGTGATGGGAGTCCAGAACAGTAATGCCTGCTCTGATGAACCTTACATGAGTGCATTTTGAAACCAGTTTATTTGCATTGTTTCTCTGAGATGTCAGGATCTGGTCACTGTAGAAAGCTCTGTGGGTCAGTTTCTGTGAAATGTTGGTGAGGCTTCCTTTCCTTATTTCCTGAAACAATAATTGTGCAAACAAAGTAACAAGGACAGATAATAATACTAATGATGATAATCATTGTAGAATCTTAGACTAAAAATAAGAAATTTATGGTGATATCCTGAAGATTAATGCTTGGAAAAACTTGTTTTTCTTGGCAGCTTCAGTAACTAGCTTCCTGTCAGTTCTGGCATGGTATCCTAATACTTTACTGCGGACATGGTGCCTTGTGCTTCATAGCCTAACTCTGATGACAAATATGCAGCTTAATGGTAAGTTTTGGGTGTTCACAGTTTGGGGTTTTTTTTTTATGTTGCTTATTTTAGTGATACACAAATGAGTGTTGATTCACATTCAGAAAACTAGCAGAACTTTCCTTTTTGACAAATGGAGCACTGGAAGCCTAGTGATTAAAAAAAAAAGGCCTTATAAGTAGGTTGACAGTGTCTCCTAGAAATGAATTTTTGGACTAGGTAATGATCCTTGGGAATTAGCTTTGTATTATGCAAAGAGGTAGTAAAGAGGAAGTATTAAAGGGCTTTGGGTGATATTCAGGTTTTTCTGAGGCAGTAGGAGTATTTTTGTGAATATGCAGGGCACTGGTCTTTGCTTATGTTAAGCTACCTGAAAATAAGCACCCAGAAGCTGAATCTATTGAAGAAAAAAATCTGGCCCTTAATTTAGTTCTGTTTCCCTGGGCACACCAGATTGTCTTATTGCTCTTCAACACACTGGAAATAATGTTGCTTTGTGAATGAGATTTTGCCACAAGGTAGAAATTAAAGGATGTAATTTTTAAATTACCAAATTGAGCTTCTAAATGGCTCATTATCATAGGGCAGCTGTTGTACAGAATGCTTTGGTGGCCTTGTCCTTAAGGCTTAAGAAGGTATCAGATAGTGAGAACTTGGAAACTGCAAACTCTGTATGTTAGACCAAGTCATAACTCTTTTAAATTTGGATTTCACTCCAAGCATATGAAGCATATGCCTAAGGATGGTAATTATAGAAAGAACCACAGAGCTACCTGCTACAAAACAATTCGTCATCCTGTGGTTACAAAGCTAGTCTTCACAGTTTTCCTCCAAGATGCTTATGAATCTTTTTTTCATATATGCCATTTTGTATCATTGCCTTTGGGATGCACTTTTTACTTCAGGTTTTCATTTTCTGTCCCTTTTCTTTGATGTCATTTAGAGATTAGTCTCACAAAAATCTGTTGAAATGTTTGCTCTTAGTTGAAGCCATAGAGCTATGAATTAACTAGTGGAAGAGACTTAAGTGATATTCTCAAACTGCGACCTGCGTCTTATTCCTGGTATATGAGAGTAGAATGTGACCTGATCTGTAGAATAACAGTGCCTGCAGTTAACACCCATTTATATTCTCAACACTCCAATTGTAACTGTAGACTAGCAATTTCCAAAAACTGTGCTGTGGATATCACTGAGACTATAGGTAAGTCTCAAGTGTTACAAGGTGCAGTGTTGTGCTCTGACACTGGAGGCAGCTGCATGTTTGTGGGAGTGTCTTAGGCAGTTGACTGTGGTCACTAAGTGCTGATGTAAATGTAAAGCTGCTCAGAAGCAACTGCCATGACATGGATTCATTTGAGGAACTGTTCCCTGTTGGAATTTTATTAGAATATTTACACATGAGGAAATATTTACAGGGATATGCAGTGTAAATGTTTGATTTCAACTTAATGCTTAAGATTGCAGATTTACTTTTTGTCTTTATTTTTTAGCCGGTCCGAGCAGTGCCATCGGAGCTCAGGAAAGTACTGCCCAATTGTTGGTGTCAGATCCAAACCTCATTCATGTGTTAGTGAAATTTCTTTCCGGCACTAATCCTCATGGAACAAATCAACACAGCCCACAGGTAACTACCAACGAAAGTGAGGGAAAAAATCTGGGTAATAGGATTTCAGTACATTTGGTTTTCAGTTATGTCAATATAGTTGATGTCAGTTGTGTTACTCATTGTGATATTCATCATGTATTATATTGTTTCAGGCTTGTTTCAGGATTTTTTGCTATAGGCTTAGTGGGTTCTGATGAGAAACCACAGGGAAGTTCATGTTGGTGATGTACTCTGAATAGTGATCATATATTTTAGCAAGTATCTGGAGACTTGCCACAGGGAGAGAATGTCACGTGTTATATCTGTGAATATGTTACATGTTAGGATTCTTTAGTTAAATGCTTGAAAAAAGTAATAGAGTACAGTTATGTTTCCAAAACCATGTTGAGTTTGGATAAAAATGCCAATGAATGTTAAGTATAAATCTCTAATAATTCCATAACTGAAAATAATGCTTTTATTTTCTGCTTGTTTCTGAATTCATGTGGCATCTACTGTTTCTCCTAATTTTAGCTTACATATTTTTTTTCTTTTTGCAGTTATTTAAAGATCTGGAAATATACATTAAAAAAGTCAAAGTTAACTCAATTGAATGTAATATTTAACAATACTCTCAGAAACACTTAGTTTAGGAAACAGAAAAAAACCTGATATCTTTCAGAAGATTTTCCAGAAATTGCATTGTCATTTCCAGAACTTAAACATTGTTCAGTGCCATTATGTTAAGGCACTTATGTACAAATGTGTACTTTGGAAAAGACATTCAGATTAGCACAGGTACATACACTGTATGAAATATAGTTTGCATTAATGAAAAGATAGTATCAAGTTGCAAAATAAGTCTTGGACAAAGCCGTGAATTGTTTGCTTTTAACTTAGGTTTAGTAATAGAAAAACACAAATTTATATGGACTAGTTCTCCTGTGAAAACCCTGTAAAATTTTTGAGAAAGCAAATTAAGCTACATAATATTTTTCTATTCTTAGAAAATGTTCTTGCTAGATACTACTTTATGTTCTTGAAGACATTTCAGTTTTATGTAATACTTATTAAATGCCTTTCTCTCTAGGTTGGGCCAACAGCAACACAAGCTATGCAAGAATTTCTTACTCGATTACAAGTGCACCTTTCTTCAACTTGTCCTCAGATGTTCAGTGAATTTTTACTGAAATTAATACATATACTCTCAACAGAAAGGTAAATCTTCACTCTTTTTTCTTCCTTTCTTGAGTCTTGGTCTTGAAAATCTGTATGAGTGTGAATTGAATCACAACTAAGATGAGTTTGTGCCACCCTCTCATGCTGTCAAATTATATATGGATGGAGGTTGTAGGTGTTGCTACAGCATTACCAGCAGAATCTGGGTTACTTCCAGCACATGGAAAAGTGAGACTTGAATCCATATGCAGCCATTCATGTGTGAGGGACAGTGAGTAGAAGCACTAAACAGTTGTTTAGACTGCATTTGTGTAGAGCTAAGGTGTAGGCTTGGATCTAGTAATCTCTTATTTTAATAATGGCAGTGTTGCTGACCTTAACTATTACAAAGAGAAAAAAGCATTCTGAGAGGCCTGAATTAATGGAAAAGTCTAGAAATTATTTATATATTGTGAAAATAATATGGATGGCTTTTGCAGCATGGTAGGATGAAGTATATATGCATATTCCTGCTTATGGAACATGCATATATATATATATTGCTTTGTCTCTTTTTTCCTCACACAGCAGTGGAAAACCTGTGCCCCAGTGTCCTTTTGGGGCCTATTGATGTCTTATCTCCCCACTAGTGTAGAGAAGTGCTGCTGGCAACAGGAGAGATCTTTTACAGCTCTGCTTCTTCAGCATGTATTCATGCTGAATTCATTCTTCTGTGTATTCAGCAGCACACTGGAAATGTGACAATTGTTTGTTCTGAAGTACATTAGGAGTTATCATTTCTCTCTGGTATTGATGTTCTACTCATCCCCAGCCAAAAGCTTCATATAATAAGGGAAGAGCTTCCTCAGATTCTGGTTTCCCAGTAGGTGGCACTTTGGTGTTATCTATTCTTTAATCATAGAGAAAACAGCTTTGGCCTCCTCTAAGATTTTACTGTAGTAACTCAATTGAATAGGTGGTGGTTACCCCAGGTTACATTTGGTGATCAGTCACTTAGACAAAAAATGCCATAGTACAATAAAACCATTAATTCACAGTGAATATCGGTATGAGGGCCTGCATGCCATACTTCATTTGAAATAATCTAATGGGACCACTCAAAGTGGTTAAAAAATTTTTTTTTCATTTGCTAGAGTTTTTTTAAACATACAAAAGGTGTGACTAAAATGTTTTAAAGTGGAAGCGTAGCACCAAAAAACCTCAGGTAATTATTGGAGTATACCATGCCTGATGAAAGCATTAAAAGCATTTTTTTATTGTGTTGACTGTTGATCTTAGAGGTCTTTTCCAACCATGACAGTGTTACAACTTTGTGATAAGACTGGTTGTGAAGAAAAGCAGTATTTTTTTAAGTTGGAACTAATTAAATGCTAAATATTTTCTTCAAGGCTATTTCTATGAAATGTTCTGTATTTGATTTTAAAAGTTATGATAGGATTAATGTATGTCCAAAGACACAGGGAAATATATGAAAAATCAGTAACTCACACTTCAGGAATTAGCACTAGTTTATTTCAAATATACTGATTCAAATTATTTGTTTTATAGAGTAAAAGCTCTTGGGAAAATAAATTTATCCCTATTCCAATCAACCTGTGATAGTTTGACTAACTTCTCATGGTCTTCTGTATAGTTACTGTTTAAAAAGCTAAAACCTGGCCATTCTTCTTTCTACCTTAGGGGGGAAAACAAACTGGAATACAAACCCCATTGTTATTTCCTGTTAGAAAAAATACAATGTTATCATGTTAAAATATCAGATGACTTCTTCCCATGAAGTTTCCCTGCAAACATACGAGACTTTTCACCCACAACAGAACAGGACTATATTCCAAGCCTATACCTACAAAATAAAATTAATTATTTAAATTTAAAAAAAAAAAAAGGGATCCTAAACTTTTTCAAAGGAAACTTTAATCCTTAGTAATATCAGAAAAGTGGTCGCATGAGCAGGTTTGACAGGGAGTGTAATAATATATTAAAAGAGAATGAAGACTTGACTCAGGTAGAGGATGAGATTATGCATCAACATGTACTTGTGAAAATGGCTCGGTTTTTATTTATTGGAAGTCTGGTGTGCTTTTTGATTCTTAAAAATCAAGGAAAAATATCCAAATAATCAAACCTGTTTAACTTGTTAATATTGAAAAGTAAAATAACTTTTCTTTTTCTTTTTCTTTTTTTTTTTTGTAATTATTATTTCAGGGGTGCTTTCCAAACAGGCCAGGGTCCTCTGGATGCACAAGTGAAACTCTTGGAATTTACACTGGAGCAGAATTTTGAAGTTGTGTCAGTTAGCACTATTTCTGCAGTAATTGAGTCTATAACCTTCCTTGTGCATCACTACATTACGTGTTCGGACAAGGTGATGTCTCGCAGCGGCTCAGACAGCTCTGTAGGTGCTCGAGCATGTTTTGGAGGGCTGTTTGCCAACATTATCCGTCCAGGTGATGCCAAAGCAGTTTGTGGAGAAATGACAAGAGATCAGCTTATGTTTGATTTGTTAAAGCTGGTCAACATTTTGGTTCAACTGCCACTGTCCAGTAACCGAGAATATAGCGCTCGAGTTCCGGTAGCAAGCAGTACTACAGACAGTGTGTCTGATGAAGAAAAGGTTTCGGGAGGCAAAGATGGCAATGGAAGTAACCCTAATACTCAAGGATCAACTGCATATGTGGCAGACTTGGTGTTGGCCAACCAACAAATTATGAGCCAGATTTTGTCTGCGCTTGGCCAGTGTAACAGCAGTGCTATGGCAATGATTATTGGTAAGTATTTTTTTTTTAAATAAAGCAGAAGATCTTTTGGGGTGATGAAACCATAAAACTGAAAGAACGCGTCGCAGAAATTGCAGGAAAAAAGAGATAAGAAAAAGGGGGGAATAAGTATATGAAAAAAACTAACATGAGGTTGGAGACAATAATTAAAATAAAACAAGAATGCATTGGGATTTCTTCAATCTCAGAATTATCAGTGTTAAAAGGGGCCTCAGGAGATTGTCTAGTGCCACCTCGCTTCACAAAGGAGGGTCAACTCAAAGCCTTCTTCACAGAGCAGGTTATTCAATACCTTGTTTGGTTGGGGTATAAAATCCATATGAACATTTAACTGAAAAGAAACTTAAATATCCTTGAGTTCTCTTATGTTCTGTCAATGGTTGGTTAGGTCTCAGCTTTTGACTGTTGAGCTGTTTCTGTTTACATTAAGGTGCAAGTGGCTTACATCTCACTAAACATGAAAACTTTCATGGTGGCTTAGATGCAATATCAGTTGGAGATGGGTTATTCACTATCCTGACAACACTTAGTAAAAAAGCAACAACAGTGCAAGTGATGCTTCAGCCGATTCTTACCTACATGGCCTGTGGGTACATGGGAAGACAGGTAAGTTCCCTTAGCTCTGTTGTGCTTGAAGGGAATTGTAGGTTGCTTGAATCTGTAACCTGTAGTAAGCTCCAAAACCTGAGCTACTGATATGTAGAAGAAACATTACCATTTTTTCCAACTTCACTTCACTTTGGTCCTGAAGTTACGAAGCCTCCCTCTTGTTGCTGATGACAGAGAGAGTGAGAGAGCTTGTTTCTCTAAGGACATTTTAAGTTCTCTGTAAATGCTCCTGGCTAAAAGTCTTGAAGATTAACTGAATGTTTCATTATGTTCAGGTGGGAAACACATTTATTGTGTCCATTTTAGTGGGTATTTTAAATGATAAATATTCTTATTTCTGTTCAGCTGCTTACCCCTGGTAGTTTGATCTTTTCTTTACCTCAAAGAGTTCTACACAAAAGTGAACCTTATGGAGCATGATAATGCTATTTTGCAGTAGTGAGGTCAGCTGTGGTGGCATTTTCTCTCTGGTATTTTTGCTTACTAAGAGGGGAAACTGAACTGTATTTCTGTCATAATAATTTTGCATGAAGCTCAATTTAACTTTTTCTTCTAGGGTTCTCTCGCCACTTGCCAGTTATCTGAGCCACTGCTTTGGTTCATTTTACGGGTTTTGGATACAAGTGAAGCACTGAAGGCGTTTCATGATATGGGTAAGAATGCCTTTAGCTGCATCAAACAAAAGGTTTATTGTAGATTTTTTTTTCTGCACTTGAAGAGGAATATAGATAGGTGTCTGGAGGAGTGGTTTCCTAAATTGGCCTTTGTTTGCCTAGAATTTATTTCATGCTTATTGTATGTGTTGTTTCTCCCCCCCCTCCTCCCTCCATTTTACATAGGTGGTGTTCAGCTTATTTGTAACAACATGGTAACAAGCACAAGAGCTATTGTTAACACAGCAAGAAGTATGGTTTCAACTATTATGAAATTTCTCGATTCTGGTCCCACCAAAGCAACAGACAGCAGTTTAAAAGCTAGAGTCCTGGCTTCTGAGCCTGATAATGCAGAAGGAATTCATAATTTTGCACCTTTGGGTAAGTAATACTTCTTTGTGTTACTGGTCGTTTGAATCTTTATCAAGTTCTTAAAGAAAATTTTTGTTATAGTGACAAATGTTGCAGTATTACTAAGTCTTCTGAACGGAGAGGTTGCTGTTATTTCAAAAAGAGGTTGGGTGAGGAGGCTAGCCCCTCCTCCACAGGTAATAAGACCTTATGTGGATAGGGGAAAGAAAGAAACGGAGTGATCTGTATTTGATATAGTCATGCATCAAGGTAGACACCATCCTCCTTCCCTAGGTCAGGGGATAGCCAGTTCCAGCCCACCTTTTGCTATAGACAGGCTAAGACTCTCTGACTTCACAGATTTGATACAGCTATTGCAGAAGCATAGCAAAGTTGGGTGAAACAGAATGAGCCTCCAGCAGAGGCTATAGTGAGGGCTGATACTGCTGCTCTTATAACTGCACCTATTGCTCTGATGTTGCCTTTATGAACATTTGTTAGAAATGCAGTGCTGCTTTGGGATCAGTGCACTGGCTACCACTTAACTAATATGCATGTGTTCAAAGATGTGGATATGCTCCAATATTTTACAGAGACTCATTTTCACTACTCGAGTCTTAATATTGCTGCCTACTAGCCAAGCATAGCCCATTACTGAATTCATACAGTGTGTCTCAGAGTATGAAGAGGAGAGAAAGAAAGGATTATTTTTTAAAATCTGGAAAAATTGTCAGATAAGAGAGAAATCTATTCATTGCTGTCATTCAAATTCAAGAGTGCCAATAATAAATTTTTTTTAAAAAAAAGGATGTTTGTTTGGCAGTATAGGGGGCCATTAGAAATCTACCTTCCTCTTCACAAATTCTTAAAATGTAGGTTTAAGAATCCTACAAATATTGATACTTAATTACTTGAAGAAGTAAAAATCCTAGCATACGTGGTGGTGGGTTCTTGCATCCCTTTATTTCCCACCTTGCAAATGTTCTGCTACGAGTGCATCTATCTTAGTATTTTACTTTCAGTCAGCAATATGGTTTTGAAATTAAATTGCTTGTCCTCATTATTACATTTTGATTCAATAAATAAGACATACCCTAGATCTTTGTAATTCATTCTTAAGTTGTGTGAAGATTAGAAAAATAAGATGCTGCTGCTGATCCCAGGGTCCTTTTTGGAATAAGTTTTTATGTGAAACAAACTTTTTTC
The DNA here is from genome assembly GCA_038090715.1 of Florisuga fusca. Classification (NCBI taxonomy): domain Eukaryota; kingdom Metazoa; phylum Chordata; class Aves; order Apodiformes; family Trochilidae; genus Florisuga; species Florisuga fusca. The sequence continues at coordinate 5,106,968 of JAAWXA010000011.1, read as the reverse complement.
AAGAAAAAGGTTTGCAAATTTTGGTTATGAAGTAATTTATGTTATCATTGTAATATTTAAACTTCAAAGCCTCCATTATGTTAACTATGAAATAACTGAGTTCTAGCTGTGAGCATACTGTTAATCATGCACTTTTTTGGTTTGTTTTTGTAACGAACTCTTGATAGAAACTTTAGGATTTTGGTAGCAAGTGTCCCCTAGCAAATTTTCAAGCAAGTGCATTTGGATATGTAAACTGCCTATGTAGAACAGTCTAAGGGCAAAAGAAAAGTATTTCAGCAGTTGTCATTATTAGACATGGTTACCAGTAAACCAAAACCAGATGAGATAGAGGGGGAAAGTGTTTTCCACAGGTCAAGTTGTAAATTAATCTTGGTTTTATTAATAAGCATTATTAACCAATGTTAATGGTGCTGGTTTTGAAGGTTCAATCACCTCAAGCAGTCCCACTGCCCAGCCTGCTGAAGTCTTGTTGCAGGCCACTCCACCCCACAGACGAGCTCGGTCTGCCGCCTGGTCGTACATATTTTTGCCTGAGGAAGCTTGGTGTGACCTCACAATTCATCTTCCTGCAGCTGTGCTGCTCAAGGAGATCCACATCCAGCCTCACCTGGCTTCTCTGGCAAGTAAGTAGTTTCACTGAGATTGATGCTGGTCTGAAAATTTGAAGGGCAGGATTTAGAAGTGCTTCAAAGAGTATAATCAGAGGTAACTAAAACTGATTGGTTGTTTTAAAGAATGCTTGTAAAATAAGTTGACAAGCTTGCTAGTTCTGCTTTCCTTGAAAATCGAAGGCCTTGCCTCTGCTTGATTTCTTCCAGCATAGTACATGTATTGTGATATTAATATGGTTGAATATACCAAAACCCCATGTCATAGTTCTCTAGAAATAAGGTGATATTGGTCAGGGGTTTTGAGGCAAAAGGGGTTTATATTGTAGTTGGAATAAAGGATGGGATTTTCAGCTCCTACTGTCCCAGGCTTGCTAGGGAAATGTGGCATTTACACTGACAGGACTTTTCTTCATCTTAAGCCTTTGAAATCAACTGTACACAATGTATCAAAATGCTCATGCATTTTGACGTGCATGATCTCACAGCTGCAGTTCTGAAGTTGTTTCCCTCAGATCATTTCAGTCACCTGTTTTTTGAACAGGGATACATGTTTAAGACTTAAAATTCAAACCAGTACAGATTTTTTAATGGTTCTTATCTTACTCTATAGCTTGTCCTTCATCGGTATCTGTTGAAATAAGTGCAGATGGAGTCAATATGTTACCTTTGTCAACTCCTGTTATCACAAGTGGTCTCACGTATATAAAAATCCAGCTGGTAAAAGCTGAAGTTGCCTCAGCTGTCTGCCTCCGTCTCCATCGTCCTCGGGACGCCAGTACACTCGGCCTCTCTCAGATCAAACTGTTGGGCCTCACGGCCTTTGGCAACACCTCATCTGCAACTGTCAATAATCCATTCCTTCCTTCTGAGGATCAGGTCTCTAAAACAAGGTAAGCTGCTAGCATTATGGGCCAGAGGCATGTTTGTGCCACTTGATGTTTATGGGGTTTCTAAAACAGTGTGTCTGCTCTGAGATCTTTCACAAACAAACTGTATTCATGTGTACCTGTTTTGGTAGTTGAATTTTAACATTTACAGAATGTAGAAGCTTGTGTGCTTTTTTTTTTATTTTTTTTTTAACAGTAACGTTAGCACTGTAACTCACTTTTTTTGGCAGCATGCTTAATCTGCATATAGAAGAAGGCTGAAAGGCTGTGTCTCATCTCTGAAATGATGGAAGTATATATTAGGAAAGCATTCAGAGTTGCATTCTTTATTATTAATGGATAGGCAGTTGTCAAAAAAACTGAAATAGCAACATGCTTGTTATCCCTACAGAAGTCAATGGAATTACATAAGTTTTGGAGCAGGGATAGAAATAGGACAAAAGGATGTTTTGTGGAAGTCATATCTAATATTTCTGATTGCAAACATTTGACAAATAGGAACTGAATGCTGTTGTTATTCTCACACATCAGCAAGATTTCTTTTCAACAGCTTTTATTTGGTTTATTTGGTTAGGTGGCATCCTGTCTTTTGTGCTCATTTTTAATGTAAAAATAAGTAAACCATTAAAGACTTAAAGAAAATAAGTCTTCTGAGTTTTCCAACTTTGAATTTAATTTAATGGGTGATTTTTTGAGATTTTTTGTTTGTAAAATTTACGTTACGAAATTGTTAAAATTCATTACTTCAAAATATTTCATCTTTGAACCTTAATGTTTAATTAATGTGTTATTAATTAGTGTTTCCAAATTACAATAGGTTTACTTTTCAAGATTTATTACTAAAAGGCATACTTAATGATATTTTTAAAGAATAAGAGAGACATGGGTGTAGTGGTTAACACACTTCTAATTTAATACCTTCCCTTCTAGCATCTCCCAGTGTTAACACCTTTTCCTCCACCTTCCCCCCACTAAGTTGGCCCTATTTGAGGAAGTATATATTTGAATCCAAAAAATGCTTCAGAAACTTTAGTAATAAAACTTGCAGGCTCTTAACTCTTCCTCCTCAAACACCCTGCCTCTCCTACAACCTTAGACCAGTGATTACAACAGCTTTACTAATGTATGTTACGGTGGTTATTCAGTCATTTTCATTTGCTTTTCTGAGATGTCTAATCATATCTCAACCATTTTCTGCAGTACTTGTCCTAGAATCTAATACAGATAGTTACGTTATAGATTAAAAGTAAAATAATAAGAAAATGATATATCAGCTCATTGTCATGTTTTCTTTTTCAGTATTGGATGGTTAAGATTATTACACCACTGCCTCACTCACATAAGTGATTTAGAAGGAATGATGGCTAGTGCTGCAGCACCCACTGCTAATCTGTTGCAGACATGTGCTGCTTTACTAATGTCACCTTATTGTGGTATGCATTCTCCAAACATTGAGGCTGTGCTTGTAAAAATTGGGCTTCAGTCCACCAGAATAGGCCTAAAATTGATTGACATTCTTCTAAGAAACTGCTCAGCATCAGGGAGTGATCCTGCAGGTGAGTGCAATGATTTTCTTTTCAGTTGTTGCTTAAAGATATTGCTGGTGTAAATATAGAGATACAGTATGTTAGGATGTTACTTTCTGATTCTGAATTGGGCTTTTCAAAACTTGCCATTTTGCTTTGTTATGCTTCTAAGTATCACAGCCTTGTATGTGAGCAGTTCCACAACAGTAAAGCAGTGCAACCACAGTTGGTTTGACTTTTGTGTAGAACAAATATGGAGGTGAGTGTTTTGAAGACGTGGGAATAGGACATGGAGTGTATCCTAAGTGCGTCTTACTGCAGATACTGTATCTAGATGTTTCAAAATAAAGAGCATCCAGGAGTAACATTAAGGAAAACAAATGCAGCAGTATTTGCTCAGTAATAGTTTGTAGGACAATATAAATTTTGAATAGCACTAAGCATTGCAAATATTTACAGATGGAGGTACATAATGAAGACACTTCAACAACTGTTTTCCACTGTTAAATTTTGCAGTAGCTTTTCAGCTAATGCACTTGAGGTTTTGTTTGATTCCGTACCACTTTGCTCTACTGTTTTGTGGCTTTTAAGTGAAAGAAAACTGAATTCCTATTTTTCCTGTTTTGAAGTTTCTGATTCTAACAGACAGTGCTCTTTTCAATATGGCTTCCATGACTTATTTAGCCACAAGTTAATGTTTCAGGGTAGCCTACTGTCTTATGCTGGAGTACTGTTAGATAAGAGAGAAGCTTCCTACAGACCAGGAGGAGATGAATAGGAAATAATATGAGGAAATCCTCAGCCTTAGTCCCATTGATGGAAATCGGAGTTAAATAGGCTTTGATTTTGAACTAAGTATTTGTTTTGGTGAAGCCTGAAACTTGATAGCTCTGTTGCAATTAGTCATGTCTTTTTGAAATATGCTGAAGAAAATCCTACTAGTTAAACTCTTAAGTCTTGTATCTGAAGAATCCTGCAATAGTTTTTCCCATTAAAGTAAGGATGAACATTGCATTGAACACAAAAAATGCTCAGTTTCAAAATTGTGGTGTGTATAATTGTTGCCTTATTTTAATGGCAAAACTCAGTTCAGTGTTAATATTGCAATTCTATAATAATTTCATTAGTAGTTCTAAAAAATATATATATGTAAGTACTTCTATTATTTCCCCTTCCCCCTCCCTTTTTTTTTTTTCTTGAATGCGGCAAGATCTGAATAGCCCTTTACTGTTTGGAAGATTAAATGGTCTTTCTTCTGACTCCACAATAGACATTCTCTATCAGCTTGGAACAACTCAAGACCCTGGAACAAAAGATAGGTAATGTTATTTAGATCATCTTGTGTAAATGTAAGCAAAAATAATCTGCTAAATAACAGCTTCGTGTAACTGCACAAAACCAGACTTAAAAAAATCTCATTGAGAGTGACTGAAAGTGCTCAAATCTAAAGAAGCTTTCCAGCTTTCTCTCCTACCTCTTTGCATCCTTTGTAGATAATGCTGCCCATCTTTTGATGCTCTTGTGAATGCGATGAAACTTTGTGTTCAAGTGACTTTTCTCTCAAATATTCAGAACTCAGATGCCTGCTATTTTTTCTTCTCTATAGAAAGAACTCTTACATTTAGCTGTCCAAGGTGATAGGTTCTTGTAGTTTATTTTTCCCATGTTAGTGATCTAACACTATCTTGAAGAAACAGAGTGTGAGCTCAGTCTTGAACTGTGCTTCAAAGGAAGAGCTAAATGTGTAAATCTAGATAATACTAGAAAACAGCAAGCTTTGTGTTTCTTTGACCCTTTATAATGTACTACATTTTCTTGCCTTCCAGAATCCAAGCATTGCTGAAATGGGTCAGTGATTCTGCAAGAGTTGCAGCTATGAAAAAAGGTGGCCGTGTGAGCTACATATGTCCAAATAGCTCAACAAGAGAGTATGGTCTTTTGATGCCATCTCCTTCCCATTTGCATTGTGTAGCAGCAATTTTATGGCATAGTTATGAACTGCTTGTTGAATACGATTTACCAGCACTGCTGGACAGAGAGCTTTTTGAGTAAGTAAAGCAAAATTTTGCACCACATACATTTTATAACCGAATTCTTTTCTTGAATTTATTAAAATTGAAATCATACAACGTGCACTAATTCTGAAATAGTAGTGGAAGTTGTTATCCCTGAAGCTAGTTGAGTGTTAGCAGTAATTTTCATAGTACCTATAAATCATGATATAAATTAATATCCTGTTACAGAAGCATTATTTTATTGATTTATGGTATCCAATATATATAACAGATAGTTAAGAGCTAGAAGTGAGGGAGATAATTTATTTGGAGTCACCACTTGTGTTCTGGCCTGTCTGATTTGAAATAAATGAAGCACAAAATCCTGACTGGATCTTGAACTGTGAATTTGCTGGATGTTGGTGGATTCTAACAAAAAGCTAATCCTAAAACCTGAATGTACACTTTTATTGACTCCAGGTCAAAAATTAATGAGTTAAAATTCCCAAGTTCTGTTGCTCAACCATCTCTTCTGCTTCAACAAAACAAACCAAAAAAGAAACTACATAGCTCTGTGTGTAGAAATATAGCTATTAAATTCTTGTGTCTACTAAAGCATTTTGCATTTGTATCATTGAGTACAATTCAATGAAAAGAACTGTGATAGCTCATAGATATTTTTGTTGCCCTTAGGAAAAATTCTTAATTCTTTGCTGTTTTCCTGTTGCTTTTAAGCACAGCCAAACATTCAAACATGGTAATGCTCAAATCACAATTACTGGTACAAGCAGGTGAATCTCTTATAGGTTCAACATGATGGTCTTTAGATACATAATTAGAAACTATACCTTTCACAAAGACACTTCAGTGATACTGTCATATAAATAACTTAATTCAAACTTAGCTTAATAATTTTGGGAATCACTTTAACGATTTTAAATTGTAGTTCATTTAACCCTTTCAGCAATACCTTTAAAGATAAATAAGTTTTCAGGATACATTTGAACAATTTTAACATTTGAAAAGGAGTAACTCTAATAAAAGTAGACTTACTAAAATGAATGTCCTGTTCTGTCCTCTGAAGGAAGCAATGTTGTTTATGTGACAGGACAAAATGAAGGAATACTAATAAAATTATTGTACCTACTTTGAGTATACACGTTGCAATATAATTCTGTACCTCTGCCTCCTGCCAAATAAACTACTTTGTATCAACCAGCATCTGAAGTAAATTATAAAATAAGTTTTTAATAAATACAGAAGAATTGTTGTCAGGCTTACCTGGATAAATGATTCTTCTAATAAAAATAACTTCCCATGTGTATTCTTCATGCTCTTTTGATATTTTAACTTACGAAATATTTTTATTGATTGTAACTCTAACTTCTGACTTCTCATTCATGTGGTATTTTAATTTTCTCTTGGATGTATATGAGCATCATCCCCATTTTCCATTTTTATATTTCTGCTTTTTTCAATGGATACAAACTTATTCCATAGTTATGTTTAATATCTATTTGGAAAAAAAATCTCATTTTTCATAGACCGTGAACTTACCCAGAACATTGTGACAAAGGATTGGGTGAATGATGTTTTAACTGTACCTTTGTTATATGTGGACCTTAGAAAATTGTGATTAGCTTCCCAAAGTTATGGGTTGCTTAGTCCTTGAGAGGACTTGCTAATGTTTTATCTTGGAGAGGGTTTTTTATTAGCTGCTCACTAGACTGGTGATAAAGCTAACTTTTGGTTAGACCCATGTCCTCTTCTAGGCTAGTAGGATCTTTTAGACTAAGCATAGGGTAACACTTCCATCCAGAAGAGAACACAGTCCATGTCTTTATATGTTAATGTGGTGTATGATGATACATCCAAACTTTCTAGGTGTGTGTTCACCTCTATATGGAAAGGTTAAGATAATGTAACTTATGTATGGTGTCAAGGTACTGTGAATGCAGTTCAGAAAATGTCTGTTTGGGTTTTTTTAAAAAAAAATACGTTACCTACTCCAAACAAGTCTGTATGAAGAAATTATGATTTTACTATTTTAAAAATACTGCTGAAATTTAAGCTGAATAATAGGAGCTAAAGGAGCTTTTATGTGTGCCTTGGATTAGCATTCTGACAGATAGTATTTAGGTGGAAGTGACTTCAAAGTTAGATGGAATTTTAGTATCTCTGACAAATAATTATTTTGTCTTGTGTCAAAAGACAAAAGATGGAGTAAGGATACTCAGATGGAGTAAGGATAGTGAGGGTAGCATCATTCTAGCAGCAGTATTGTTGTTACTTTCTTTTTTTTCCCAACATCTTCAGGTAGCTCTCTAGTAAAGCAAACCTTAATTTTTTTTGAAACTTGTTAGAATGCTTTCAGTTCTTACAAAGGATTTAGAGACTTTTATGTGAATGTGTGTGCAGTCCTGGTGACGGAGCTCAGAGAGTTGAGCTTCTGCACTTGTTTGTCATAGATGTGGGGAGATGTTTTATGAACCAGTGAAGAACAGGGGATATGAGTGGCAAACTGTGTTGACATGGTTATCTGTCTTCTGCAGGTCGCTGTTTAACTGGTCCATGTCTCTTCCCTGCAACGTGGTTTTGAAGAAAGCCGTTGATAGTTTGCTTTGCTCAATGTGCCACATCCACCCCAATTATTTTTCTTTACTCATGGGATGGATGGGTATCACTCCTCCTCCAATGCAGTGTCAGCACAGACTGTCCATGACTGATGACAGCAAAAAGCAGGACCTCAGTTCATCTTTAACAGATGACTCTAAAAACGCACAAGCCCCTCTTGCACTAACTGAGTCTCACCTGGCTACTCTTGCTGCCTCATCTCAGTCTCCTGAAGCTATCAAGCAATTATTGGACTCAGGTTTGCCTTCACTGCTTGTAAGAAGCCTTGCTAGTTTTTGCTTCAACCACACTTCTAGCTCTGACTGCACTGCACAATCAGCAGACATCACCCAGGAGAGGCTCAGGAGGCATCACGTTCCACAGCACTTTAATAAAATGCCAATCACCGCAGACCTGGTCGCTCCTGTTCTCAGGTTTTTGACGGAAGTTGGCAACAGCCATATGATGAAGGATTGGTTGGGTGGCTCTGAAGTGAATCCCTTGTGGACAGCACTTTTATTTCTGTTGTGCCATTCCGGCGCTACTTCTGGAGGACACAATGTTACAGCACAACAGACCAGTGCAAGATCTAGCTTGCTTTCTTCAACTGTAACAGCAGGGTTGACCACACAGCAGCGGACAGCAATTGAAAATGCAACAGTTGCTTTCTTCTTACAGTGCATCTCTTGCCATCCTAATAACCAGAGACTTATGGCACAGGTGAGGGGAGAAAAAAGAAAAGTTTTAATTACTTTATTAGTAGCTACAGCCAATTTTCAATATTTTTTTTTTAGCTTTCTTCAAAATGACTTTTTGTAAGATGTCATTATCTGGAAGATTTTTGTATTAAAATTGTTAGTTTGTTGGTCTAAATTTGAAAAGTATTAAAGTATTGACATGGCCATCCGATCTTATATATAGATCTATATTCCTCTTTGCTTGGAGGAGTGAATTTTCTATCAAAATACATGCATACATGTAAGCTCTTCTGAAATAAAATTTGAAAATCAAGCTTCATACACATTTCTTATATTAGCAACTTAACGTTTAGTGGTAAATTTGCTTGTACGTCCATATATCATGTACAGCCTGTGACCAGGAAAATATAGGTTATTGCAGATTATGGTTTTGCATTTGGCATTCTAGTGTAAGTTCAGCTATTTTACTCACGTCTTAATCTTGCAGACCTAGCTGAACAAAAGTGTCATTAAAAAATGCTTTTCTACATTAAGAATGACAATGCTCTGGGAACAGGTAGACTGCAGTAAAGAATTCAGTGCAGTTCTCTGCTAATGGCTGGCAGTAATACAGCATCACACAGTGAGAAATTTTTGTGTTAGGAATTTAAAAGCTATTTTTCTAAATGCTTCACTTTTTTATCTCTTTGAGTAATATGTGTTAACAATTACTGTCATGTTGTAGTCAGCATTTTGAACTCTATAAAAGAAAAACCTTTGTTCACTGCTGGTATTCACTGGTGTTCTTTTTCTCTGATTTGAATAATAACTGGAAGGTAGATCTTAGTCACTGCCTATTATGGCTGTGTAGAGCTATATTTTAGAGACCTAAATATAGAAATGTTTTAAATCTGATGTCATTTTGCATTCCCAGGTTCTCTGTGAATTGTTTCAGTCCTCTCCTCAGCGTGGGAATCTCCCAACCTCGGGAAATATTTCTGGATTTATTAGGAGGCTTTTTTTGCAATTGATGCTAGAGGATGAGAAAGTGACTTTGTTTCTTCAATCCCCGTGTCCAGTAAGAATTTTTTATATTTGCATGGTGAATGTTGAATAAATTTGACCTTTTAAAAAAAACAAATCTGGATAAATTCAACTTTGAAATAACAGACAGCAGCTTTTTCTACTTGTACACATTGCAGAATTTTGGAAAGGAATATGTTGGTAAATTGTAACTCAGCATTTTAAAAGAAAATGTGAAGCACTATTTTATGAAAAAGCTGTCTTGCTGAAAGAATTGACAACTGAAATTTATCTTATGCAAGACTTCTTAATAGTATCCTTACACATTAGCAACAAATATAGATACAAGTTGTAGTCCTTCCAGCAGTTCTTCATTATCAGTTTCAATAAGAAACAGTTGTAGTTTTGATGCTTTAGAATTGGCAGAGACCCTTCAGAATTAGTCAAATGCTATGAATAAATTTTTGACTGACAAGTTCTTGAATTAATTTATAAAGCAGATGTTTGCTTTTATACTTCCACATGCTTCACCAGAACATGGAATTAAAATTCATGACTGAAATCCTTTGCTCTTGTTTAAGGGCTGACACTAAGGAAATATAGGAAAAACAAAATTATTTAAAGATCTGGTACTCTCTTGCAAGGAAAAATTATTTTCTGCTTTTGTTTCTGCTGTTCATACTACATCTGAGAAGAAAAATACTACATGTGATATGTGATAGGGAAACCAGATCAGATAGGATAAAATGGAAGAGGAGGAATAATAAAATGGTAGCGCAGACATTTAAGTGTTTTGTTTTAACCTGCTTAGATTAATTGTTGACGTGGCTGTTGGTATTAAAGGTAATGTCAGTTTTCTAGTAGTTTATTTTACATAAATCGAATCCTTACAGAATGTTACTAGATACATAAAAGCAGAAAAGTATTTTCAAAGAAGTTGTCATAAGTTCAGTTTTTTCTATTAAAAACACCAGGAGGCAGTCTGTCTGTTCTTACTGAGCTGATTCTTCCTCTTACCACCCAGAGACTAACTTAAACCTTAATGTGTACTTCTACTATATCCAACAACATAACCATTCAAAGATCACATCCTTGTTTTTTTCCTCCTTAGTTCTTACTAAAACACTATTTTAGAAGCTAAATTCTGATTGTCATCAGGTATTGAATTTTTTAATAATATTGCAAACAATACACTCGTCCTTTTTTTGAATACTAGTAAGCAGTTCTACTGATGAGAAGGAGGAAGGAGATAAGTGGCACTCTCATTGCAGAAAAATCTGTAAAGTTACTGGAAGCAAAAGAATGATACAAAATGTGAACAGACAGTAACTGCATATGAGAAATGTTCTAACTAGTAGTGTCTTAGTTATCCATCATAATAGCAAAAAGTAGATATTAATTCTGGAATTAAGTAGATATTAATTCTAGAATTAACTTTATTCTCAAATCAGAGCAACAGAGAAATTACATCTTTCTCTACTCCAAGTATATTGTGATTTTCCTGATTAAGATTTATTTCGTAAATAATTGCATGTGTCAGGCACTCAGTTTTTCTCTCATACACAGCTATGCCAAACAACTGGGGTTTTTAAAGCAAATAAGATTTCATACTGTTTCTTAACCTGAAACAGTCACGGCTTTCAAATCAGATTTTTGTGGGTTAAAAATAGAATTTGTCCTATTTGTTGCATTTTACTGTGTGCCTCCAAAGTTGAAGGATATATCAATTTTCATTCTGGCACACAAAAGATTTAGCTGTACTTTGGTCAGATGAGTTTATAAGAGTCCAGTGCTAACCTATTTCTGGTTCTTGAAGTCATGTTAACTGCTGATGTTGTTTTTTTTTTCTCCTTTCAGCTGTACAAAGGTAGAATTAATGCTACTAGTCATGTAATTCAACACCCAATGTACGGAGCTGGACACAAATTTCGCACTCTTCACTTGCCTGTCTCAACAACTTTAGCAGAGGTTCTTGATCGTGTGTCAGGCAAGTTTGCAACAGTTCACTTTGTTGGGTTTTTTTAAGAAATGGTTTCAAAAAACAAAGCCCCCAAACCAAAGAACTGGCATAAACCGTGTATGTCTGGTGTACGTATTGGCAGTGTTTCTATGTCATTTCCAAATATGAAACAATGGTTAAGTTGCAGGCTTTTGCATATGCCTTAGATGTTGAACATAAAATGCACTTTTACTGGTTAGATACTCTTTTTTTTCCTTCTATAAAAATGAGGTGGGGAAGGTGGGATTTTTGTTTTACTCTTTTTTGGTCAGTTGATTGTTCTGGGGTTTTTTGTTTCCTTTTCATTATTTAAAGTGTTCTCAAATATCTCATGGCATATTGCAAGACCATAGACATGATGCTGTACGTATCAGTCTTTAAAATACTCTTTTTTCATGCAGTCACTTCAATATTCCCAAATTATTGCATTTAAATATCCTGGAACTTTATCTCTAACAGATGTTGAAAGGAAATTGTATTACCATGAAAAAGACATTAATGACTCCAATCTCTGTGGATATACATTTGACTGATGTACAAACATTTGAATTTGCTTACTAAATGGAGAATGAAAACCGTAGTTAACTTTTAGAGCTGAATTTTTAAATTATATACCATAAGAAGATACTGTTCTGGCAAGAATTTATTTTTTCTTCTTTGAAGTTCAGTACTTTCAGTTGTGCTACTTGGATATATACGGAAAGAAAGTTTCCCTTCTGTAGAGGACTCTACTGACCAGGTCTACAAGTTTTGATACCTGAATGCTAGGTGCTGTAATCTAAAAAAGTGAATCTCACCTTGAACTTGAGTGCTTATTTAATGCTTTAGAAAATAGAACTTTGTGTTAAAAATAAAGTTAGTGATCTTTTTTGTAAACGTAGTTGAAGACACTAAATCATACTTAAGGTGTTGTGTCTGTGTCAGAGCCCTCTAGGTAAAACCAGGCAAGTTGATTCTCCTCAGGTAAGAAATAGAGCAAAAAATGTTAGGTCATGTTACATCAAAAAGCAAGTTTAAGAGTGTCTAATTAAAACAAAACAAAAAAACCCCAAGCCCAGCATTTCCTCTTTACTCTTAAGACATGGTTCTCTGGTTCTCAGTAACAGCAAAGAGAAGTCAAAGATCATCACAGTAATTATGATTTTTGTCGTGTTGCGGACATGCACTGAAGTGTGTGCACTTGCCTGCACATTCATCTGGCTATGTATTTTCTTATCTGTAGATATATAAATATGTGTAATTTTTTGGAATTCAGTGTAGATCAGCTTTTAATTTCTGAAATGGAGTTCAGAGGAAATGCTGCTTTTTTATATCTACTGAAAACCTCTACACCGATGGTGTTAGCAGATTCATTACAGCAATAAATATGTTCCCTAACAAGGATTTAGAAGTCCTATAATGGTATTGAGCAGAATACTAGATGGATCAAGATGTGCCTTGGCATTCAAAAAAACAGTGAATTCCAGAAAAATGCTGAAGCCTCTTGACCAGGAAATGCTTTAATATTTCTGTATTCACGTACTGTCCAGACACAGTCACATGTGCAAGGATGTTTGGATCCTTGTGCAATTCATGGGAAGAGTTGTTATAATGGGTCAGTTAGTCACACCAAATGAGGTGGGGGTCAGTTGTTGAGCAGTGACATAAACTGTACTGAAGAGCTGCCTTAGTGGTGTACTGCCCTCAGCTTGATAGCCAGTGCTAATGGGGAGGGGAATGTGATGATGTGATATCCTGTAATGTCTGTAATTGAAATGGATGAGATGCTGACTTTGTAGGGCACTGTGGTGTTGGGTTTTGCTACGGAACTCATATTCCGTAGCTTGACTCTTATTTTAAATTTGAAATTAATTTTGGAAAAGTTCAGGTTCTTTTATGTTTGTATCCTGCATCTAAGGTGATTTATCTGTGATACTTGTATATCATTCTGTGGAGTCTATGGTTAGGACATAGTAAAGACGACTTGAATAAATGAAGAGTAAACACTGTTTGGGATGAGAAGGGGAGAGAAGGGATGAACTGGAGATGGAAAGGAAAAGACTGCCACCACTGGAACACTAGGAAGTAATGAAGATCCTGCGTCAGAGTCTATCAGAGTCTCTTAATTTCCTTTTTTTCTTAAGTACACTGTTAGTGTCTCAAATTGATCATGTCATTCTTTCTGCAAAAATACATCATGGAAAGCATGTTCACTACATACTTTTTCTCACAGCCTTTGAAAAGAAAGGTTGGGGGCGGGGGTCTGAAAAAATGACTTAATCTGCTACACACATGCTTTCACTATAGGAAGAAAACATGCTGTATTATTGCAGGTAGCATTGTCTAGGATGAGTACCAGTGCTTTTGTATTTCATTCACCTTAGTTTTAAGTTACTGTTTGTGGGCTGTTCAGAAGAACTGAACAGCAAATATGGGTATTACCTGAGTAGCAAAATACCATTGCTTAAGCTTCCTTACTAATTTTATTATTGGGCTTCTAATTCTTCAACATTCAGTGGACATTGAGTCTATGGGACCAAACTAGAGCAGCTCTGAGAGAATTTTTTTATATTTTTGTGCCAGTGTTGCACCTTACGAGGTATGAAATGACCCATTGTCAATAATTTAATAGTTGTCTGACATTTGTTTTCTGCACTAATGATTGAACCTAAACAGTTGAACTGCTATTGTCTAATCTTCACTTAAGCAAGCAGCACAGGTTTTTGGTGTGCAGTGTATTTTAGGCATCTTCTGGTTTCAAAGAACACTCATACTTGCCAGTTCTGCAATTAAATCAATATAACACTGGATAACCAGACCTAGGTACAACAGTCTGTAGGTGTCCTTAAAAAAAGCTTTACAAATTTTTGTTGTTGTTATCATCTTTCTGGGTTTTTTTGTTTGGTTGTGTTTTTTTCAGGTTTGAATGGTTTTTGTTTTGTTTTGTTTTTTTTAGTTGATGGCAGTGGTGTTTTAACATGAATGCACTTACATCATAAGGTGACAGTTTTGAACTGTTACAATCACAGGACAGATTTTCAGGGGAAGAAGGGAACAGAATTATTATGTATTCTAAGTCATAGATTTGTATGGCTGTTGCTGCCTGGTATGGGCGTCTAAGCCACTAAAATAATTCACAATAGCCTTGCAAATAATCTAGAAAATGTAATAAAATCAACTTGGTATCTTGAAATTTCCTTTGTCTTCTTTTTCCCCTCTATAGATACACCCAGCATTACAGCTAAACTAATTAATGAACAGAAGGAAGATAAAGAAAAAAAGAACTATGAAGAGAAAGAAAAAGTTAAAGCAGAAAATGGTTTTCAGGACAATTATAGTGTTGTTGTTGCTTCTGGTATGTCTTTTTCTTCCAACTTCTTAAAAAAAAAAAGGATCTTTCTCATGTTACACCATGTATGGAGGAGGAAATGATTCTTTTTATTCCTTTTTATTATTTTTTATTACTAATGCTTAAAAAAAAATTAGTGCCCAGTTAACCTACCCAGCTGTTCAGCAGCAAAGGTTGGTCCCTGGTAGTGGAATTATATACTCATATATCTATATTTTTATATATATTATTTGCATATGACAACACATATGCAAATACAAATTTGTATATGTGTGTCAGTAATAAGTTATGGATGGTGTTGCTAGTGCACTTTACAGGATTTTGTAGAGACACAGCTGGAATTTGGGTAACATGGCAATATATTAGTATTTGTGAACTGTTACTGTGGTGTGCGTATTAGTACCTCTAATTTTTTGCAATGCCTGGTGCATCATTTTGATCACCTCTACTCCCTCCCTCAGCATGCTTTGGAATTAGAAGGATAGCACATACTTCATATAAGAACTGGTGGTATGCTGCTATTATGCTGCTAAAATTGTCAGATGGAAATGTCAGCATAAAACCATATTACTGCACTTGGAAACCATAAATACAGGATTTTCTTCCAAAGAAATCACATTTTAGGAATGAATGTAGATCCTCTGAAATCATTCATGTAAAATTACCAAAAATTACCATAGAAGTAGTTGATAGAACAGAGTAATTTTGCAGTGATACAAAAAGATTACAATTCAAATTATGGCTGTAGGGATCATTAGTCTTTGAATTTGAAGTTCTGGTGTGTGTGAGAGAGAAATAAATGAACTTCAAACTTGTTTTTTTCCTGTCTAGCTCTCTGTCTTCATTGAGGTACCTCAATTTCATTTACACTTCATGAAGCATGAAGAAGAGATGCTGATTTCCTTTGACTTCTGGCACCAATAATTCTTAAGCTTTTTATTTCAGGTTTTTAGATGTGGATATGATGTTAAACTCAAGAGTTGAATAGGACAGCAGTTCCATAGATCTTGGTATATATTTAAAAGCTTGAAAACAGGGCATATCATAGTTACCTGTGTCCCATCCCAGATGCATCTTTGACCATACTACTTGATATAGCCCATTCCCTATTTGGAAAGAAGCAGACTTAAGTTTTTCTTTTTTTTTTTTTTTTTGTTTATATATTTTCCAGTGAAGTAAAACAGTGCACATGTAAACTTAAGTAATTTACATTTGGTTTTTCTGCCTGTTTGTGACATCTTTTGTTGTGCTTATTTTTTTGTATATTCTGGGTCCTTTTTTTAGTGTCCCCGGAGCCTCATGCAGCCAGTATTTAACTTGTTCCCTATTGGTAAAATAATCAGAGTAGAGAAAATATTTGGAGCCTAATATTCCCAAGACACTCTGGTTTAGTAGATTGAGATTGTTGGTGAATATGTTGCACATTATAGCTGCTCCTACTCATTGGCAGAAACCAGAGTGTATCATAACATTTTAGGAGTTGATGTAGTTAGTTCTTCCTTTTGGCTAAGAATAAGGAAGTAGCTGTATGTATCTTAGTATCTTGACCTGCTGGCTTTTTGCACTTGGACTGTCACCTGTGTAGAAAGGTACATGATAGTAGTGTAATTTTGATGTACCTTAAGTCAACTTAAGATGTCCCTAACTATGGCAGTCTTGGTATATAAGCTCATGAAGTTTTTATGTTCTTATTCTGCCTTTTAATTTTTATGTAGTTCTTACTTTTAAATGTTTAACACAACTTTAAAAGCATGTTTAAAAACACCTCTCATCACGTGTGCTGCTGTCAGTACTGTGAGTGAAGTCATCTTTGAAGATATATCTATAATTGTGCTGAAATATGTGTCAATTTAGAAATTTTGCCTTATTTGCTTTCTATTGAAAAAACAACCTTAAAAAGTTTTATTGCCAGGCCCATTGCTAGACATGCTCTTTAACTAAATCTAAGCGTAAAATCAGCATAGCTTTTGCTTTTTTTATGGGTTGTATGATCTAGCACTGTTGTGATTTAGTTTATGTTAGGGGCTCAGGAGAGTGTCCAGCCTTGTAACTGTGAAGATACTAGGATTCTGTACAAATATATTTTATACATGAATGATATACATGAATGATAGCCAGTAGTGAAAAAATTTACTATTTTACTAGCACTGATGTTACTGAGTACATTACATCTTGGTAACTGAAGTTACTAAATACTAGAATTACTTTGAATTTTTTATTTCTATACTAGGGTTGAAATCTCAGTCAAAAAGAGCAGTTTCATCCACCCCTCCACGTCCACCATCAAGGCGAGGACGAGTGATGGCAGATAAAGTCGGTGCCTCTTCCTCAGGAGGAGAATCTTCCAGCAAGACCATTAGTGTTCCAGTCTTTCATCTTTACCATAAACTTCTACCAGGTAACTTTAATTATTTGGTTTAAACTTCAGAATTATAGTGCTGGTTTCTTTTCCAGTGGCTGGTATGTGATCAGACAGCAGATGTAATGCTAATGGACATCTTCATCTTTCTGCTTAGCATACTGAAGTGAATAGCCCTTCTGGGTTGGTGACAGCTTTCAACTGCAAGTGGAACATTATAACATCATAGTATCTTGACAAAAGTAATAATTCTGGTGATCTTCCATGAAGTCAAGTTCCTTGTTCCTGAAAAAGATCTTAAAAATATTTCCACTTTCACTCAGAAATAAAAGGAGGATGGGTTTGTAAGGTGACTGATTTTCTTTCACCTGCAAGGCAGAA
Organism: Florisuga fusca; assembly: GCA_038090715.1. Classification (NCBI taxonomy): domain Eukaryota; kingdom Metazoa; phylum Chordata; class Aves; order Apodiformes; family Trochilidae; genus Florisuga; species Florisuga fusca. Next base: position 5,089,567 of record JAAWXA010000011.1, on the reverse strand, counting down.
CTGAACTGGTATTTGTGCCCAGTTATTTCATGTTCTGAGAGAGCAACCAAGCTGCAGTACTCTCTGGAAGGTTGATTTCCCACTTTGGGAGTATTCTTAATTCCATAATACCTGTGTTTTCAAAAACAGCATGACTTAAGCAGTTAGTCATGTTTTACAAATAGGGGATTTGTACTCATATTTTATCACCTTTCTGGACAAAGCCGTTGGCAATTTTGTAATTGGGGTCGAGGGAGAGATCTGTCTCCTAGGGAGAGAGAGAGAAAGAGAGGGATTGGTGTTACTGGAATTCTTAATTATAGTTCATTGATAAAAGATGGGAACATGGGAGAAACACTTCAGTATTATGCAGAAGAGCTTCTTGCAGTTTGGTAGTATAAAACAGCCATGGAAAGCAGAATTGGTGATGAAGAAAATAGTAGAAAACTCATTCATTTGCACAGGGGCTAAACATTTTCAATTGTCATTTCTTAAGACTGAAGAAATAGGTTGCTGTGGAAGAACTTTCTTGTTTTACTTGTTTAAATACAGTCATGATGAATTGAGCATGCTAAGTGTATTATATGATCCAGCTCTAGACATTTGACTTAACATGCACATCTACTAGGTATCAGAAAAAAATGTTCTTCCTTGAGAGTAACTTGTCATTTCAGGGAAGTACATGTTCTTCATAGACAACAGAGAGGTCAAAATCTTGTTTTGAATAGCAGTTTTGGACTTCGTTGTATGTGCATTTCAAGTCTGTGTTGCTGCTGAGGAAAGTAGTTTTGGCTGTTCCATTCATTTTTTTCTTGCTGAGTTGTGTCCACATGTGAGACAACTAATGGGGCTGAAAAAGAATTGCGTATTTCTCTATTTTTCATTTTTTTCCACTTCTGCCATGTTAGCCTCTGGTCACACACATTTTGCCACCACAGCTGAAGAGTGATGTAGGGGTGGGTTTAATAGTAGGGGACAGGCAGTACGTGCTTAAAATGCATATCAAATTACAGCCTTAGCCATTTATTAAGTATGCCAGGACTCAGTGCAGAGCTGCCTTAGGGAATGTTGGCATAGTGCTTTGATTGGTTCCAAACTCATGGAACCCCTTTTCCCAAGGGAACAAATGGTAAAATTAAGGCCTTGGTTTGGAGCCAGATAATGTTTGGATGCCATTACTTGTACTTGGCATCTTTGGTACAAGTAATGAACAGCACCTGAACATTTATGTCAAAGTAAACTGATATAATTTTCCTCTCTGATGTTGTTTAGGCCAACCCCTACCAGCTGAAATGACTCTTGCCCAGCTTCTGACTCTGCTGTATGACCGTAAACTCCCTCAAGGATACCGATCGATAGATTTGACTGTGAAGCTTGGTTCCAAAGTCATCTCAGATCCAAGTTTATCGAAAACAGATTCGTTTAAACGTCTTCACACAGAAAAAGGTGAGTGTTCTTACTTTTTTGGTATCTTTGTCTTAAAAATGTGGGTTTTTTGAACAAAAATGGTTTCAGTTTTTTTGGTAAGAAACAGCACTTTCCTCTGTTTCTTGAGTGATGTTCCTGATCCATTTTTTACAAGAGAGGTCCTGAACTTTGTCATGAAGAACAAATTTTTAGATTGTATCTCTAAAATGTACCAATATCTGGTTCTGGTTCTGGTTTCACTTTTCTTTCTTCATAGTAGTGCTTTACATGAAATGATTATGATTGTATAGCTATGAGGTATTTTATTTGTTGACATGTACACAGTTCTCAGTAGTAATTGTGCTGATAGCCATGGCAGATTAAGTAATGCAGTAGCTGTTTGAGACCATATGAGTTAAAGAAGTATGTGAAATTTTTTATTGCAGCAACTTAGGTAGTTCTTTGGAAACGGGAATTTTTGTCAAACCCATTTAAGCAAATCTTGTAACTCTTGCTTTTAAAAACATTATTTTTAATGTTTGCTAATATGATCTGTTTCTTGCTATTATTTTTGCCAATTGATTGCTATCTACTTAATCATAGTGTTGAAAAAGAGAGGGGGAGAGGCTGTATCCCCAGGAACTGTTCTGAAATATTTGGAGAAGGGAAGAACTCAAAGGAACGGGATTTTGAAATAAAGCTAAGGTGCTGATCACCAGCCTGCTGACACAGCATAGTATTATAAAGTTAATCATTCATCTATCTTAAGACAGGGGCTTATTTTAAAAAGTGTTCACTGTTCAAGATGTGCTGCATCCTATTCCCTTTCATGTTTAGGAATAAAAGATTTTAGAAGATAAAGAATGTGTGGTTAAAGCTTGTATTGCTAGTTGCTTGAATTATGATTTAATGTGCTTCTCTGTTTTTATAGATATATAATAAATGCTAGCACCTGTACTTTAAATACACTAATGGATTTCCAGCTGGATAACAGACTGGTCACAGCACAGAGATACTGAGACCACTTGATCTATGCTGCCTTTTGATGCAGAAATCTTCCATGCAGATTTTTCTAGTGTAAATATGTTGAATATTCACTGTGAAGATTGTCTATTGTAATTAGCAAAGAGGGTTTCTTTTTGGCAAAATGAATTGTGATAGGGTTCTGTATATACAGCCTGTGTGCATAAGTGTTTAATTTTATTTTTTTTTCTTTTGGATGAGATATTAATGTGCTTAGTCAAAATCTGGGAGTGTAGAAAGCTAAAAATAGACATATTGATCTTTTTTATGAGGAAGAATAGAATTAAATTTCACAGCTTTGGCAGACAGGCATTTTGATACATCACAGACAGGAGATGTGAGAATGGTATGTGTGGTGAGTGATAGGTAATATATTATGGATGGTGAGTTAAATGTGGGAAAGGGAAAACAGAAATCGTTGCTTAGCATTTTTTAGGATAAAGCAAGTGTGATTTAGGCAAAGTTATCATTCCTTTCTTCAGCTATAAACAGTAAGGGATACTATAAACAGTAAGGTTGGAGAATAACAAACATCACCTCCTAGATGAAAAACAATGTTTAAAAAAATCTTGAAAGCATAGAATTTCATGTTCCATTAGAAATTTATATAAATACAAATAAGCCCGAGTTATGACGTGGATCTGGCATCGCTGACAAAAGGTACCACAAATACATTTCTTTTTATACTTCTGTAGTCATTCACTTCAGGTTTTTGAATCAGGTTTTGCTTAAGAAGAAAATGATGCTTTTGAAGTCCACTTTTAAGTGAAGAAGAAATATACACAATATTTATGATAATGTGTTAATTTCTCTTACCTCTGTGGTTTTTTTTTAGAGCATGCAGATTTACTGGGACCTTGCCCTGAAGATGAAGCTATCAGTCCTGGGGATGAGTGCATGGATGCTGTTCTAGATGAATCACTTCTTGAAACCTGTCCCATTCAGTCTCCATTGCAAGTTTTTGCAGGAATGGGTGGATTGGCCCTTATTGCAGAGAGGCTCCCGATGCTTTATCCTGATGTAATTCAGCAAGTGAGTGAAAAAATCGGTGTGGAAAAACATGCTAAGAGTGGTTTGTGTGGTTTTTTTTAAGGACAGTATTTTCCTCATATTTCTCAGTGGTTCAGTTTGACAACTCAGATGTGTGGGAAAGCTGCTTTAAAATAGGTAACTCCAAAGCTTAGTCCAGATCCATGTGCTGCTTCCCTACACGTGGTATATGCTGCATGCATAGCCCGTGGTCTTGTGGAACAAGTGCATGAATTCAGTGTTGTTACTTGCCTAACTTCTATTAATTCATAAAATATATTTGTGGGTCCAGTTACATAAAGTTGCTGATGTACTGTAAAGAGGTACGTATCACTTAATTGCTCATATAAACATACTTTCAGAGATTTTTTTTATGCTAAGTGAAACTCCGTTCTCAAAGCAGATAACACGAAAATTTTAGATTTATTATTATAAATTATAAGTAACTGTATAATCTTAATTGTCTTCATGCTAATAAATATTTCTAAAATAAACTTACATAATGCATAACATAGATGTTATTTGCATATTGAAAAATTACATATATAATTTCTGTGGAGAAATTTATAGTTGTTTCAAGTGTTGTTAGTGGCATTAGTGTAGAATTATTCCTTTGGCGGCTGTTCCAGGTATGCAGTCTTTGTTAAAAAGGCAAAAAACCCAACTTGTGAATTGTTCAAATTCAACTTGCCTATATTTTTGGTTGATACTCCTAACAGGAAAAATTGTGAATATTTATTCCTTTTGAAATAAACTTAATCAAGATTTAAGGGTGCTATTCAGTTCCCTGCTTGTAAAAGTATGGCAGGAATAGGAACCCTGTAATGAGACTGGATAGTTAGTATTATTCCTTTGTAAAAGACTTACACAAATATGATTTAGAGGTCTAGTACCAAGCCAGGTTAACAAATGAAAAGTTAAGGAAATGTGGTCACATAAAGAATCACTGTCTTTTGAAATCCAAGACAGGTAATGTGTACTCCATATTGAGGAAGACAGATTTATGGAATTCTGCTACATATGAAAGGCAACTTATGACCATGAGAGATTTCATCCCTTCTTTTGTTTTTTTCAATATTCCTGAGAAGTTCTTTTCTTTTCATAATTTTTTAGCTTGAGCTGTAAGTTTGAGTTCAAATACTGACTAAGAAATCTATGATCCATAAAAACAAATTAAGAACAATAATACCAAATAGAAGATTCAGAGTGAAGACTGATGAATTCTCCAGGCTCTTCATTCTTTAATTTTACTTTGTATTTCTCAAAGTCACTGATACTGCTGATTCTCTTAATGTTTTCAAATAAATGCAGCTAAACACAGCCTTGACTTTTAATTAGGCATTTGGTATTCTGAATAAATTCTGCAAGGGCTTTTTAGCTTAATCTTTTCTAGTTTAGATCAGTTGAGTGATAAATACTAAAATTTTAAGTATGATTGCATCAGTTCATATGAGGGGCATAAAATCCTGAAACTTCTCTGCTGTTTAATAATGAGAGGGACCCAGGTGTCATACCTTCCTTGTAACTGAGTGTGGGACTGTATCCTGGGTAATTGTATAACTTTATCTCCTTAAATTCTGATTCCCATCATAGTGCCTAGCTGCATAGGCCTCTGTGCAGTGTTAGTTCAGAAGACAGAACAACAGACTGTAGTGTTAGAGCATAATGGTAATAAAGCCTGCAAGCCTGGAAGGAGCACACAAGTTGCTACAAGATTGCTAAGATACCCAAATTTCTTCTTAGTTTTTGAAGGTATTATGAGTAATTGCTCTCCTGGTTGCAATATGGAATTAAAAATTAAACACTTCAACTCAGACTCAGTGTTTAGTTTTTAAATGAAAGGGCCGCTTCTTATTTAACAGTATGATACGTAAACTGTTCTTTGGTTTATTTCAGTGTAATATTTATCTTCTGTGCCTCTAGATTTTAAGCAACACTTTGTACTGAGGATTTTAGGTTGGCAAAATATGGTTTCTTGCTTGTGTAGGCAGGACTTTCAAGAACTGACATGCCCTTTATAGCCATTTAACCTCGTCCCCGTATCTCTAATTTGCAGTGTATTTAATGTGAGTTTTTAATGGTGTTCTGTATTAAGATTGTATGTCCTTTAGATCCTAACTTTAATACAGTTTTTGCCTAGGTGTTTAACTGAATAACCACCAAATACTTTTTGTTTTTGTTGCTTAAGGTGAGCACACCAGTGGTTACATCAACCACACAGGAAAAGCAGAAGGACAGTGATCAGTTTGAGTGGGTTACCATTGAGCAGTCAGGGGAGCTGGTATATGAAGCACCAGAAACAATTGCTGCAGAACCTCCACCGATCAAGTCAACAGTTCAAACTATGTCTCCCATCCCTGCTCATTCTTTGGCTGCCTTTGGTTTATTTCTTCGTCTCCCGGGCTATGCTGAGGTGCTGCTAAAAGAACGGAAACATGCTCAGTGTCTGTTGAGATTGGTGTTGGGAGTTACAGATGATGGTGAAGGAAGTATGTGCTGCAATTATTATGTTTCTTTGTAGACCATGGCTAGATAATTGTAACTAAATTTATTTGCACTGTAGTATTTTCAGGAAGAAGTTGAAATCACTTTGTGCAAAACTGTGTTGCTAGCATCTTTGATAGTCTATAAATACTCAAAATCTATCTGGCAAAGTTTTGTCCCAATCACCAATATTCCAGTGTTCTCATCTACTTGTCAGAGTAATTGTAAAATAACTACAAATAAAACTTACATTCACAGTGTCAAGATGGCAGTGTATTCAGACAGAACAATCTGACTAGCTGGGTATGCTCAACTAACTGAGAAAATATCATATAATTCTGTGACCAAATGCAGAATAATTTGAATAGGAGCACAGCTACAGCAGATGTAGAATAAACTGTTTAATAATACTATTTTAGAAAAGGAGATCATAGTGGTCAAATTACCTGAGTAGGAGCTCCACCTTAATGGTATGAGTTCAAAGGGAGAAATGGGGTCAATTTGTAGTCATTGTCTTTGCAGTCAAACCTGAAATTCTGCGTGTAATTATAATATTTGTAGTTCTTAGTGTTTTAAAAAACTGGTAGAGTGTATGAGAAAGATGTTTTAGTACTTTTAACACATTTACTTTCATTATGTCTTTGAAAATAATGTTTTTTCTATGCAGCAATCTAGTGAAGTTAGTCTTTATTCAGCAGTCTATTGAGTAGTGACTCATAAGACCAACTGAGAAACAGTCTTTGTTAGCTCTGTCTTCTGTTTTCATTTATCTTGTATTTAGGTACAGGGCAGTAGGCAAAAATAAACTGGATAACGAAAAATTTAGTCTGGCTGCTTACTCCCACCTAATTTGAGTGGTAATTAACTGAAGAGCTGTATGCAGTTACTCAGATTTTCATGTTCTTTAGTAGTTTCAGTCCCATTCAATTGCAAACAATTTTTATATCATTTTTTTTATATAAAGGGCTTAAGTCAAACCCTTAAAATTTGGGTTTCTTTTGGTTCTGTGTGTGTGCATCCACTTTTGCAATGGGAGTTCAGTTCCAGAGTATCATTTTCCTGGTAACTAGGGGCTGCTTTAATTTTCAGCCTAAATTTATTCATATACGGTTTGTGCCCATTTATCATCGTGCCAGCATTATTCCTCATCAAGAATAGCTCTTTTTTCTCCAGTGCATTTGTTGACAGGAATTGTATTCCCTTGTACATATTTTTCTTTTTTTTTTTTCCCCTGGACTGAACAGTCACTTTCTCAGTTCCCTAAGCCCAATGTCTGAATTCAGCTCTTTATGAAATTTGGCTTTAGTTACACACAGTAGTTAAAATTAGTTTTCTGTATAAAGAATTAATATTTTCTTTTGATTTGATAATGCATCTTTTTTGTGTACCTAGAATCTCTTTGCTTTCTCACATAATATAAGAGCTGCACTTGTAAATCCAATGCTTATGTATTAAACATGGATTCAGTTCTCTGCAAAGATAAATCAGGGACAAATGTTCAGGCTATCTTTGTCATTTGGCTACACCTGCAATTTTGGAAGTCTATCAGATGGGCTTCTTTCCAAAAGTTTACAGTTTTATTTATGAAGACCCCAGCTGTAGGATGGTTTTGCTTCATTCTCATTATTGTCTGTGCAAAGAATAGCAGATAGATATGAATTAACTTGTCTGTTTATGCAAGTTTCTGGGTAGATGCATGTAAATATAGACATACATATTGGTAGGGTAGTTCAATTAAGACCTCTGGATAATGATATGGCTGATAATCTCTAAGAATGAGGGAGGAAATAATGCAAATATATTTAAAATAAGAAACAAACTCCTGGACAGACCTGGCTATTTTAAATACTTAAAGTATTTTCAGTTTTCAGATATCTCTATTTACATATGCACTGGGGAAGTAATATTACTGCACATTGTTAAAGCCAGAAAAAATTGAGAAAGTTTCCCAAATCTTGAGTATGTTGCATTAATAGGTCTCTCTATTATTTCAAATGTGGCTTTTAAAAGAATTCTTGCTTATCATGGAAAAGAGTTAAATACAAAATTCTAACATGGATCTCATCTAATTAAAATTATGTTAGTATTTCACCATGTATTCAACTTGAACAGCATCACAGCTTGGATTGTGCCAGGGACTAGATTCACACTTTAGGCACATGAATATGAAAAAAAATCTTCCATCATAGCTAACTACAGCCCTTTGTCTGCTGAGCTGCTATTTGCTGACCATATGCATTCTATCACTTACTATAGTTGGAATGCTTTTAAAAGAAAATAAAGAAAATTTGTCCAAAACACCTTCATTTTCATCATTCAGAAATGTAGCCTGAAGTGTAGTTCAATACAGAAGTGTACTTACTATTACTCACAGACTAAGTTTTCTCCCTGGAAATGGCAGATAAGATTTCTACCTGTGGTTCTTCATCAAGTCCTTAAGGGAAATAAAGAAACATTTTTTCTTCTATACTCCTCCTGCTGAAAATTGTTAGTGAAGAGAAACCTGATATTAGATGGCTTATTATATGCAAGTGCTTAAGACCTTAGCAAATCTCTCTATGTGTTGGTTTTGGATCACAGAGATTAACAAGTGATATTGAAATATTGAAAAAATGTTACTGATTTCTTTTTTTTTTCTTTCTTTCACTCTAGGTCATATCCTGCAGTCACCTTCAGCAAACGTGCTTCCAACCCTGCCCTTCCATGTCTTGCGTAGTTTGTTCAGCACCACACCACTGACCACTGATGATGGAGTTCTGCTTAGGAGGATGGCTCTGGAGATTGGGGCTATACATCTTATCCTTGCTTGTCTGTCTGCTCTAAGCCACCATGCACCACGAGTGCCCAACTCTAGTCCCAACCAGACAGAGGTACGTTTTGTAGCAGAGTAATTGCCACTGAGTAGTAAGAGTTTTAACTATTATAAAGGAAATCATTTCATTGCTTTCATTATAGTCTAATCTCTACAGAGTTGGCATTTGAATGAAGAAGAAAAATAATTAGAAAGTATTTGATAAAGTAATTGTCCTCACCTGTTGCAAATAAACATAATAATCATTAAATTTAACCAACATGAGGCATTAAGGTGTAATCAGTTTCTTTCATAGGACCCTTATTTTTTTTGCAGTGCATGAGAGGCATAATGCTCAGTGGGTGCTGGTTCTTTAATCCTCATTAGATAGCATGACCTCATTACCTTATTTAGCATTCATCATCTAGACTCTACTGACTGCAAATTATTTACTCTTAAATGCTTCAGAAACATAAATGAGTTGTGAAAATAAATGAATTAATGCCCTTTCTACTGATGGGGAAATAAAATCTAAAGACAAAAATTTTCCGTAGTGTTTAAGATCCTGACTGAATCCCCAAAATTAAACCTTTTCAAGGTACTTCCCATATTATAGCACCCTCTATTCAGAAGACAGATCCCCTCATTTTTTAAAGATTTTTTTAGTATCATTTCAGTGTAACATACCAGTTGTCTATAAGAGTGTTGAAACAAAATTAAGGAATTGCCCTCTTTAGCATTGTTGTGGGCAGAGGATAAATATGGAAAGTATCTGCAAAATATTGGGCTGTTTGGATTGTAGCAGTTTTGATAGTGATTAGGGGTAGAGCAAGGAAGAGATGAAGCCATCCCTAAGAGTAATTCACTTTAATGCCTAGATGAATTTGAGGGGAAGCTGAGATATTCTGCCTCTAACAGGGTATCAGGCTGCTGACACATAAACACCATAGCATTTTTGTGCTTTTGGAGAGAAAGGGCAACCATTAATTCTTATCTCTGCTTCAGTGTTACCACAACCCCTTAAGCAGCTTGCTTTCTCATAATTCATATCTATCAGGTGATAGATGTTAACTTGAATCTAGAGATCCATCAGCCCTGCACTGAAGCTTGTATTTCTGGGCCCAGGCTTTCCCTTAAGTGCTTTAAGTCAATACTTGTGACAGTCCTCTTGAGTGTTAAAGGCACAACATCTTTGTGAGTGAGGTAATGATCAGTATCTACAGGAGAATAACCATGCAAGTATTTCATCACCAAGATGCATTGCATTCTCAATGTAAAAGCCAAGTGGTGATTCCAGACTACTCTAAGTGTGGTACTTCATAGGCCATAACTTTTTTTACTGTTTAAGTGTGTTCTTACATAGTTTCTTTTCCATCAAGTATAATCTTTAACCAAGTCATCAAAAAAGATGTGAACAGAAAATGAAACTTCAGAGCCATAAATCAAATATCAGAAATTAAAACTGGCCAGCTACTGCCTGGTTTCCTGTAACTCTAATGGTAAAGTAGCAAGTGTTCATGGCTTTGAAAAATGAGGTCACTTTTTGAGCTTGATGAATATATAGTTAGGAAAGCATTAGTTAAAAAATGCTTATCAGAGTGTTTTTCTACATCCTGTTCATCAAATATCTGGTAAACTTTCAAAACTGAAGTATTTAAATGGTTTCCTAAGGGCTAAGCAATGGAATATTGGGGTTAAGCTAGTAAGATGCAGTGAAGCAGACCTTTGGAAAAGTCTGTACAAGCACATTTGGAAAAATGCTATCTCTCAGAACAGTGTGTGAACAAAATGTTTTCCTCCTTTTATGTGGAGAGGAAATAGTGTGTATTTCAGTGGCCCAGAGATCACGACAGAGCTATACATGTAATTTATACCTCATGCTGTTTTGGAGTATTTGTTCCAAATCAGCACATGCTGGGTCATCTAAGCACTTCAGTGATCTACTTTTGATAATATGTCGACTCCCATCCTCTTCATCTAATTATGTTATCAAACTTGACTAACTGTTAAACAGTAATAATTACAAATGTGATAGTAGATGTGTAGCCTGAAAATAAGTAGCATTTTAATACCTTTCATTGCTCTGATATTTCAGTGATAGTATTTTAAAAGGAAACAAGAGTGGGGTTATGGTCCTAGTCAAATTGCAGAATCTCTTACAAGAATTTAGTGCTGAGCTGTACTAGAACTCCATGTATGTGGCAGAATCTTTCCTATCTAAAGACCAGATCCTGATTATGTCTTTATAAAGCTGATGAGTTGGGTTTGCATTTATTTGCAAAACAAAAGCTTTCTTAATAAAAGTTCCTAAGATGAAAACCATGAAATTATTGTGACTGTTTTTTTTTTAACTTAGCCACAGGTGACAAGCACACACAATAGTGCATCGACAGAAGAACAGCAGCTGTACTGGGCTAAAGGTACAGGCTTTGGAACGGGCTCCACAGCTTCAGGATGGGATGTGGAACAAGCTTTGACTAAGCAAAGGCTTGAAGAAGAGCATGTGACCTGCCTTCTACAGGTATGATATAATGACATTTTAATTAATTATAAGCACTTGAAACATGAGAACTGGGTAGTGAAAATAGAGCTTGTATTTTTTCATCTTATGGCAGATTAATTATGGTATTTTGGGCAAAAATAATTTACATCCTCCTGTCTACATGAGGCATGGTATAGATCATATTGTGAGTGAGGCTGTTTTCAAACGTGTCTAGGCTGCTGCATAAGAAGATGTGCTTGGGTAAGCCTGGGTGACAGGTCTGAATCAACAGTGAACCATGAAGCATTCCCATGTATTTCCCTGGAGCTGTTGCATATTTTTGTTGACATCACAGCATTCAATGAGAAGCAAAAACTGTCCATTAAAGGAGGAGAATGTGGGAATAGGCATTTTGGTTTGTGTGCCAAATAATCTTTCTTACCTATTAATTTCTCTCATATATTTGCACTGTTTTACGGAAATGCCCATCATTGTTACTGGTGTCAGTAAATTATGTTATTGTTATGCCAGGACAACAAAATCACACTCGAATATGCTATAAAATCAGGAGTTTGTCCATTAAATAACAATAGTAAATCACCAGGAAACATGCAGATCTTAGTAAAACTCTGATGCTCTCCTAGTATCTCATGCTAAGGAGAAGATCTTAGGTCAGTGTTGGGAAAATGAGATTCTGTTTAGTCATCAAAAATTTAATTCACCAAACTGTCAGCTCAAATGCATTAGTTAACCTCACTACAGGCACAGAACACAAAGGAGATGAAACTCTGAAAATATCCACTCCCTACATTTTGTTGTGATCAGAAATTTCAGCCACTAGATCACAAAGCACAAGTATCGTGCCCCTTGAAAAAGCAAAGCAAAAAATCAAAAAAGTTTTTCTAAGCAAGAAAGAGGAAAATCACCTGACTTAATCTTGGTGAAACTTTTAGGCAGCATTCTCTATTATGCCATGCAGAGGTTTAGCTCTAACTGTGGTCAGCCATGAGGTAAGGAGTCATTTGCTTTGCACAGTGAGCAATTGGAAAACATAGAAAACCCTTCAGCATTTTGATGAAGATGTCAATGAGCTGTACAGCAGACTTTCTGTGGTCCCATCTCAGGGAAGGCTGTTGAGAAAAACTCTTGTACAGAGTGCAGTAAGATGCTGCAGCAAAATAGAATGGGTAATGGAGTTAGAACAAAGAGGGAGAAAGAAAGAAGAGGCTAAAAATGTGAATAGAGCCTCTGACTAAAAATGTGAATAGAGCCTTTCAAGTCTTGAAGTTATTTAATTTGAATGTACAACTGCACGTATCAGACCCATGGAAGTGTGAATTAGGTTGTATGTCCAGAACACATCACAAGAATCTGTGAACTCAGTCAGAACCACCCTTGGAATGAATAGGTGTGTGCATTTGTGACTTCTCCCAGTCTCTGAGTAGAAGCCAAGCTCTTTGTTTACTGAAGTCATGCTCACAAGTGGCTGTTCCAAGTTAACTGTCTTGTTCACCTTAAGTTGTTTCTCCTATAAACCCTGAAGTCCTATCCTAAAGGAACTTAGAGAGTTTTTTGAAACATTTGCAGTTTAAAAAAGAAAAAATACCTCTTTTTATTGGTGTTCTAGAGTGAATATGACTGATCAGCTGCATGTCTCAGTGGTGTAAGCTGGCAAACTCCTGCTTGGAATAACTCCAATGGGTTTGTCAAAATTCATATTAATTGAGCTATTAAAGTAATTCTGAATTATAGTAGTTAATTTATCACTAGCTAAAGTCAGAATAGTGATCTAATAACTGTAGAATTTCCTGCAACACCTCTTTGGGACTGCAGAAGTAAAGACTGAATTAGCAAAATAGCTAGCACAGTATTATGGCATCTTCCTTATGGAAGGGAAATCAAAGCTTTCATCTAAAACCAATTTTGGTTATATTGTGTATTCCAGGTTCTTGCCAGTTACATAAATCCTGCAGGGAGTACATCAAATGGAGAGACCCAAACTAGCCATGAGGGTAGAGGACAGAACAGCAGTGCTCTTCCATCTGTTCTCCTAGAACTACTCAGTCAGTCATGCCTCATCCCAGCAATGTCATCGTACCTCCGCAACGACTCAGGTAATGTGCCACTGCCTCCTTTGAAATCAAAGTTGGCTTACTTCTGTCAAGTAGGTTTTTATATAAAAAACCAATAGGTAGTTCTGGCTAGCTAGAATACATTTGCCAGTTTAGAATTGTACTAAAGGAACATTCTAAGCTATAGAGGCTTAGAAAATTATAGTGGTTGTTGAAATACGAAGAGTTTAAACTTTGTTGTTTGTCTTCTCTTAATTTGAAATTTAATTCTTAAACTGTTGAAGCTAACAGGAATATAGCATTTTGATCTGAAAAGGTTCCATTTTAGTGCTTCTACAGAAGATACATGGAGAGTACTGCACATAAACCCATAAATCTTAGTGTGAAGAAAAATGTTAATTTTGTAAGAAAATTGAGCAAGTATGTACCTGAAGTTGGTAAATGTTACCTGTACTAGGGCAATTCTCTTTGATGAGGACTTTTTCTGCTGTATTTGATAAATATAAAAATGAGCCTCCTATCAGAACTGCAAAATATTTCAAATATATGGGAACAACTGATGGTGTTTTTTTCAAGGAAAAACAAATGAGATATGTGTTGTCATGACATTTCTTCTCATAATTTTAAAACAAACGTGTTTTGGTGGGTTTTATCCTGTATGTTATACCTTGCTGTGGAAGCCATTTCAGTTGTACAAGGTAGCCTTAAGCAGCATGAGTTAAGCAAATGCCTGTGTGTAGCTAATGGCAAAACCAGCTGACTAGGTTTGTGATTTATGTTCAGTCTCACTAGGTGACAGGCTTTTGTATGAAAATATTGATAAGCATTTTTATCTCCATAGAATTGTCAGCCTCAAGTTTTTAAACACTGCCTTAGCCCATGTTGGATTTTTGTGCAGTTACTTTGTAAATATAGATTTAATCTTTTAAGTAGGAGAAGTTGTTCCAAATCTGAATAATTTGATTTTGGATTTTCTTTTGCCTGCCCTGTTTTTGGAGTAACTGATACATGTGCTCTGGTGTTACTGCAGTTCTTCTAAATGCCAGTTGTAGGGTGTGGTGATGTAAATTTCTTGAAACAATGTCATAGCTTTTTGTTGAATTACAGTATATTTTATCTCTTGAGGTAAAGGAGAAATTATCCATGCCCTAAGTATTTACAAGGCTACATAGAACAAAAACAAGCACTCCTTTAATCAGTAGTAACTAGGGCATTACATAATCTTGGATAATGGAGTGGAAGTAGTTCAAAAAGTCTGCTGGGGCCTTGTAGTAAAAATATAAAAATGTTTCAGTTGCCAGTCTGCAATTTGACACCTCTCTCCTTAATTTTGTGTTGGTTCTGTTGGTTCTGTTTTGCACATGTTACTCTGAGGAAAATGAACCATGTAGCTTATATACCAGGCTCATTATTGCAAATGAAAATATAATGTAAACCAATAAAGTAAACAAGAAAGTAAAACATTGAAATAATCTTTCTAACAGATAGTCATAAATTCTTTGTTGAAGTAGAAAGAAGTCATTGACAGACCTGGCAAAAATGCTATATTACCTGAAGGATGAAGATGTTGCTTCTGAGTTACAGATCACTTACAGCTGTTGAAATTAGTTCTTGTTGTTTCAAAAGAAAAACATTTCTGTCTGTATAACTCAGGTTTTACTGGGTAAGGACAGTCACATTCTTATAGAAGAAATATGTGGCTGGAAGTGAGAAGTGGAGTTTGGCTTTAAGGGACCATTTGTTTTACCAAAGTACAAAGAAGAGGTAAAGTTTCAGTTGGAAATGTTCACTTTAGTTATGCTTTCCACCACTGGACTACTGTTATTTGTAGCTGCCAGGGAATGTTGAAATATTGTGCTATAGAATGAATAATTTGTAAAGCATGAGCAAAGCAGATATTCTTGCTTATTTATAAATGGGTGTATAGTTCTTAATTAGCAGCTACACTAGCTACACTATATAAAACAAAGGAAAAGCAGAAAAAAGATGTTACCTGCTCTTCTGCTTACAGATTCTCAAAGGCTGAGGTTATTTCTATTACAGTTCAGAACTGTAAAATCTGAAGGTTTTTTGCTTTGATTGAACTGAGCAAGTCTTGAATGCTTCCTGCTGAGTTTTTTCAAAAGTCTGTACCTAAAACTGTAATTAACAGTGTTCTTTTGGATTAAAAAGCAAAACAAAACAAAACAAGAAAAAAACCCCACACAAAAAACCCCAACCAACAAAAAAAACTTTGCAGGCTTTTATTAGTCAAGCTTGTCTTTGATATCAGCATGAGGGGGATATGTGCAAAAAGGATGACTTCTGGAAAAAATGTCTTGTCTTCATGAATATTTGAGTGGAGTCCATGAAAACAGTTTGTCCTAGTGATAGTCATGCATAATTTCAATGCAGTAATTACTGTTTAGTTCAGAAGCAGACAGATAATTCTCACATTAATAAGTGTGAGTTGCTGATGATTCTGGGGCTCTCAGTGCCACTGATAGAGTGTCAGGAAACAGCTAACAGAGCCCTGGCTGTTACTAGAGAGACCAAGAAGCTCTGGAGCTATGTTAAGCTCTGGTACAAAGCTCAAGACTGAAAAATTCACTTAAATAATTTTATAGGTGAAACATTTCAAATGTAGAAGTGTTTTTTTTTTTACATTACTTTGATTTTATTTTTTAAAACGTTGAAGACTAATGCAGTGTGGTCAAGAGCTTTAAGTCTTTCCAGTTAGACCTGATCTGATTTTAGGCTTGCTGCCTTGAATACCCACTTCTTCTCCAATAGGGCTGAATACCTACCCAGAGGAAGTAGCAAGGGAGCTGCATTAGTAATAACACACGGTGTTCAGAGCAGTGTACCTACTACTGTCACTTCCATGTGGAAGAAGCAGGTAACTGTATTCTTGCTGTAACATGCTGGACTGAGAAATTAGGCCATTGCATATGTGAAGAGAGTGTTACTGGGTTCTGGCACCCCAGCAGGAACAGGCTGTGCCCATCACAGTGCTGACAGAAAACAGCAATTTTCAGCAACTCTGTAACTTGTTAGACTTGAAGGAATGTTGATGAGACCAGTTAAAGGTTACCCTTGTGCTGGAAGTGTTCTTCTACTGGATTTTAGGTTTTGCTGTTGATAGATCGTTGATGTAACTGCTACAATAACAGTGATTTACATACACGTTTATGTATCTATATCTGCCATATGCATACAATTAGGCAGGAAAAAATTTCTATAAACAAATAGATGCAATGAAGCTGCAGATGTGAAGTTTCCCTTTATCCCAGTAGGCTGAAACCACTGTGGTGGTAAAAGCTAGTATTTTGGTATTGATGAAAATTTTATATATTGCTTAGACACGTTCAGTTAACCACAGGATATATCCTGTTTGCAGTTGTTCTGGCAAAATTCATGAAGAGTTACATTATCAGAATATCAAATTGACCTATGACACAGATAATTATCTAGGGGGGTTTGTTGCTTAAATATGTTTTGCCATCCCTGCTTAATTCGCCCAAAACATACATTGCCTAGCTTGTTACCTAGATTGTTCTAGATGTAAGGAATATGGATCAAATAAGGAATGCTTACATAGCATTTAATCTTTTAGAAACCTCACCTTGAAGCAGAGCATTACAAACCAGGTTGCTCTGACACATTCTGCACCTTCATCTGCATCAGAGCAAGGTGATTGTGAAGTCCTTGAAAACTGTGAACTGACTGCTTTCAGTAATTCCCATAATTGCTTTTTTCTTTTAGAGAAGCAAGGTTTATCTGTCTATGAAGGACTTTGCTTATTATGCCAGATAGATCATAGCTTTAGTTACAAGGAGCAATAGGTGCTGTAATCCTCACCCTGTTTCTTGATCATTTTTTCCTGTGTTTGTTTCATATCTTTTTACAGCATTTATTATCTGTGGCTTCTATTATCTTTAATTTTATAAATGAAAAATTTTACCTTTGTAGCATGGTGAGATTTTTTTGTTACACTCGTGTTTACTCCTGAGGATTAATTCATGTTTCCATTTGTAAAATTGGTGGTGTTCTTCTGTATCATGGAACATCTAGCATGTATTCATGACTGCACATTTATGCACATTTCACACCAAAAGCTGTCACGTAAAATATTTTCACTCTTGTCTTGTATACAATGCATTTAAGAACTCTTTCAAATATGTGAATGCTCTCCTTGAACAAAATACACAACAATAACATTTGCACTATGCAATAAGAGGTTTCCAGCAAAGTGTAACTATCTTATTCCAACTGGAGTACATGACTATCTTGAAGGTCTAGATTTTCCTGGTAAGAGTTACTTGGCTGCTGGACCTAGGTTTGTAAAGACTAATACAAGATAATTTTTACAAGTGGGATAGAAAAAATCAGTAGTAATAGTAGTCTAAGTAGCTAACAAGGTTTACAGAGAGAAGGCAGTAGAAGGGAACAATGAAACAAAAGGAAGATCAAGAGACTTTTAGGGCAGGGACTGTCTATTTTGTTAAGAACTTCGAAAATAAAAAGCCCAGTGAAGTTGGAGTTTATTAGTTATTGGGGTTTATAAGCACAATATTACGTAGACTCCTCTTGCTTAAAAATAAAGTTGTGCTGGTTTGTCCCTACACTAGTGGCTAGCAGGTGGTGAGATGACTTAATCTTGTCAAAAGCTGAAAAGTGAGAGAGATTTGGTACCACCTCTGTGTCGGCAGACAGACCTCTTAGCAAGCTGCAGAATTCTGCCTGAATTTGCTTTGCAGGCCTACGTGAAGCAGGTGGTACCGGGCTTTTCTTGCATGCTCAGCCTTTAGCCACCATTCCTCCTCCATAGGTAGATGAAGACTCCATGTGATGTGGTCAGCATAGCTTTTGGTGTTAGATATGCTCTGTCTGCTTTTGCTGATAGATTTCTATGTAAGGGCTTTACTAAAAGGATTGTGTTTACCTACCGGCATGTTCCACTTTGTAACTGTGTGGATACCTGACTGTGAATTTATAACGTACTATGGACAAGTGATGTTGAAGGTGAACGTAATGAATTCTTTTTTCTGCTTGTTTTGATATACCTTTGTTAGTTGAGCTCATTCAAGTAATACTTTTCAGACCTTGCCCTTTTGCCTCAGAGCTTGAACTAGACTAGATTGCCTGCTAAAGTTAGAGAATTTAATTTCTGTTGATCATTGTGTTCTCAAGGCTTTGGTGTTGCATAATTTTGTTTTGTTTTGTTGTGTTGCTTTACTTTTTGCAAAGGAGCCCAGTTCTGCTAGACTGTAGGCTGAGTGCTTCAGGAATTTTGTGTTGCCTTATGGGTCTGAAGTTGCTACACTGATCTTACTCAGCGAAGAGTATCTTAGCATCTCAGCATCTTCATTCATCCATTGCTGAAGGTGTGAAGGTACTGCTGCAGTGTAACTGTTGAATCATTGTGAAATTGTTTTTTCCTAGGTTATTGACTTTTCACTGTGTCAAATAAGAGGTAGCTGCTGTTAAGATGTTTGTTTGTTGTTAGATTCTTATGCATGGATTGGATTAAAAGTATAAGCACCAGAGCTATATATTGGAGCTCATTTAACTAAAGCCAGACTTAGGCTGGCATGAGTATAGTGCAGAAGTGTTACCTGTTAAGAGAGGATGTTTGGCTTCTGTTTTGAAACAAAATCTGACTTGGATGCCAGGGTAATCTATAATGATAATATTACCCTGTGACTTCCTTCAGCAAGTCAAAGCCTTTTGCTAACAGTGAAATCAGAAATACAGTGGCAGTTTAGATAGACAGTATATAATTACCAAATTAAAAATTTCTACTAGTTTTCATTAATGCAGATGAATTAATTCATTGGTAAAATAATGATGATGAACCTTTGCCACATTTGATCATAACCTTGGGATTGCTTTTATCTTTCTTTACTGTTGCAGTGCTTGCAAAAAAGGTGCAGTATCTCACTCCAGTGCTGGTATTGATTCACAGTTTCGAGAAGAGAGCTATGCACTGAAATGACATGAAATAAAACTTTATTTATTTCACAAAGTTGACAAATTTTAAATAACTTCAATATCAAAATAAACAGCAGTAATTTCTACCTGAATTTCATATTTCTGTTAAGTTTTCAGGTTCTTTAACCTCTCATTTTATGACATATCTCAAATATCCTTGTATTATGAGGTTAATGCAATATAATAGACAAAAGAAAAATGTAATATATTGACTCTATTTTATAGTCTTCAAGTAACATGAATAACCTGCATAATTCCTCTAGCATTTAGTTTATTTTTTGCAGAATGCTCTGGTGCTTTATATACTGAAAGTGAATATACAGTCCTAGAGGCTTGCTGTATGTAGGCTGTGGGTTGTGAATCAGTTTTCTCATCTGTACATGCTTCCTTCCAGTGCAGCCTCAGCTCCGTTTATCATTTCTTCTGGTTGAGCCACTATTGACTCAGAGCTGCAAAACCAGAATATACCATCTTCCACTTCATTCATCCATAAATCAGTGTTACAGCATAGTTTCAGCAACTGACTGAAATATCATTGCCAAATGCATTCCATTTTAGATCCCTGACCTTATTTTATGCATGTGCTTGTTTCAAAGTGACTTCCAGAGGCTCAGTTGGTTTAGCAAGTTCTATGAAGTTCTATACAGTAATAAGCTATCACCTATACAAGGGTTTGTATTTCTTTGCTTGTCACTTTATGCAAGGACTTGATGGAGCTTTGAAGCCTAGGAGAAGGAACTGAGTTGATTTTCAGAAATACAGAAATTTAGAAATCCTCTGTTGTTCCTCTTATGGCACATGTAAATACCAACAACAGTATTTATTAAAATATATGTTGTTGGGTTTTTTAGTATTGTTTTCCTACTGTATTTTTAATCCTAAACTCTCAAAAGTAGTTAGAGATTAGAAGAAATACGCAAGATATATTAATATATACAAAAAGTTCTGTAATATCAGACTGTCTGCAGCTTTGGGTCTAATTCAAAGACATACATAAGTTTAATTTAGAATGTGGAAATAGTTTCATCATTTTCAGTAGTTTAATCGTATATTCAATAAAGTATGCATAAGGTGCAATTCTGTCCTCAATCACAAACTGTACAAAAAAGGAAAATGTTTTCATTATCCCATCCAGAAAGAGAGAGTACACTGTTCTGGGCAAAGATTACTAAACCTATTTTCCATGCAACACCATGAATCCTGGTATGGCACAATTTATATTATTTGAAAATAAGCATCAGGATGAAAACATGAAAGTTGTGTTAGATTTGTTAAATTTATTGTAAAAATGGTGATATAAAAATGTAAAATGTTAATTTTTCATATGGACAACGTATTAGTGTGTCATTGTAATTATTAATATTTCTCAAAAGAAGTACTGAAACTATTGTTTGTTTTTTCACACCACTTTAAAGTATTTTTAATTTTAAAAGTACATTGTCAGTATAGCATGATGATTTCAAACACAGATTCAATAAAGGCAAGAAAAGCTAACCTTTTTCAGCTTTCCACAAGACTTACAAAAATGCTGCAGAATATAGTCAATAGTTAAAATTTTATTTATAATATTACAATTTTTGGTATAACAGTTTTCCTGTTTCCACACATATTATATACATCAGTGTAAGTAACAAGCCTAAATTATGATGATCTAAAATAAAACCTTTTTGTCTGTTTTCTGGTAGAGACATTGCACAAAACCATAGAAAGCATAATAGGGCTTGCGTATATGTATCTATATATTTAATTAATATCTCTGTGTTCTGATTGTTTTCAGTATTAGCTTATGTATCTTGTGTGTTGCATGTTTGAGCTATAAAACAGTGCCATCTCTGTTTCTGCTTTTTCAATTTCATGGGTTATCAATGAGAAGTTGGATATCATCTGCTTTCATTTATGTAATGAATACATTACCCCTAGCTGGGCTCTCAGGTACATTTAGCAGTCATTGATGCAGCGTCCTTAACCAAACACTTTCTGCTGGAATGTTTTTGATCATCTTTTCAGATAGTAGGTTGTTGGGGGTTTTTTGCTTTAAATTTAGAAATCATTCTTACCATTGCTGGTCTTTGCATTATGTGCTGTGCAACTGATGTTCAAAAATACCATCAAAGTGTAGTGTAGATGTACACAAAAACAATAACAAATAAATTGAGCACAGTTCCAATAATCCCAAGCAGTGCTAAAATAGATTCTTCCTTTTCCTCTTTCTCCTCTTGCCTTTTTACATCTTCCAGTGTTGTGATGGCAGAGGTCCCCATTTTCCCTGCAAATACCTTCACCAGTATTCTGGCAGCTAGCTAGAAGAAAGAAAGCAAATGGTAAATCTGGTCTGACAAACATGCAAGCTTTCATCTTCTTCAAAACAATTCAGTACTGCTTTACACGTTTCTTACTGCTATGTTTACTGATTTCTAGTAATCTTTTGTTTTCTTTTTGTATTAACATCTCCATGTTAAAAATAATTGTTCTGTGATTTCTTAGGAGTGAAGCACAGCTTGATGGTTAAAGCCAGTTATGCTTTATCAGAAAAAATTTTTAAGATTTGTCTTTAACAAGCTATTTTATTTTCTTATGAAACATCAGATTGGTGAAAACAGGTATATGGGCATTGCCAAATACTCTGAAATGCCTGGGGAGATTATGTGAATTTTCAGCTGTTGTTAAATATTTACAGTACAAATCCACTTGAAAATATTCATGTCTACTGTTCTTGACCATGAAAATATGCCTGCTTATTGCAGTATCAGTCTTTTTTCACCAGTGAGCCCTAAGTAGGCAATTACAGGTGAGATCTTAGGCTTTTACGGGGTTAATAGATCAGCTTTTGGACACCCATACAGCAGTACACATTTAACAGAAAATGTCTCTTCAAATAAAAAGGTGGCTGTTATTATTCTATATGCTTATTTTTGCAGTAAGCCAAAAGACAGTTATACTTCCACAGTAATAAAATTATAGGCAATATAAGGGTTCGAGCTAGATAACTACAGATGTGTATATGATTTATTACCTTTTTTGTTGCAAAAGTAAGGTTGACAGGTCTTCTGTATTATCTAGATGCTCTTGTACTCTTAATTGACAGTAAAATATCCTCTAGAAACATATCTCTGTAAAATTATGTTCACTGATGGCTGAGAGGGTGTTGTTACATATAGCCTGCTATGCTGTTTTAGTCTTATTAATGAGAAATTTTTGATCTTAAACCAAAATTTGTTTGGGATTTCTACTAGTTCAGGTAACCCAAATTTACTGAAAATTTGCAATCATATTCAATAGTGTGATAGTATTGTTCTCTCGTCACAAGCACCTTTAATCATTGGAGATAAATGTATTTCTGCTGTGAGTCTAATTAAAGCCATCAGCTCAGAGCATCTCTCACTGAAAGGTTAAAAAAAAAGATGTTTCTTACCCTACATTGCATCAGGAATAAAATGTCATCAGACATGCTTCTTACTCGTCGATTCAGTGGCAAACCAGGCTTTTATCTTCATGAAGGGGCTGCTCTCCTCACTCAGACAGACCACATAGGAGCATGAACAGTTCCTTGATGAAGTTTTATCGGTGAGGATAATAATGTTACAGAATCTTCCAAATGACTGGCCTTCACTCTCAGTAATCCACTAAAACAAGTATAGTCAAAAAACAGTAAAACTCCTTCTGGTAAAGATCCTCAGTGTTGGCTAATTCTCATTAAAACTGAGGATTTCTTTCCTTAGATGATGCAGAGCAACAAAATGCATGCTGTTTTGCCTGAAAAAAAACCAAAACCAACCAACCAGACAACAACAACAAAAAAAAACCCCCAAACCTAACGGCTCCTGGTTTTATTCAGTTATGCTCAGTTATTCATTAAGACTTGAGGAAAAGCCAGCCTTCGATTTAGGCTTTGTGGCAGCCGTCTGAAGAGGCTTTCTCACATGGACGTCTTGTAATTCCAAATGCAGCAGACTGCGTGCAGTCACACTATGTAATTTTAGTCCAGCCTGAAAAAGGATGAAAAGAAGTCTGCTTTACTGGCAGTAGTGTGAACGCTGTCACACACCTGCATTCAGAGCCTCTGGAAAGATTTCCAAGGTATTCTTCGGAGCATTGCATAACTTAGCCAGGCAAATCTGAAGAAAGGAATGACAGTGGCTCTAGCTGCACACGGTGGTGAGCTGTGACATTGATTAAACATGCACTTGGCACTTGCTGAATAAAGAAGGAGCTACGAGCCACCCTTGCAGACAGTGAGTTGCATAACAATGTGCGAGGGCTCTGCTGTTTCATTGTCAGGCCCTGCACATTTTAATCCTGTTCCAATAATGGAGAAAGTGTGTGGTGTACAGAGGAGTGGAGTTAACTGTACTTTGGCATTTTCAGAGGAAGTGCTGCATGACAAATGGGGACATTAGGGCATTCAAGCTGAAAGCAGTCTTTCTGCCTTTTGTCTTTTTATGCTTTGTTTGACAGGCAATTGTTTCTATGGGAAATACGACTTGTAACACTTTTCCTCTTTTTTTATTCACCACCCAAAGAATGCAGGTTGCTGTGTAATTAATTAATGAAAACGCAGACTTAAAGAAAAATATTCCTGTTCTGATATAGCAAGCAGTAAATCTTTTTTTTTCCTGGGTAGATGAGAGAGGTATTTTTTTCCTACCCTATTGGAAAGGAAGGGGGGAGCTCTGCAATGTCTTCTCCCCAATCTCTTCACATAAAAACATGCAATTTTGATAACCTCTGCAAGTATCTGTGTTTGAAATAATTTTATTCAGTCACTTTGTTCTGTGAAGGCTACCAAAGCAAAGTGGTTTTGTTGGCATAGCATAGTTGCCTTCATATAAAGGAGCAATATTTTACATATATTGGAAAACATTCTTTAAATACTACTTGCAATATCAAAGAATACAGAATTCTGAAGTACGTAAAGCCTGCACATATGAAAAAATTATCTAAGGATAATTTATTACATTGGATTCAAATAGTAGGAATCTAACTGGAAACCTTAATCACTTTCCAGAGCAGCATATGTTTGAAATTAGAATACATTGTTTGAAATTCAGTATTCTATAATCTTTTTTTTAAGAAAACAAAAGACCATAAATAATTACTATAAATAGTTACATTTTTTAATTAATTAAACTTGGGCATTGACCTTTTTTCATTGTTTTTCTTAAGTCTTTAGGTGCACTTGCTAGTATCTTAGTAATGGAAAAAGCTGCATATTTTAAATGTGTATTATTTAATGGTAAATGCCATGTTTGAAGTACTGTGACCTGTGTGGTACTTGTCCATGATTTGCCCTGTATCGTGAAAGTAGAGTTGCATCAGTTAAATTGTTTGACTACAGAAGATTTAAGTAATTGGCTTCAGTATCTCCAGCGAAGCTTCCTTAAAACCCATTCTAGTATGTGTATATGGTCTTTGCTTTTAAGCTTCTTCCCTTACTCTGAGAAGACTGATGCAACTTCACTTGTTCCTAGAATTCTTTTCTGTCTGTGCATCTTGAACGTATTTCTCTATTCACTTAGATCCATTCAGAGATGCAAAGATGGGGAAGTTTTCACCTATGTATTCTGACCATTTGTTGACCATGATGTTGCTGATATCACCTAGCAATAAACCCAATTGGCAAGCCTCATTGCACTGTGTTAACCCTCACCTGTTAAAGATCAAACCCTTTCCTTTCTGGAAGGGGGGAAAATGTGCAACGTGCATCTTATGTTTAAAGATGAGTAATGTATTTGGAGGGTAGAAATTTGGCACCTTTTCAGCATAAGCAGATATAAAGACTCAAGGTCACCAGAAAAAATTCTTGCAATATTGTCACGTATAAGTAGTGACAATAAACCAAGTTCAGCAGCTCCACTGCAAATGGCAGCTAATTAAGTTGTATCCACAGAGAGCAGCAAAAGATTAACAAAATATTTATTGGCCTGGTTATGGCTGTGGTTGAAATCTCGTGGTGATCTGCCAGTGACATAGTTGGAATGCAGCTGGCACTTCAGTGGCTAAGGTGAATGAAGGAAAAAAATTTCTGTGGGCTCCCTCTGTGCAGTCAGGGGGGAGCAACACCTCCTGCATGCAGCAATTCAGATTCAGCCTTTGCTGTGGACCTTGGTTTGATGAGAATTCTTCCCTCCTCTTCTTCCGATGTATTGGCATGAGCATGTGTGTGGACGTGCTGTGAACTGGTTTGGAAAACAGACCCAGCCAGAAATAGATCTCTAGTACAGCACAGTGAGAGAGATGGGGTAATTGCTGCTTAAGTTGCCAGTGTTGGCTGGTAGAGGTGTGGGGGCAAGAAGGCATGTTATTTCTGGCTTAACATTTCTCTGTTATAGGAAACTTGACGAATTGCTCGATGTTGGGTGGAAGCTGGTATTTACAAATAACTTCCTTCACACATCTTCAGTGTGAAGAGAAAATTTCATGCAAGATTTCTCACATTTCTCACATGAATAATACATGATGATTTGAAAAGGCCTTGAGTTATCCATGATTTTTTATGGCACTGGGGAAGATGGGGAGATATTTTATATTTTGTGGAAAATAACATTATATTCTGGGCTTATTTTTTAGACACTAGGTAATAAAACCACCCAATTTGGTGTGAACATTATATGGTTACATAGTATTTGGGTTTGGACAGAAGTCCAAAATGTTCTAAATTTAATCCTGTTACTTCCATCTAGGCAGAGCTTTCAGTCACTTAGTAAGACTTTGGCAGCTCATTGGTATCTGATTTATGTAGCATCTCAAGAGCAGAACAAATTATGTTGATTAGAGGTCAGTCTGTTCATTATTGCTGATGTTTGAGCATTTGTATTGCATGGGGATAGACCTTAGGCAATACAAATGTATGTCATATTTTAAAGATATTCATACTTCAAGAAGGAATTGCTAGGCTACCTTGTGAAAATGCAGTCATATAAATTCAGTGATTTACAGTCTTGATCCTTAGATGATCATTATCCTGCTATATGCTACTGCTATGAATAATACAGCACACCCATAACATCACATTTATAAAAGGAACAAGTGCTCTTCAACATAGTGGATTTATATAGTTTTTAAATTCATGTACTCTAAGATCATTCTATATGCTGTATTTTTTCATTAAAATAACTTATTTGGAGTCAGTTATTGTTTGCCAGTATAAGAGAGCAAATGCTCTGAAGAAGATGGCAAGTCAAAGCAGAATGTAGGGGAAGATTTGAAGGAGGAAATAGAAAGAAAAATATGGAGAGCAGGTCTAGACTTAAAAATATATTCAGGCCAAAATGCTGTAATGAAATCCAGAAGATCATTCATATATCAGTTGTCCATGAAGACTGTTTTCCCTTCTAGTTGTTTTATTTTTTCCTTAAGATTCAGGAAGCAATTTGAAATGTAGTAGCACATACAGTCCTGTAGGTGGTAAGTTCTAGTTTTCTTCTCTGGCGAGCTCCAGAAACTTCTCTTCATGAATTCTGACACTTTGAGGTAAACTGCAGAACAACAGAGCAAATCCATGGCTGTTGAGCTGCAGTTACATGCACAAATTAAGATGAACTGGTTCACTTAGCATAAGCAAGAAGGGGATGTGCACAATCCTTTCTTCTACCTTACCTTTTTTGTTTGGTTTGGCTTTTTTTTCTCTTTCTCCTGAGAACTAAACACAACAACTGTTTTCTTTGTAGGAGAGAGATGTGTTAGCCTCTTTTTTTGTTACATAGATTGAAGTGTGATGCCCTTGAGTCAGCAGTGATGGCCATGGCCAGTTTGAGCCAGGTTTAAAAGCATTTTTTAATTCTGTTGAAAAAGAGGAAAAAATCAGATCCTTCATCTGTAGCAACACAAGTTGCTATTAGATTTTTTTTTAACCTTCTCTTTTTTTTTCATGTGTTTTATCTCAGCGCTGACTTGAGGATTTTGACACTTGAGCTATGTATCTACATCTTGTTTTCATTCTGACTGAGAAACTTGAAAGCCTTTGGTTATTGTCTGGGTGGTTTTTCTCATTTTGTAACTTAGTTACTGACCCAGAGTATCCTTGGAAAATTCCAGAATTCTCTCATAATAACTACAGAAGTTCCTCTGGTTTGTTTCCAAAAGTAGTTCTGTGTTAAGAAAGCAATTGGACAGATTAATACCAGCTCTTCTGCACATCAAGCATCAGGCATTTTTCTCATCTTTGTGTTCTAGTCACACATGGGACATCAGGCAATTCTCATTTTGTTCTTCCTCAGTGTTGACAATAAGAACCTCTTGTATGGGCATTGCACCTTTAAAAAGCAGTTAGTAACTTTAACAATGCTTCAGTCATAATTCAATGCTTTTCTCTTCAGCTCAAGAGGATTTTCATCCAAGACAGCAGATATCCAGGTCTATTTTTTCTCGTCTATTTGACTGTAGGCTGCATGCTTCTGGAGGAGTATTAGGGCTTTCAAGCATCAGGTTTTTGAGCTGTCATATTCATAAATTTCTTTGTGTTAGAGGAGTCCATTAAGTGAATATAATAAGCAGAGTAGTGAGAACTTATTCAGTAGGGTGGCTTTCAGAGAACAACAGTACAAAAACAAGGTTCTCTTTCTCCAAAGCCCTTAAAGCATCTTAACTTGTGAGACAGGAACAAATCTTGTCCATATTAGTTTCTGCGTGGCTGATCTTCAAAACAAACAAGTATAGAAGATACCATCATCTTAGCACCTTTTGCTAAGGTGATAAATGTCTGATTTGTTGTCTTTACTTGGAAATAGTTTTGGAATAAGAGGATGGAGTTACTATATTATGAAATCTCATTTTCTCTTTAAAAAGAATATGAATATATGTTCATTATGTTTTTCAAAACATTTAAAGTAGCAGGCTATTTCCTAGTAGATAGTGCTTTTGGCATAGAACTTTTAATTTTATTTTTTCTTAAATATCAAAACCAATTATATATTTGACTGATTAACAAAATATTTATGAAAGAAACAAATTGTAAATTTGTACTTCTTGCTCTGCTGTGTTGCAGCAAGTAATTATGAAGTATGTATTAAAACATCAAAGCTTTGAGATCTTTGAGAATTAAAGCCCTACGTGTTACAAAGAGCAAAGCTTCTTGGACTTGGTTTGTAACTGGATACTGGATTGCCTGACATATAAAGCACTTAGTCCTTTAAAGACTGAAGTTTACTGACCTGAAAGAGCTAATGGAAATATATGATTTTTTTTTTTTTAGCAAAGATCATTGCAAGACTCTAACTCTGTTTCAATCTTTATCTGTTTCTGTACTGCGTATTGTTTTATATGGCTTTAAAACATAAATCCATTAACTGGAGAGCTCTTCATTGATTTACACAGCTGGTGGTGGGTTTTCCAGCTGCATGTACAGAGCATACTTCAGGCTGGCTTGCAACCTCTGGCCCCACTCACTTGATGACAGTGAATTAAAGTGCATGTTGGATTTTCTAGAAGGTAGGGAGTTTTGTGGGAAAGATTGTCAGGAATTTATCAGGTAGGAAAAAAGATGGCTGAAGGCTAGATTTCAGTTTGGCTTCTCATATCTCACCTTGTTATTGCTTCTGCTTCTCACCCACTTACTTGACAATGCAGAGTACTTTTCAGAAAAACAGCATTATGGAATTGGGAGGGTGTGTCAATTTGTTTTTATGAGCCTTAAATTACAGAGTTTTTTCTAGATGATGACTAAGCCACTCAAGGTGCTTTACAAATGATTCTGAAAGTGTAAGTGAAAAAAGGCTCCTCTCAAGTTCTGGACCTGTGTGGTTAAAGGATAGTATAACTGTCTTGAAAGCATCAGCAACAGACTGCTTATGTATCTGTATCTGCCTGTCAAGGAGCTGTAATTTTTTTACTGCTTCCCTTTGGATCTCTTTAGACATCACTCTTCTAGTGCTAACATGAGGGACACTCTTTAGAAAGACCTTGATGCCTTGCACTCCACTGCATGATATGTTTGCTGGAAAAGGAAACTAAACTGTGGTGTTTGCCTTCCTGCCTCCTGCAGATTAGTTACCTTTTTTAATAAGCTTTCTGGAGGAATGAAGGTTGATGCTGATTCTTGGTATACAACAGTTTGTAGAGGCACAGAAATCAAACATGAGATGCAGCTGGTGTTCAGTTCATTACTCAAGTTAATTTCTGTATGTTTATTTTGAATTATGCAATTGAGAATTAAAAGGTTGGGGCTGTTGTCTTCAGAACTGTTTTGGTTTTGGCCAGAAGTGTTCCATGAAATTCTCCCTGCCAATCGTCTCTCACCATCTTGTGATAGTTTTACAGCTGTGTGTTTAATTTACAGAAAACGGTACAGTTCATGGATGTGACTGTTCAAGGCACAAGGTGGTAAAGCTTCTGCCTTGTTTAAAGCAGAGGGCACCTCTCCTCAGGCTTTCTTGGTCCATTTGTCTTGTTACTAAGGCCCATGAGCGTTTCATCCAGGATTTCCTTTTTTTCCCCTTCATCCTGCTTGTAGGATAAGACTGGGAATCTATTAAGTACTAGACTGGTTTTCCCTCTGCGAGTAGTTGGTAAAGACATTTGGAAGGCCCTTTAAAATTTGATGCCACATTGCATCTTTCAACATTTCCAGGATAAATACTAATGGGCCTCCCATTTTTCTTATTTCACTTCAGTCAAATGGTTTTGTGTAGACTTTGTAATCATGGTTGGGAATATAAGTGCTGGATCTCAGGAATAGATTGCTTTGCAGCACCATGTGCTACAGATATTCACAGATTTTTCTGGAGGCATTAATTCATTTTGAAAATTATGCTTCTCATTACCAACACTCAGTTTTTTCTAAAAAGCGAATATTGACATCGGAGGAGAATGTGACACTGTATTAGATGCCCTACAGTTCCAAATTGTACCACAGAAATGTACAATCTTCTAGACATTTTCACTTTGCCTTTCCTAAAAGTGAGCAGACTGTACTTTCAAGGAAGAGTTTTTTCAGCTGAGGAATGCAGATTTTAAGCATTTGAAGAGGAACTTAATAGAACATTGAGGTGAGTGCCAGCACTCATTTTCAGCAGCTCAAAGTCTCGTTTGGTTGGGCAAGTGATAGATAGTTGTTCATTATTCTGGGCAGTTACAGTCTCACTCGTCTTTTATTTATTTTGTGTTGTGTTTTCTCTCCTGGTTTTGAAAAACAAATATTGTAAATGTATCTGGCATTTCCCATACTCTTATGCAGATGCTTCCTATTGACAGTATTTCCTTCTTTTCTCTTCTCTGAGGGTATTCATAGTACTGAGTGCAACTCAAAGGAAACACATCTCTGTAGCTGAAGGAGTTAGTCTAGAAAGAGTTAATCTGTGGCAGATTATCCCAACACACATTCTGTTCTTACTAGTATTTTTACTTCTTGTACTCTCTAGAGACTTCAAGATAGTACTCTGCATTAACAAAAGAATTTTTTTTTCTTTCTGAGTTAGTCTTTTTGCTGCACTGTGACATAATGGAGGACAATCCATTTTCATAAATAATGCAAGAGTTTGCATGAGATTGCACAGAAGGTGCAAATTATTGTATTCCACAAGTCTGGGGCACAGACTTGATTCTCCCCATCGTAAGTGTTGCTCAGGTAACTAGTTGACAAATTTACTACATAGCTTTTTACACTCTTAAAGTGCTTTAAATATGCATTGTGTGCAAGGGGTTACCTTACATTTAATTTATAGAGGCTATTATCCATGAATTTTTCTGCCCTGCCTGCATTCTGCACGTGTACCAAAAACCCATCTTCAAATTTAAAAAAACAAGTATTATCTAGAAAATACATTGAAACTGTAAACGTTCTGTTTTCCATGTGCACGGGGGTTCTCCTGTCTTTGCCAAGTGAAATAATTAGATATCTAAGGCAGAAGGATATTCCTGAATAATCTCCATTCTGTCCCCTGAGGACAGGATCTTGTAGATGTGCTCACACACGAGGCACAGGAACGCCGTGTCCTTTCATTCCAGTAACATTGTTGGTGTCCTCTGCTG
This sequence comes from Florisuga fusca, assembly GCA_038090715.1. Lineage (NCBI taxonomy): Eukaryota > Metazoa > Chordata > Aves > Apodiformes > Trochilidae > Florisuga > Florisuga fusca. Next base: position 5,058,363 of record JAAWXA010000011.1, on the reverse strand, counting down.
ACAGTCAGAACACGACCCACGTCTTGGCTTTTTTCCATCTGCTGAAGGAATGGTTTGAAAACACCCCACAACTTCATTATCTAATTTTGGATTTCCACATTGATTTCTGCAACATGTGCAATATGATGGCAGGTTTCCATCTTATTTTCAATACCCATCTCATTCTAAAATGCAAGTGACTGTTGTATGGGCTGGAAGTGGTAACACTCAGTCTGAGGACCATTTCAGGGTGGCTGCTTGCCAACACGTCTGCCAAAAATAGGGAAATCACTGTTCCCTCCTCCAGTCCAGCGATGATGAACGCCAGATTAACTGCCTTGAAAATTCTGCTTTTTGTTCATAAGTGTAATGTTACTTTTTGTTTCATCTTGTGGAGTGCCTGCACTGGAGACACTTGACAGGAGGTGGTGGGCAATATTGCATCTAATTCGGTTTGGCCTTGTTTTTACTTTTCAATAAAGGTTTTGTCTGGATTTTTTTTTTCTTTTCTAGAGAAAGTATTTTTCTTCTTGGCTAAATTGGAGATTAATGTGATTTTTTTTGCTTGCTTTTAATATTATATTTATTTTGTCTACCTCAAATAGAAATTATTAGTCCTTTAGTCTTTATTCCATAGTCAAGAGTAATATGAATGAACTTCTTGTGGTAATGTCTTTTGTATAATTTGGGTTTCATTTTCCTTTCTTTTTTTGGTTTTTTTCTTTTTCGAATTACAGGGAATTGTGTCTGTTTACTCAGCTGTACATACTTCTAATGAAATAATGCCTTGTGCTTTTTGGGCTTTTTTTTTTTGATTCATGGTTACATTTGTGACAGGTTTTTAAGTGTTGTTTGACTTGTCAACAAAACTTCCCTGAAAATACTTAACTTTACCAAAGTTGAATATTTTTTAAAAGTAAGCAAAGCAGTTACTACAAAGTAGTAGTTCAGAGCAGTGCTCTGCTCTCTTGAGCCACATGACTACACTAACTCCAGATGACTGACCAAATAACTTGAGCAATGCATTTCCTTTCTATCACTGAACAGTTTCCCTCTTATATTGCAACTATTTTTTTCCAAGTTTCCTAGAGTGTACTTGAAAGAGTAGGAATGCCAAGACAGACCAAGGTTGTTAGCCCATTACTTTATCACCAATAAATGTGATACAATGTTTATATGTTTATAACATGCCTGTGGGGGAGTGTAAGGATGGGGCTGGCACACAGATGCTAGCACGTAGCCAAGGGTGATATCTGCTCCATTATTGGCTCCTGATGGCTGTTCCTTCATTAATTTACCTAGTAACTTTTGAAACTCAACTCTAGCAATATTTAGTGCTAAGCACTAAAGCTTTTAGTGCCCAGCATTTAGTCCTGAGCTTTTCCAGAGTTTAACAGTGATGTGTTCTGTGGTCTCTGCACTTCTACAAGTGGCACCATTTCTGCTAATGGTTCACCCATTTCTGTGATTGTATTGGTCAGTCCAATTCTGTTTACTTTTTTTTGCCATTCATAATTTTAAAAAACACCTTACGACATCCTTCGTTAGTCCCCAAGGCTGCAGAGTCTTAGTTTATTTTAGGCAGTGCAGAGTTAATTCTGTACCATTGGGTTGTTTAGTCACCTTGCTCACACCTCTAGTTCTGTCTTGTCTCTCTGAGAAAGAGAAAAGAGTGCACATGGTGTTCAAGTGGTACTAATGATTAAATGCAGTCTCATCAATTAATTTCTAGTTTCTCATCAACTTCTCTAACATTTGATTTATTTTTTTTTTCTGTGAATGGGCTCAGAGCTGACATGAGAATAGCAACATTTGAGGCTATAGCTGAATAATAATAAATAATAATCACCACGGAGCCTGACACTGCCACATTAAATTCAGGAGGAGTAAATTCTTGCAGCTTTGCTGTTTTAACACAGGATTTGTGACTCAAGCCCTATAAGGGGGCTTAGCCCCTCCTTCTCCTGCTTCATTATGCAAGGGGGCTAGTGTTTTCTGATGTCATTTTTTTCTGATACTCAAAATGGCACAGTGAAAATGTTTGTCTTATTACTATAAAGAAAAAGTGAAGAAGTACAGTTAAGTCATTACAAGAGGACAATATATAGGAAGCTTCTGTTTTATTTTTTCCCAAAGGCTAATTTTTTCTTGAAAAGATCTGATTTTTAAGTGTTCTGTAGGCAATCTTTTTTTTTTCCTATCAAAATGGAGCAGAACACAGGGTGTTAATTGGGCCTATTATAAAAGAGGCTTGCCCTGGGTTGATTCTGAAACAGAAAATCAAGAGGCAGCAGAGCGTGACGCATTTGGAACTGACACTATTGCCTGCAGCGTGGACTGCATTCATAGATCATATGTTTGCAAAGGTGCAGTAAAGGGGGGCTGAGAAACAGCTCTGGGTCTGAAGTATTTAGCAAAAGGTCGTGTGGCCCGATTGGACAGACGGTGTGTCTCACTCATGCTTGCCACTATCTGTGGCCTCAAGACTGTGGCTGATGGTTTTAATTAAAATTATAAAATGAGTGCTTTGTGTGGCTTTTTTGAACAGGAGTGTTTATAGCTACAGTGAGTCTCTGGTCATGAGATCCCAAAGTCTTTAAATTAATCATGGGTTTGGGTTTTAGGTTTGTGAATAACATTCTGAGACATCAAAATTACATCTTCAGTAATTCCTAAGCATGTTTTAGAAATGGTGTAAAATGACAGAACTTTAAGATCTATTTTTTAATTTTTCAGAGGTAAAAAGAGGTACAATAAAATAGAAAAATGCACTGGCAAATCTGTCAGATCTGTGTGGTACTGCAGTTGTGATCTTAACACTGGACTTCAGCTTTTTAGTAAGCAGCATGGCAGTGAGTGTCTTATTTTAATTTTACCTTCTTAAATAGATGAGAACAGTATTCTTTAAATGCTATTACTGTACATCAAAATCTATGTGTCATGGAATACAAAGGTATTTTCTTGGGTTTTTGCAGGGGAGCTTTGGATACACTGTAGCAAATTTTGAGCATTTGTGCATGATGTGAATACAAGATTTTTATAATATAGCTGCTGCACATAACTCTCAGTGTTTTTTTTTTTCACATTGCTTAAAACGGAGGCAGGATTAACTGGCTACTTCATGGACAAATATTTAACAAAATAATATCATTCACCTTTCCTGTAATTTACATAGTCTTACTGAAATAGGAGAAAAATAGATCCAAAACAAAATAAGGAATAAGGAATTAGACTTGAAAGCATCTCTTGGTTACTGGAAACTCCACCTCATGAAAGAAGAAAGCCTCTTTGAATGGAAGATGAGAGCATAATTACAGAATCCGAATTCAACTTTTTTTATAATAAGGGTCATTTTGTTAATTTCAAGTTTTAATGTGTTTTTTTCCTCTTCTAATCTGCTACACGTAAGCCACATTTGTAGCAATTTGTAAGATTTTTTTGGCTTAAATTTCCAGGTTTTAGATGTCCATACTCTCCAGTGCCTTTTTCTTTTCTTTTTTTTCCTTTTAATTGTCCATTCATGACCATCCCTCTCATGTTTGCAGTGGCAGATCTCTTTGAGGAAACAAATAAAAGGGATGTAGTTTGGAAAGAGTTTCCCATGGTGCCTTCTGCTGTGGCTGCCAACACACCCTTCTGTCCTTCGATAAAGGCAGAAAGTCAGTCATGTATATTGGTCAGAAGTAAACATCAATTGCATATAGTTACAAATAGTTATACTGGAGTGGGCCTCTGAAATTAAGTCAGTCAGTCCTTAAGTTATGTGAGTCTAGTAAATGAGAAATGAGTTACAGGAGTTTGAGAGCATATTAAATACGTATATACACACATATGTACATACACCCACACAGCTTTTCTTATAACACAGAAACAAGGAGGTTGTGCATCTGGCAGTGTGGTGTATTTAAAACTGCTAAAGGTGTTTGTTTTCACTAAGGTGTCTGGGTTTTTTCCACATTTCAGTCAAGTTTGTATGCTCCTAGTTTGGTCATAGTGGGAAGGCCTTCACACTGGATGCAAGCAAAGCAGAATTTTTCACCACTTTCTTCCAAATGATTTTTCTCTATTTGTTTCTTTAATCTTCTATAAAGTGTAAAGATTTTGCTACATATTGAATATGCTATATTAGTAGTTTCCTTGATTTTAAAATAAATGTGAATATTCTTTGTGTTATGTTTTAAATATCCTTTGCAAGAGAAATAAGTTTTATAATCTTATTCATAGCCAGTTAAGTTGTACAGAGGATGTTAAAGGAACTGCAAAAAAATTTTATTGCTGTTCAGTAGTATCTATTTAATGGGCCATTAGGCCTGGCTGTTCTTTGTTTGAATATTGTATAATATTAAAAAAAGCAAAGGAATATTAGACTCAGTTGGGCCATTATCTTTTTACAGATCTAAATGCAGTGTGAGATGATACCTTGATCCTATGGAACTACCTGCCCTCTTTCATTACATTAAGGCTGTAATTGCATATGGGTGGTCTTAGGTCTTTGTAAGAAATAGCTCTATATTGGTGATGAATAAAGAGATGTGTGGAGAGCAATTGAAATGTTTTGAAATCACACCTAAGCTTTGAATAGTATCAGGTGCTTCCCAGGAATCAGTAGGCTGTGTCTAGATGTTTTTATAAATGTGATCAGAGGCTTAATATCTCACGACCTTCGGGCATTTGTGACAGAATGCAGGTTTCAAATGACAGGATGGTCAACAGTTTCTGAAAGTCAAGACTTGGTAAAATATTTTCAGTCTACCTCTTTTTCCCTCCATGCCAAACCCTCAAAGACTGTTATTAGCATGTAAGGGAGATCTACTTTTATGAAATCTGTATTTTTTTCTACCTATTTAGCCTTCTGGGTCTTTCTAAATTTCAAGTACTGTGACAAGGTGATAATGGAACTGTAGTAATTCCAGTAAAACCTGACCTTTATTACACAAGGAAATGGGAGGGAGGGATAAGATGTTACCCCACTAGGCCATGAGATGTTTTCCAGATGTTTGCCATCCCTACCTATCTTAGTAAATGGCAGTGATCTTGCTGAGATTTCTGCTCTTGATAAATACAACAGAATAAATTTAGACCTGAGACACTTCTTTGATGTGAATTGTTGAGTATATATACATGCAACCTAGTGGGCAGGAAGGCTGCAGTGAACTTCCCTGCTATTTATCAGTGACAATAAGATATTGGCCTTCTAGAAGTTGCAACTCCTGCGATGAATAAAACAAAGGTGGTAGTAAAGATGCTGCTTTTACTAGCCTTTGAATCAGCTGTCTGTGATATAACAGCAATTCCAACCTTCAAGAGCACTGCTGTCTTTGTCTTGCCACCCACCCCCTGCTGCTCTCTGTCACCTCCTGTCCCCACTCCTTCACCCTGGGCTGTCCCTGCTGCCTCCCAGTTTCTCATATATGTAAGATGTGCTAATGCTGTTCCAATTACAGCTCTGCTATAACCAAGGTATTTGTTTCTATTTTGTGATGTGTTGGATTTTATTTACTGTTTAAGAAGCCACCTTATTTAACTTGAGTAAAACACTCCCCCTGCAGTGCCCAACGCCCTCAGACAGGAAGGCAGCAAACAGTAATTTGCCAGTTTTGAAATCTTTATAGCAGGCTTTTCTGATAGTTATCCAGATATCCAGTATTCATAAATTTTTTAGGATTCTGTTTGGGTATTTGGGACAGACAAATACACTGCATGGATCGTAATCCTTAGTAAGTATAGTAAAGACCTTGGACAAAAATAGTGCAAGAGACATAATGGTATCAAGAAATTGAATTTAGAAGTCTGGTCTTATGGTAAAAGAAATTGGTAGTTCTTCTCTGAAAGATTGTTTACGTTGAAACCAAGTGAATGCATTTCATTTGTTTCACATGGGAACAATTGCAAGTGAGATCAGTCTGCTAACCCAGAAATACTCTTGTATCTTTCTGGAAAACGTTGCCAATTTGAAGTTATGTCAGTTCAGTTTCCTTCATGGTAGTAACTTTATTGATTTAGCAAGCATTGAAGAATTTGAAATATATTCTGGCCTCATGAAAATTTAAGTTTTAACATAAATAAATACAGCTTTCCAGAAGTTAAATGCTGTCATTATCTAAAAAGTTGTATCTCTCCACTCCCCATCTTCATAATAAATAGCTATTGATTAAATTGAGGAGCTGCCTAATCTTTAGCTTTACAGGTGGTAGGTGGTTTCTGGAAAGGGCTACATTATGGGGTTTTATGGTCTCCCTTTCTCCTTCTTCTTTTCTCTGCTCCCTTCCCTATTCTTCTCTCTCTCTCTCTCTCTCTCTTTTTTTTTTTTTTTCTCTTTTTAAATTCCCACATCATTCTATCATCATCTTTAAGACCATTTTACACCTTGAGAGGTTTTTTTTGTTGTAAATCATTGTTCTCTAGAGACAGAACATAAGGAATGGAGATACATGTATATTCAAAAAAAATTAAATGTAGGCATCAACATAATTGAAATAGATTTTGTTAATGCTTATGTATTAATTTAATAGAGGTTGCTTAAAATACGTTGAATATTTTGACACAGGACAGTTTTAGAGCCATGATACCATTTCAAAAATACAAATAAGCTGTTGGTCAAAGAACATTTAGTTGAGAGAAATCCATCTCTAAACTTGAATAAACCAGCTAGTTGAATTTTGCTTGGTTATTTATACTGTCCCATCGTGCTTTATTTAGAGCTAAGGGTTTGGTGACGGGAGATGAAAGTTTGTGATTTGCTTTAGCTTGGAGGGTGAGATTTGCTAAATGAAACATTAGAGTTCTTCTAGGCTTTATTCTGTCCTAATGCAAGTTGTCAGAGGCTTTTTGTTGGGGCTTTTTTGCTGAAAAAAACCCCAACTTTGTTAAAAAGTCAGTAATTTGTAAATACTTTAAACTATAGCTATTTTTCTTCAGTTAGGTTAAAAATAGCATGTCCTAGGGACAGAGGGAGCAGCTGTGTTAAAGTATTGCTACATTTTCAGGATTTCTATTAATGATACGAAGTCAGTTGAAATGACATCCATTACTTATTTATCCAAGCAAGTAGAAAAGAAAAATAAACAAACAATGTGGTGCTAGTAAGTCCATTAGAATTGTCTCTGCCTGTTTTTCCTCATCAGGGGAGCTGATACCTGTATTTTACCCACAGCTACTTCTAATAGATATACATCACACTGAGCAGCACTAAGGGAGGTTTCCTACCTAATATGTATTCTTACTCCTTTACTGTTTTGTGCCTCATATGTATGCAGATAAAATTTGCATCTTCTTCACAGCATTTGCTGAAGAATGCATAATGGTTTTTCAAATTACACTTTCTCCATTAAAAGCAAAGCTAGACTTCTTGGTAGATAACTTCATTTATTTCCCGACCATAAATATTCCTGCAATAATGCAGACAAATTTTGCCAAAGGACAACATAACTATAAATCAAGTGGGTGATAAGTAAAGCTGTCTTTATGAATGCTTATGTTATTAGGATCAGCAGAAGCTACCTGGCTACACCATAGGTTACGATTTTTCCTCCATAGAAACCTGTTTGCCATGTCAGCATACGACTTGAGCCAGGATTGTATCATGTTAAGCTACTAGAAATTAACATAGCATGTGGTAACCCTGTTCCATACCTTCTTAGCACTTTTGTTATCTTCTGTGTTTTGCTAACCTTTGTTTTCCAGGTATCTTATCAATTCTTTTCTGGACAAGTCTATTAAAACACAAATCGTAAATGGCTATTACAAAATACTGTATTTTATCATTAAATGTCGTTAATACTTTAACGATTAATAAAATTCAGCTTTTACATTTCAAACATCTGTACTAAGAGTGGAGGAGTGTTCAGTTTTAGTAATTTTTGTAAACTGTTTTCCTTTCTTAGTTCTGGATATGGCTCGACATGTTCCTCTTTACCGAGCCCTGCTGGAATTACTCCGTGCTATTGCATCCTGCACATCCATGGTACCATTACTGCTCCCTCTGTCGGGAGAAAATAGTGAAGAGGAGGAAGAACAGTTGGAGTCACAAGCTTCTGTTGGGACTTTGTTGGCTAAAATGAAGACTTGTGTAGATACCTACACCAACCGACTGAGGTAATCACTTTTATCATCACTAACTTTTATTTAAACTGTATTTTGTACTTAAATGTTAGGAATATTAAAGTGAAAGAAAGTTAAGGTCTGTATATTTAGCTGAATGGGTGCTGCAGTCTAGAATGAGAATATACCATCTCTTTGGTCTAGATCTATGTTTATATGTCTATATTCTGATTTATTGTAGTATTCACAAGGAATAGTTTTGTATAACACAAGGAATTTGGTGGGTTTGCTTACTCTTGTCACTTCATTGGTTAAGTGACACTCACTGATCAGAAAGAGGAATGCTGCTCAAGTATCTAGGAGCTGCAAATCTTTCTTAAATTACTTTCCCTCTTTGATGAGGTGAACCGTTATCTTGCAAGACTACATTTCTGCTGTCAGTCTGAAGGCAGGAGCATTCTTGCTAAATTAGTTTTCCCTCTAAATATTCTTCTTTGACAAGGTGTGTTATTAATAAATACAATGCAGCTTCATGGTTTTTTAGCAGCCAAAACTAGTTACTTCTGCCTTCCTGATGTTTCTTTAGCCATCTGCGAATGTTCCAAAGATCAAAATCATCTCGGAGCACTTCTGAGTGCAGTGTTGCTTCATTTGGTTTATTGATTCTGTTTGCTTGCTTACAAATTAACAATGGCTTGTTAAGAAATAATGGTTGTCCTTCCCTATAAAATTTAATTCTGTCCCTCACCATATGGTTAAACATCTCGGGAAGAGGGCAAACAGGCATGTGTAGACTAGGCATTTGTAGAATAGGCACACACGTAGGAAAAGGTGTGTGTACAGTGATCTTCCCACTGTAAACAGAGAGTATTTACCAACCAGTATGTGAGAGATTTTCTGAGCAGGAATCCCATTATTATGACCTCTTCCTAGTAACTTCTGATGGACTGGACTTTACCCATTAATTTCTCTAATCCTTGACTGACATTGCTTGTCTTGTATATCAAGCATGTAGTGTGCCTGTGGTGGGATTTTTCTGCTGGCTTAATGCAAAAGAAACAGAAGTAGGAAGGACAAACAACAGTTCTTTAGGTTGGAGCTTGTACTTGCTGGCAATACTATGTAGATCACAGTATGTATCATCTTCATAAATAGGAAAATATCTATTTCCAGTATAAATGTATGTATAAAATTCTCATCCACATTTCTTTTTTTTTTCCACTAATGTGGTCAACTGTTAGCCTCAGATTTAATAGGCACAGGAACCTGTATCTTCTCAGGTTATTTCCCCAGGCTGCACTCCAAAAAGTTTCATTGTGAGAACGGCACATGACTCCTACTCTTAAGTTCTTAATTTAGTAAAATAAAATATGGTATGATTGGTACCTCAGGGTCATCTTAGCATCTGAAAACAAAGAAGAATTCTAGAAGCACAATCAGTATTACTTTAGGAATTGACAAATTTGATAAAAAATCGATCCAGTTACATTATCTGTACAATTTTCCTACTGTTATGTTTTAACATAAAAAGAAGTCTTGTCTTTCACTGGTTGCTTTAAGCATAATACTGTTTGTCTTTCAAGCAGTATATAGGCAAGGATGAAAGTGCCAGTAGCCTGAACAGCCTGGAGTCACTGAGGTGGAAGGTTTTAATTCTCAGCATTATGGTTGAAGGTGTGCCAACAGCATAAGCAAGACTTGGCATGAATTTCTTAAATGGTATGATCTGCTGCCCCTTTTAGGTTAAATGCCAGAACAACAACATAATTACGGGATCTGCTTTCCTTTATCTGATCCAGCAGTCCTACTTTCATGTATACCAAATGTCATCTTCATGTTGGAGCAGGAGTGTCCACTTGGATCCAGAATTTAAGGGGAACAGTTTTGGGTTTGAACTCTTCGTTATCATTTGATTTGACTTGCTTTCAAATACCATAATATTCTGTTAGAAAATTGGAAAATTTCTGGAGAGTGGAGAATACATTTAGCTCACTGAGATGTTTTCTAAAGACCATTCGTTGAACAGTGAGTAAAAAGCTATCACTAATTTGAGACTGGTCTGGTGTAATGGGTTGCCACAAAGGCTGAGTTGGAGAGATTTGTTTGCTGTGCTGGCTGAGTCCTCTGCTGCAGAGATCTGCTGCTGTGCAGCAAAGCAGGCACATCTGAACCACCATCTGCTAGGTGAGCTTCGTGGCAAATTGTTAAATTTGGCAAAATAAGCTGATGGCTTTTTTGTGTAATGTGGACTACAGCAAGCCCACATCTAAAATTCCTAACTATGCCTTCCTTGTCCTGTCACCCCAGTAGCCCCCATGATAACTGCTAGAGAAAGACCTGAATTCTGTTATCTTCATACTTCTGTTGCTTGTCACACTGCTCCTAAGGGTTAATCCTGCCTATCACATTATGTTGTGACCTGGTGTTTTTCTGTTTGAATGGGGAAATTGGGATACAGCCAGGTAGGCCTGAAACACGTTGCCTGCTATGGCTCTTCATTGTCTTCAGTGTTATTTTGCAGAACTTCTATGTCAAATGGTGCACAAAATATTTCCTTTATAATCAGGTTCCAAGAACAGAGGCTTCATTTGTTTTAATTCATTTTTCTTTAAAAGACAAAACTCTCAGTTTCTTTTGGTGCACTGTCAAGCTCAGACTGGGAGCTGATGGTTGGCTGTAGGGAACAGTGCTACTGCCCCTGCTGGCTTGGAATGCTCCAGTGTAGTGTCTGTAAATGCAGTCCTCAGAGCCTCAAGGAGGAGGACGTGGAATCATCTTGGAGGCCATTTCTAGCTTTCATCAGTGTTTACTTGTAAAGGCACAGTCTCTTGCTTGTTTTCCATAATTTCAGGAAATTCGTTTAGGAATTTGTGAATTACTGGAAGGAGCGAGATTCTACTTGGTACCTGTGGAAAACTATAGGTGGGGACCACCAGGACTGAGTGATACCATGGTTGCAAACCTTTGGTAGTTTTATCCCAAGACAGCAAATGTCAGTATAAAACTGAGTAGAATTCTGCTATAAGCTCTGTCCCAGTAGTACACAGGGGCTGAATGGTTCATTGGTTTTATTTTGTGAACACTTTGATAAAGGTATCGTTCCACATCATCACGTTTACCTCTTAAGTGTGGCATGGATGAGGAAGTATCAGTATTGGCTTTAAAAATTTAGGTTGCCTTGGGAGTGTATCATTCATTATTCATTTAGCACAGTGTGAAGAGAAGGCTGTCATCTTCTAGCACAAGCTAAATTAATGGCTTAAATTATTAGCATGTACACTGCTGTCTCTTCCAGCAACTATATTAGTGACTGTCATCCCTTTAAATAGGAGCTGACATGATTTTCTCTGCTTTTTCTTCAGTGGTTGAAAAAACTCTGTAGGGAAGTTTTTAAGTCTAAATTAAATATTTGGCTCCTCCAGTACTCTGAAAATTGTAACCTGTAATTGTAATCTCAAGATTTATATAGAGGTTTGGCCTGCATTAAATTTTGCTTAACAAGCAGAATCTTGGTGAAAGAAATGTACAGCATAATGCAGGCATTTACATGTCTAAAAGGAGGTTTTAAGCATGTGGTTAAGCCTTCTGTCTAATGAAGCAAGCACTTTAATTTTTGCTTTACTTTAAGACCAAGTAGGAGGAAAATGCTGGTAGTATCTAAATTGTAAAACCACATGGAAGGTAAAAACCTCTATAGCTGTCTTGAAACTAAGATTCATTTGTAAGAATTATTTTCACTTTCCCTATCTTCACCATCCCATTTTCATTATTTTTCATGTATCTGTCTCGGATAAACACATCAATGTTTCATCTTAGTTAAATGCATTTTGTAGCAAATATTTTATGTAGTCTACATCAGCAGCAGCTGTTCTAAATCTGTACATCATCCTTGAGCCTACTGGCTGCCAGCATGTCTGTGATGTTGAAACAGGTGTCATTGAGGTTTGGTAGGCTTAAAGCCACATTTTTGGTTATTTTAAAAATACTGACTCAGCTTTCTGCAAGGGAAAAGGCAGTGAGGAGAATTTTTTTGAAGTGTGAGTGGGAGACACAGCTGCTGCTGCTTTGTTTGAAAACTGTTCAAAAAGAACTGTTAAAACCTCAAATGCTGAACAACAGTTTGACACTTTCCTCCTATCTTTGAGCACCTGAAAGCTCAGTATTACTTGAAGTCAACAACAGGTTAATGGCCTTTTGGATTAAATTTGGATCAGGGAAAATATACTGTGCTGCAGTAATGTATTTCATTATTAATGCACTTGAGGGATATTCTCATTTGATTAAGTACAGTGCAAAGTCTTTCAGTATTACTGTAATTACCTCTACTGAATAGTTTAGAGACTCATTCTTTATGCATTATTTCAGTCTAGATGAAAATACAGAAAGGATATAGTATTTGGTGGTTGCTAAAATATGTTTGGGACATCAAAGCATGAAATAGCTAATTTTTCTTATATCAATAGCATTCCATTGTGCTTCCAGGTATGGTAGTGGGAAGGAGGAAATCAGTGCTGCTTGGCTATTGAACTTATTTGGATCTTCAAAGAACAAGTGCTATTAAAAGAATAAAATTACAGAAATTGCAGGAAAACAAGTTGGGGACTGTTAGCATTAAAATCTCATTGGTTTTGCAGGATATCTTGATGATAGCTCTTAAAACACAGAGGCTTTTAAATATGCACATTTAGATTACAGTGTTACCAAATACCATGTGTTCATTTCAACAGTTGAATATACATACATGCTAGTAGAGATAGGGTTATCACAATCAAAATAAAAAAGTTTCAGCATATCTTAAATTACTAGGCTTAAATTACTATTTACTAGTAAATAAATTAGTATTAATTTACTAAAATAAATAGTTTTCATTGAACAATGGCGTTAGTATATATTTTTTCAGATTATTTCATTATAAAATTTGGGGTGTTTAAATTTACATTTTCATTAGTAATACATTGGTTATAAACATCCCGTATATAATGGATGCACTTGCAAGACTTCAGAAATGTTATTTGTAAGAAAAGATCTTGACTTTCATAGTCCAGAAGAGAACTGCAGAGAGAGGAAAACATTTTTTACCCACTCTCTTGTGATGTCTGAGTTGTAGTTCATAGACATGCTGTGAATTTTTTCTAGAGGTTTCCTAGTGTTTTACCATTAGTGTATTTTAAGAAATCGCTTGTATGTTGTGGAATACTAAAGACTTCTGTAATACCTATTTGGGACTTTATTTTGCACCAGGATCTATATGGGGGGGTGAAGTGCACATTCATGATGGGATCTTTCTTCCACCGACTTTGCAAGCTTTTCTAATATTTTTGGAAGTGCAGGCATGAGGTCCGCATGCAGTGTAACAATCAAACACAGTAAATGGTCAAAGCATAAACTAGTATGCCAGTGTCACTGGCTTTGTGTTCATCTTAAATCTTCGTGTCAGATGTGTTTCTGTTTGTCAAGTCAAGACTGTATGTTCAGGATTGTCACAGTTGATTGCTGCATGCAGTGATACATAGAGACATTCTGTTTCAGAAGACTTGTTTTATCTTTGGCATTTTTCCCTGTTGACAAATATGCTGACTACTGTCTGACTGATTGAAAAATATTCTTCTTGCTGTATCCTGTTTCTCTGACAAAAAAAACCCAAACAACAAACCAAACCAACAACCAAACAGGTCTAAAAAAGACAAAGCTAAAGCAGGAGTGAAACCAGATGCGTCTGATCAAGAACCAGAGGGACTGACACTCTTGGTACCAGACATCCAGAAGACTGCGGAGATAGTGTACGCTGCTACCACCAGTTTGCGCCAAGCAAACCAAGGTAAGAGAGAAATACTTGTGTTTAGTTTGCTTGTAATATAGTCGTTAACAGGTAACTTTTAGGTTAGCTTGAAAGGAAGGAAACAGACTTCCCTCCTGCCTTCTTGCATTTTCAGTGGCAGCTGGGACCTTGTGGTAGTCCTCATTGGTTCAGTCAGGAAGCAGAGTAATCGAAGTTTGTGCTGCGAGTCATAAGACGTGCTGCTCTGTTATGTAGTACCTTTTTTTTATTTTTTTGGCAGAAGACAACATACATGACCTTTAATAAAAAAACCCTTTGCTGTTAAAACTAAATCTTATCAATTAGATTAACTCTTAATTAGATGAATGCAGAACAAAAACCTGCAGATTGAACCTGCAGACATTCCAATGACCATTTGGTTGACTAGTTCAGAAAACTAAAGGTTAACTAGCTTAATCAGGGGAGTGGATTTTAAAAAGCCATGCGTGTTTAATCAGCTCCTGATTCTGGAGGGTGCTTCAAGAATACATGTGTGAATGTCCATCCTCACAAGCATATGTTATACTTCCTACTTTCAATAATTAAAAAAGATATTAGAAGAAACAATAGAAGAATATTTATAGCAGCAGTAATTATGAATTGTTTCTGAGCTGAAATAATGATCTTTATTAACTTTGAGTTAATAAAGTTGCTCAGATATAATTGTATCTGATAATAAAAATTGTTCAGATAATGAAATAAATGGTACTGAGGAAAACAGACTGGTATGTAATGAGTGATGCTCAGTTTTCAGATTTCTCTGCAAATGATGTCACCCTAAAATTCATTTCAAGTTAAATAACTCCCAAGCACTTGCTGTATTTGTCTCAAAATTACATAGTTAACTACAAATAATCATCACATTTTATGTAACAGAAAAGAAGATGGCTGAATACTCCAGAAAGTCTGCTGTGAAGCCCAAGCCTTTGTCTGTTTTACGGTCTCTTGAAGAAAAGTATGTGGCTGTCATGAAAAAACTCCAATTTGGTAGGTTGAAAAGTGTGAATACTCGTGTATTTACAAGCAGGTATCTAAGAAATGCAGTCTGTTGCACCAAATCCCTGATGACTTTGCAAAGTTAACTTCTGTATGTGTGTGACCACTGATACCTTTCACCTACGGGAAATTATATAAGTCGTTATTTTCAGGTTACCAACTAATGCATTCTTTGAACTAATAAGAAGTATTTTTATCATATTGTAGCTTAATTCAGGGGACCAGATTAGTTGAATTATGGTGTTCATGCTTTCATTCCACTAACAATTTCTGAGTATTTCAGTCTTCAAATTATATTGAAGTGTTAATAGATATTTTTAAAGCTGATCTATGACTGTAGATCTATGTTTGTTAATGGAGCATTCACTTTTAAGTGGAAGAGAATTCAGGTCAAAATATGGGTTTTTTTAAAATTAAACTGTCATAACCTTCATTGTGTCCTTCTATGGAGTGCAGTATGTTGCATTTGGAAGATGTGATGGAAATGGGTGCTTATTTTGGCTAAGGGAATGTGTTATAAAAAAGATCCATGAAGAATGAAAAGTGCCTCATCAAAAAAGCACTTTAAAATTATTGCAAAAACATCTTCTGTAAGAATTTTTTTGAGTGGCAGTGACAGCATTTGCAATCACATTTCTTTGCTGTCATTTTTGTGAGATTCTCCTTACAAATGTTTATGGCATGCATGCCAAGATTAGGAAGGAGGGAAGTTTGTCGTGACAGCTTTTCAGCCTGGTGACCATACTGCAGATTTTGCGTAGTGAATGATTGAAGAAAACCAAATCCACTGTAATTTTTTATGATTCTTTAATAACATTGCAGCCACGCCACAAATACTGTTGGCACTCTGCTTCATGCCAATTCCTTTATTAATGTTATTATGTATTCATAAGTATCATTATATTCCTGGTCTGGAGTAGCTGGTAGCTTTCCAAATCAGAAATTATGTCCATTTGACAAGTTATACATGAAAGCTTGTAAATTTGCTGCAGAAATTAATTCAGTCCAGGACTGTCAATAATCTACTTTCTGTGATGACAGATGTTAGCTGAAAAAATACATATTTTTTGCATTAGTATAATGCACATTAAAGTCTTCTGGTTTTAATACTCAAGACTCTTTATCTAGGACTGATCTATTATTGACTTTACTGTTTTTGTGGTGCAATAAAATTTTCTTCTCTTCTAGATACATTCGAAATGGTTTCTGAAGATGATGATGGAAAATTGGTTTTTAAAGTAAATTACCACTACATGTCTCAGGTAAAAAATGCAAGTGATGCCAACAGTGCTGCCAGGGCCCGACGTCTTGCTCAAGAAGCTGTGACTCTCTCAACATCACTGCCTCTCTCGTCTTCATCCAGCGTTTTCGTGCGTTGTGATGAGGAGCGGCTTGACATCATGAAGGTAAAGAAGCAAAGTAATTTTAATTTCTCTCTTTCAGCTTGGTGTATAAATGCTCAAGAAGGTGCTTAAATCTTAATTAAAAACAGAAGTATTAAATGTACCCTTTATTTGCTTCCCAATAGCTTAAATAGTATTTTAGAGTCTGATCCTGATTTATTGATAACTTGGTGGGGGACAGGGAGAATCTATCCATATAGCCACGGGGTGCTGCTCAGTTAGCAAAAGAGACTTTGCAGGGCAAGGTTCGCTCTTCTTCAGCTACTTGGAAGAGAAAAACTTAATTTTGTTGCTCTGTGATACTCAAATTGCATACAAACACTTAAGTTGAATAAAAGCAGTAGGTACTGAGAAGTACACTGAAGATCTGGACCTCAAGTTTAAAGAAAAATGTTGTTAATAGCATCCAGCAGGGAGGGGTACAGTTTTAGCTCCTTCTGTTTAGCTTTCCATTTGTAATCTGGAGGAATGAACATGAGCTGAGGGCTTCTCTTACCCCGAGTATCACAATGAAGAGACCAATAGCCTGCATGTTATGATGACTGGTGGTTTCTTCTGATAAGCAGTATGTGGAAAGAAATTGCTTCATATAAAAATCTCAGCTGTATGATAAATAAAAGTGGTTTTTCAAACTGCTGTCCTTTTTTTTGCCCCACAATGGTAGGTTCTAATTACTGGTCCTGCAGACACCCCTTATGCAAATGGTTGCTTTGAATTTGATGTGTATTTTCCACAAGACTATCCTAATTCCCCTCCACTTGTGAACCTGGAAACAACTGGAGGCCACAGTGTGAGATTTAATCCAAACCTCTACAATGATGGCAAGGTAGGTCAGCTTTGCTCTTGTGTATAGATCTAACAAGGAACTGAAAAGGATGAAACTTTCTTATTTTTGCCAATCAAATGATGAGCTGCTCCTAACATACTGGAGGAACCTGTTTGATTAAAACTGTCCTTCAGACTGAAAAGAAGTGACTTAACAGTGTCAAATGGGAATGATCTTTCTGAATAGTCCTGGATATTTTTTTTAATGAGCTGGATTGGACTTAAAAGCAAGTACTTTGAACACTTGAACACTTCCAGGGAAGTTGTGGATGCCCCCTCCATGGAAATGTCCAAGGCCAGGCTGGATGGTGCTTTGAGCAACCTGGTCCTAGTGAAAGGTATCCCTGCCCATGGCAGGCAGGGGCTGGAACTAGATGATCTTTTAAGGTCCCTTCCAACCCAAACTGTTTTATGATTGTATGAATTCTGACCTAGAAAGACCTGATGTTCTTTTCCATCTGTTTGCTCAATTAACCATGCAGAAATCTGTTTTCGCTAACTGAGATACCCACGGTCCTTGCCATGGAATAAGTGTGCTTCATATCAACTGCAACTGACTGTGTTTCCTAAGTGCCTTTTCTCTCCCATGCAAAAGGGCTTTTCCTTGAGGGAAGATAAAGACTTTTCTTAACCTTGGTATCCTCTATGAAAGAAAACATAGCTCTAAAATAGAGACTTACTGACAGTTTTCTCAGAAAGAGCAAATCTTTTGGAAATAGTATTAAAATAAGGAAGCTTTCCCTTTACTCTCTACCCAAACCCTTGGTACGTTGTGGCTCATTCTAATGGCTCCAAACACCTAACAAAAAGTTAAGCAGGTATCAGGGAGATACAGCTTCTGATTACATTAAAAATTAGCACACATGAAATTCTCCACAGAGCTATAGAGATGGTTATGTGTATGTCTCCACCAAAGCACAGACCCACAAAATAGTTTTGGCTGTAGCACTATGGCACTCCTTCAGCTTTGTGTGTGTCTTTGTGTGTGTGTGCAAGCATTTAATTGATACAAGCTAATGTTTTTCCCTTATCCCACTGTTACTCATGGGTTCCCCGTGCTCCTTGTATTCACAAGCTATAATACTCCTTTCCAGGAGTAGACACAATTTTCTCTTAACATTGATAGAGAATAATTCATACTGGAGACTTCCATCTCCTCTTTCCTTTGTCTAGCATTAAGTTTTGGCAAAGTGTTCCCTGTCTTTTATTGTTCCATTTTAGTGATAGGCTTCAATAACTCCACCCCCCTGAAGTCCAGATCAGTCATAAAATCTAAGGAATATTTTTAATTCCTTGAGAGTCTGCGTGGCAGAAACCACTTTTGATGTGCTTAACCAGAATGATTCTCTTTAAAACCACAGTAATTAGTGTTAGAACACTATCTAAAGAGGAAAGTAGGAATCAGATAGTATTCATAATTCATTTCTTTCTGGAGCTAATATAATCCATAGGTTTTCATTGAAGAAAAGTTATCTGCCTTGCCCTATTCATTTCTTGGTATGCTATTCTTGCTTATCCATATTATTTTTATCTGCTTTCATTTCAGATTAGTTTCACAGGTAAGAGATTTGTCTTTTAGAATGAAGTTATACAAAAGTTTGTTTAAAAAAAATAAATACAATGTTAATGTTCTTCTCTGCCCAAGCATTACAATTGTATATTCATATTATCTGTGGTTCTAATAATGTCATATTTTCAGGTGTGCTTAAGCATACTTAACACATGGCATGGGAGGCCAGAAGAGAAATGGAATCCACAAACATCAAGTTTTTTGCAGGTGAGCATTTCTTATTTCTCTTCAGTAGATGTCATTTAGGAGTAGTAAGTGATTGGTCAGTCCTAAGGATTCTTTTTCTAGTGATTTTAAACCAGAATTTTCTTAATTTAATTGTTAGAAATCTCATGCAGTATTTAGCTTTCAAATTTAAAGGTTTTTTAGGGTTTCATGAAAGGGTTTTTTTAACTGTTTCATGAAAACAGTCAGAGAGCTGTTAGATGAAGTCCACCCCCTGTATCAAGAGAAAAAAAAAATTGGTAGCTTTTAAGTGGAAAACAGCTCTAAGTCTAGATAAATTGCTTGGAAAGAATTAAGCACTACATGGTTCTTCTGGCCCAAAGACTAAAATATTTTCAGGTCATACAAAATGCTTCAGAAATTACTTTGTGTAACCCAAATAAAACTAGAAGATCTGTTTAGATTTTCTCACTCATTGCAATTATAATTCAAGGTAACAACTGGTTATTTAGGCCAAGAAAGTACAATGCTGCATATTATAAAATTTCTCAGCCATAGCTATTTAAATATACATATAAAATGAAAACAATTTTTAAAAAAGGAAACCCGACTACTTGCAGACGTATTTGGGGGACAGAGATCACCAGAACATATTGGGCAGCTGAAGCACTTGACCTTGGCTTAGCACATTTGCATTAATATTCTGCTGTTTTAGTGTTGTAAGTTACCATTTCCATAGTGGGACCTGATTTGCAACACATTCTGTATATTTTAATGTGTTAAGTGTAACACGGAGTAAGCATAGCAACCTCTAGTAGAATCATGGCAGGTATGGGAAACAAAGTGATGGTGCCCATGATCCCATGTAACAGCTGCTATCTGGAGCACCTGCCTGGGAAACAGGAAAACTTGTGTAGATTTCCTTCTCAGCCCAGCAAAGGATGCAAGTTCACACTTCCAAATGTACAGCCTCCTGCCCTACCCATCAGGACAAAGACTGCTGCCCCAGGTTGCCCTTCTGTGCTATAGTTCCAGCCCAGTGGGACTGAGATGAACTTGGTTCATTCTACTGACTCGTGGTCTGTTGCTTTGCCTTGTTACTGTTTTGGTATTGTCTGTGGTGTGGGCTGCCAGTGGTACAAGAGAAATGGAGGGAATGCCACCCTTAAGCGTAGACCACGACTGTCTGGTTGTTGAGGCACTGCCCTGTGAAAGAACCAAAGCCTTGAATTTTGGCTGACACAGAATCTGTTTGATCTAAGCTGTTTGTTTGCCATGTTCCACGAAAAAGGACGGTTGTCTTCAATACCGAAATTCATAAACGGGGCTGCTAACTTAGGGAATGGCTCCAAGTTAAATTGGAGCTTCATTTTAAATTTAAGTTTAAATTATATCTAGGCTAGGAGAAGAACTGGTCTCTGGAAACAGCTGCCCTGATATTTTAATCTACTGTAGTGGATGTCTTGCACCTAAGCATGCCAGGTGCTGGAAAAGCTATTGTTTGGCAAGTAATGTATCATCACTTTTTCAGTATTTGAGGAAATGCAAGTGTTCAAATAATTGAATTCTTTACAGTTCTAGGTTTGTGTCACAGAACTGTAGACTCTAATAAAATTTTTGCAGGACAATAAGACATAAGAAAAACCTATCCTTCATTTAATTATTTTTAAAGTCAGCTTTGTCTTTCTACCTATATAATAACATTATTGCAGTAACACAGTTTTGATTAAATGCAACAACAAGTTGATAGGGACAAACTGGAAAATCACAAATATGCAATATGTAAACATTTGAATTCCTGAATGCCCTATGTTTCTATTTAATTTATTGATTTATATTAGTAATAGATGGGCAAATAGTTATTTAACTTGTATGCAAATATCTATTCCCACATGTACTTAATGAACAAATTAAAAGAAGGGAAATTGTCACTGTCGTATCACTGAGTAGTTGGTGCTTTGTTGAACCCTAAAAAATAATTTTTTTCCTATACTAACAAATACTGAGGTTTTTGTTTAAATGGCATGTGACACTGTTGTATGTAAAATATGAAACTAGAGGGCTAAAAATATACCTACATAAATTGAATTAATTTGAAATAAAAAATGGGAGCCTTTGTATGCTCCCTTGTTCCTTTTCCATCTAGTTCAGAATTAGAAGAATTAATAAGCTCAGCCACCAGATAAGTTAAAGAATTGTTGACAAACACACTTTCTCTCAAAAAAGGGTGCAGTCCCACATCTCTCTTTTAAATGTTTTCTTTTGCTTGTATTTTTGTTACTTTTTTTAACTGATATTTGTCATTTTCACAGTTGTAGTACTTGTGGGTTTTATGGGTAGTAACAGTTTTGGTTTATAAGTGTGGACATTCTCTCCCTGCAAGTAGCTCATATTACAAATGACAGTACTTTGCCATAGAAGTGGTTTTGCATATAAGGTAAGCAAAACTGTATATTTTTAAGACCAAGTGGGTGGCACAATTTTAATATGTAGTTTCTTTCCTTAAACAGGTGTTAGTGTCTGTCCAATCTCTAATACTGGTAGCAGAACCATATTTTAATGAACCGGGTTATGAACGATCAAGAGGAACTCCCAGTGGTACCCAGAGCTCCCGAGAGTATGATGGAAACATACGACAGGCAACGGTCAAGTGGGCAATGCTTGAACAAATCAGAAACCCATCACCATGTTTTAAGGAGGTAGGTTTTGTGAAACACAGTAAATATGAATACAGTAAATATCTGTTTATTTATTTATCTCGTTTATTTATCTTGTTTATTTGTATTTATATTATAATGTTAAGAATAATGCAGAGATTTTGAAATGCCATGCAGGAGGTATCTGGTTTAGTCTCTTCATTCCCTGAGGCAACTGAGTCTAGAGATTGAAATTAATAGGATGCAACTGACTTCACAGATTTTTTTTCTGGGAGAGGGGAATGTGCACAAATTGGGACTGACCTGTAAGCAGGCTTGGTGCAGTTTGATAAAGCATGGTTCATACAGCTTGGCTCCTTCTTACTGCCAGGTGGTACCTTTTACATTCCATGTGAAAACAGTTTATCTGCCCTACAAATGGGCATGCAGGGCAAGTAGGAAGCATTTTTCTAAGAGATGTGAATTTGAAAGCAAGTATTAGGACACACTTGGTACACAGCAAAACAATGCAAATTTGAAAAATATATTAAAATACGTTAATGGCTTTAAGCTGGAAGAGGGAAGGTTTAGATTAGATACTAGGAAGAAATTGTTCACTAGGGCTGGTGAGACAGAGGCTGCACAGGGAAGTTGTGTATGCTCCATCCCTGAAAGTCTTCAAGGCCAGGTTGGATGGGGCTTTGAGCTACTTGGTGTAGTGTGAGGTGTCCCTGCCCGTGCAGGGAGGTTGGAACTAGATGATCTTTAAGGTCCTTTTCAATCCAAACCATTATGTGATAAAACAAATAGGATCCTGAATGGTATTTATGGAATCATCTGTGCTAAACTAGAATTCTGTTCCTTTGAAAGCAACTGTTTTGATGCTGATGAAAGCAACTGTTTTGATCCTGATAAAAGCAATACTAAACTTCATATATTCACACTGTCTTAAAAAACTTACTTGAAATAAATCAGATTTGTTTATATTCTGGAAAACAGACTGACACATCTATAGAATCATAGAATAATTTAGTTGTTGGTGACCTCTCTCATTGTCTCTAGCCCAACTCCTTTCTCAAAGCAGGTCAATCTGATCTCAGGAACTTGAACATATATGACAAAGGATTCAAGGAAAAAAAGGTTGAAGATATAATAAGTAAGAGTAGCTGTATGATTAGTAATGCAAAATGGTTGGTCATTCTAGAGTACATCTCAGTATTATGAGCTAATACTTAAGGAAAAATTAATTTTACCCTGAATTACTAAAACTCTTGATACTTCTAAATTGAGGTGTGGAACCATCTTGTAGCATCACCAATGGGTGACAGTCCTGATCGGGGACAGTATGATGGAAATCCTCAAGATTCTGAGACATTTGAAGCTACAATAGCCTGCTTCTTTGAGAAAGCTGATGCTAAGATAGCTTGCTTTTTTGTTAAAAAGATACTACAGTTGCTTAAGCTTGGGCTTCTACCCAGGCTCCAAACCCAAAAATACCTGCTGACTTCCAACTATATTTAAGTTAGTGGTTTCCATTACAGCTCTTCATTTAGTGCTTAAGCTGTCTTAGTACAGGAGCATAGTTGTTTTTTTTTAATCGATTTGTGCACCAGGATAACTCGCTGCATCTTTCCCTCTCATCATGTAAAATGCCATATGTCTTTCTTCGCATATCAAGAAATTGAAATTATGCAATGGAGAACACTACATTTTTCTCTGATGCAATTGCTGAATTCTGGAAGAATGCCAGATTCCATCTGCAGCCCCATCCAAATGGAAATATGTCTCTAGCATAGATTATCTGAGCACTTCTCTGAGGAGCTCGTTGTTAAGACCTTAAGGTTTACTGTAGGGTTGTATTAGAAACCTTAGCAATGATGGTTTGTTCAGTAACAGAAATTCAAAGGCATCCTGAAAACTTAGGTCTAAAAGCAGACATCCTTCATGTCTAAAATCTGTTGTCTTCACAAATCATGAACTGTCTTTCCTTCAGTGTCTTTATTAAACGACAGGTAGGCTCAGGAGACCTGGACTGCTGCTCCTAGGGAGTTCTTCCAAGCTCCACTATGGATATAAGGAATGCATACAGAATTGAAATCAGTTATGCTTTCAATATGCAGATTTTCTTTGGACAGATAGCTGTATTTTCTCACCTCTTGAAGAAAATATGATTTTGTCAATTATGTTGCAATATTGCCAAGAACTCTGCTCACTAGAATTTATTGTTTGTTTTATGAAGAAGAGTTTTAAAACTCTTTGTTAAGGACAAAGCCACCACTAAGCAGAGTTTCCCAACTCTGTCTGAGGATTGATTGGTTGTTTTTTTGAAACTCAAGTATGTACAGAAATACCAAAATTACTGTGGTAAAATACTGGTTTCCACACAAACTGTGGGCAGCTCGATTACTATTGCCTGGGCATTGTAGTTGCCCCCAGTGGTGCTCTCTCTGCTTGTGGGATGTTCCTGTGCTCCCACTTGTGGACACGATTTCTGCTTATCTGTTTTCTGATCGGGCAGCAAGTGGTTACTCACAGGATTCATAGGGTTCTTACGAATTGTGTATTGTTAAAGTATATGGTTCCTATAAAAGAAGAACATTGTTCTTTCATTTGAAATATTTTCTTGCAGGTCATCCACAAACATTTTTACTTGAAAAGAGTGGAGATTATGGCTCAGTGTGAGGAGTGGATAGCTGACATACAGCAGTACAGCAGTGACAAACGGGTAGGCAGGACTATGTCCCATCATGCAGCAGCTCTAAAGGTGAGATTTGCTTTTATAGTTTTATGTTCTTGAACCCAATTATGACAAATGGCATCAAAATTGCTCAGCAGCTGAGTTTTATAATACCATAATAGAAACACTCAGCAACTTTAACACATTTAAGGAAACATAAGTTTCACAACTGTCAAGAGATAAAATGTATGTGTACTCCCTTTTTTCAAGATTTTTTTTCTGCAAGTTACATTTTCCTTTAGTGCTTGCCCTGCCAATTTTACTATAAATACTTGTGAGATATTTACCTCTTTCTAAGGGTGGTTGGGAATTTATGATAAACTTGTACCACAACCAATTCCTTGACAGAAAACAAATTTCTTTAATAGAAAATAAAGTATTTCTGTCCTCTGTTAAACTTTTATCAACAGTTATAACCATTATAGTGTTTTCTTAATTCCTAGCATTATCATTTCTATATTCTGTGTCTACACAGAAAACAGACCTCTATTTTTTTTTCTTTCCCGGAGAAGAAGAAGGGGAAAAAAAAAAATAAAAAAAAAAAATTAAAGGCTTCTTATTTCTTTTGCTAGAATTGCATTCTGTCACTGTGACTGATAGTCAGAATGAAGTTACTGTTAGTCACTACGATCACTGTACACATCTCTCTGTCTCTTACTGCAACGAATGTCACTGAGACATCCGTGAACTCTTTCATACTTCTGTGTTCTGACTGGAGGCCTAACTAGTCCAAGCCAGCTTCTGCTGTGATCACAGAACACAGATACGACTCAAACACAGACAAATAGGCATTTATATTGATTCATGTCTTTGCTGCAATCTGTTTACTGCCTTTAATTTGTCCCTAGCAGCATTTGCCAATTATTCTAACAGTAAAAGAAAGTAACAATCCTTAAGTCTTTAAATACAGGGTAAAAGTTTATCTGGTCATTGAAACAGTATGTTTAGACCTTTTCTACTTATTCTTTTTTTGCCTTATACTTTCTGACATTAAGAACACAGTTAAAATGTTACTTTGCACTAAGTCCCCATGATTTCTTTCTGTATATTCAGCGCCATACAGCTCAGCTGCGGGAAGAGCTTCTGAAACTTCCCTGTCCTGAAGGATTGGATCCAGACACTGATGACTCCACAGAAAAATGCGGTGCCACAAGTTCAGAAGAGACTATGTTGCACGAACAGGTTAAACCCAGCAGCAGTAAAGATATCCCCACTGATTTCAAGTTATGAGTTGCATTGACATGGACTTTCTAGACACAAAGGCTTTGAAGCACAAGCCAAATATGTCAATATTTGTATGTAAGAAGCTAATTATGTAATAGGTAATGAAATTGAAACTATACTATGCCCTTAAGGATATACAGTTTAATTCAAGATCTTTTATTTACCTGTACAAGAGTGTAAACTTTTTTGTGCTTTTATTTTTCAATTGTGAGAA
The DNA here is from genome assembly GCA_038090715.1 of Florisuga fusca. Lineage (NCBI taxonomy): Eukaryota > Metazoa > Chordata > Aves > Apodiformes > Trochilidae > Florisuga > Florisuga fusca. The sequence goes on along the minus strand of JAAWXA010000011.1, from coordinate 5,032,756 downwards.
CCACTGATTGGTATGTTTAAAAAGTTATGTATACAAGAAATGGATAAATCACTGCTATATAAGGGAAACTACCTTAGGAAAGAATGTTTACTGAATGTTTTTTTGTTTTGTTTTGTTTTTTTAACTTGTAGAGTGAGGGCGGTTGTAACAAAGAATATATATTGGTCATTCTTACAGCTACTATTTAAAGTCAGAAAATTTTCACTGAATTTGATAGATTTTACGTTTGGCCATATATTCATGCTCATATTTGATTCTAAAGAAAACCTCCTGTATACTTCAATAAACGTTAAATGGACATGATCCCTCTTTTATGATTTACTGGTACATTTTTTAAATAAACTGTCATAAAATACATTCTAGCTAAAGACTTGCACTTGTATGACTGAATTCATTACAGTCAGCATATTTAGTTTTATCCTTACTAATTCTAGAATGCAGATTAAATAAATGCAGATGGTTTTACCTCATAGCAAAATCTGGGACTTCTGAATTAATCTTCTGTTTGGCTCTTTCATGAAAAGTAACAGTATTCTAAATTTCTTAAGGGCTATTCCAGAACAAAGTCTTTTCTCTGTTGAAATGTCTGATTTTTACATCAACTGTACTCTGAAGTACTGACAGGGGCTAATGACAATGCTACACAGGGCTCTAACGTTCTGTAGTTCCTACTGTATGCATTTCTTCACAATTTTATACTTGCAACCACGGATCCCTATCTAAAAAGGATTGAGGGATTTGCTTGATTTAATAATCAAGTCTTGCTTTTAACATACCATGCATTACTGTCAGTGTTCTTAATTTCTGAGCAGTCCTTGAAGGACAAAAAATTACTGGTATTTATTACTGGTATTACCTCAGACTAATGATCTGTTGTATTATAAATACTATAAAGCAGGCAAAACTGAAGCTTTTTTGTTTTCTATTTGTTCTTTGTTTATAAGTATCACGCTGGAATCTTTTCAGCTTTTGTTTTACAATGTATTCTTTCTAATAATTAAAAATGGCACCAACTGAGGTTGTGTTCTTATGCTGATGATTAGTGAACTTCAACAGTTCTGACCAAAGAACAATTTTTCTGTTACATGAGTATGCTATATGAATCCAAGGCCTGTCCTGAGTGCATATACCTCTCAAAACCAACTTGGGCACACCTGCATTACATCAGGGAATCCTTAATCAAAAATTACAGCAAGCAGTTCTGTGCCATAGCTGCTGGTAAATACAAGGAGTTTATGCCACATAGTGAAAGTGTTAAAACTTCACCAGTGTTAAAACAGCTCTGCATTTTTCCAGATGCCTATTTATCTATCTCTTATTACTGTACAGAATGACTCTTGTAAATGCTCCAAAAGCAAAATTACCTGCTGACTTCCAACTGTATTTCAGTTTGCAGCTTCCATTACAGCTCTTCATTTAATGCTTAAGCTGTCTTCCTACAGAAGCATAGTTTTTTTCATAAAATCCTGGCACTTGTATGAAAACCAAATGTCTCAGACCTGAAGATCCCCCTTAAATGTGAAGATTTTTTTCTACATTAAGAAACACCACTGAAATAAAAACCTACGGAACTTGCATGAACAAGGTGGATAACAGAATTGTATCTTTTTCTCTAGTGTGTATTTACAGTATCATAGCAATGCTAATGTGAAGTCACTGCTGCTTAATTAAGCAGATGTAAATGGCTGCATGGGATATTAAACTCATAATTTGTATCCACGTACCAATTACTTATTTTTGCTCGAACCTGAGTTAGAATGGTATTGTACCAAAGTAATGCAGAGATTCAATCCCTAGTAACTTGCAACTATGTTACACTCTCTAGTAAGGAAACTGAACCTTACAACAGATACCAAGTATGTATTTTCAGGGTAGCTGTCACTTTGCAGTAAAATCACACTAAATCCTAAGAGGTATGTAGACGACTGAGTATTTTTTAACTAGTTCCCCCCATCTTTTACCATTTTATCAAACTGAACAGAAACCTCCATAAATTAGTTTCTAACCCTCACACTGAAGTCCTGTGTTCTAAATGTTGTTTTTGTAGAAAATGTTTTAGAAGTCCATAGAAATTACTATTAAAAGCACAAAGGGCAACAAACCATTTATTAGATCAGTGTGGAATTTCACTCCGTGGGTTTTGGTTCTGCCTTTGGCCCAAGATTGACCACTGACACACTGCCCTGTGGTGTAGTGTGGGATGCTGCCAGCCACTGCCATCACAGTAGTCACTTTGCCAGAGAAAGAGTGCACCATGTTGTCAGTCTGTCTGTCAGTCAGTCTGTCAGTCAGTCAGCAGGTTTGCTGAGGCTTCACAGCAAAGCTTTCTGACTCATGCAGTCTGCTCTACCTACTGGGAAGGGAACAGCTCAGCCATCTATGAGACCTTGTGCTCCATAAGAGCAAATCACTTTTTATACTGACTACTATGCATAAGCAACTGTTCTGTTTTGCAGTTGTAGAATACTCTTGGTATAAAGACATGAATGATAACTGCTGCAAGATTTAATGGTTTCTTCCAGAATCTCCTTTGGGTAAAACATGTGCACAAATGTATCATGAATCTATGGATTAATGCTCCTCTGTAATTCTACCACCACTATACAGGGGGAGGGAAAAAAAGAACATTTTAAACAATCTCAAATATCACTCCAGTAATTACCTGTTTAGGCACTGTCAGAGTAAAGTATGTGTGACTATAGATTGACTGTTTTGGCATTGTTGCTTGGGTTTTATTACTGGCTTTTCTTCTCTCAGTCTTTTAAGGCGAAGATGGTGCATGTCTGTTGGCCTGTCAAGAAAACTTGCAGCAGGTGAAACCAAGCCAACACAGGTAAGGCACTGGACTACTGACAGCCTCTAAAGAACTTCATTGTGGGTCTGTCATCATAACTGTGGCTGGATAATGACCAGTTAAGCAGCAGTAGAGCTTGAATTCTTAATAAAAAACAACACATACGATGTTAATTAGGGGAGCTTTTCTTCCCAAAAATGTTTCTGGTGCTACATAAACATTCTATTTTACATCCTGAGGCAAACATCTTCATAAGCAAACAGCAATTACTAATTTATCTTATATATCCATGAATACCTGAACACAAATACAGCTGACCTACATTTAAGCTGGGATACACTGTATTAGTCTGACCCTTGTGAAGCAAAATTATTCAGGCTTAGATTTTTATTTGGAGTTTCTCAGGCACATAATTTTTTACCTCCATGCTGCCTTTGGATTAGTGTGGTTTGGAAGTGTTCTTTTCTTGTTTCCTTATTTGTGTCTCCAGAAGCCAGTCACCATCTGGTGGTGGACTCACCTCACTGGACTGTCAACTTTCTGTAGTTAGGAAACAGAAATGAGAAGCATTTTTCAATGGAAAGCAGACACATTTACTTTTGTCTTCCTGTAAGGAAGATGTACGGTATCAAGTTTTATTTTTTCTTTACTGTATATACACACATAAATACATGCATATTTATATTATAAATGCATGAGGTCTGGCAGTTTATTTGTCTTTGAAAAGCAGTTTTCTGAGCTTTATTTTCCTTCCCCTTTTCCACAGATATATGGACTGTGCAGGCATTTGTAAAGGCACACGAGCTTTCTCTAAATACAGGAGGCTGAATAGGAGTTAAAAGTTCTACAATTACTATAGTGAACCATGGTAAACGTATTTCTCTTAAGATTTTGCTGCTGTTTTATTCTCCTAGAATATGACTGCAGAAAAAAGATTTACCCAGTGAACTACTGCAATATAGCTCTAAGATGATCTCTCCACTGCCTATATTTTTAATAAAGGATCAGAGAAAACAAATCCCAAACCATGATGCTTCATATTCATTGAGAGATTTCTGCATATTTGTGACCTGTCATCTCTGAAGGCTGCAATCTCTTCTTGCCTCAGAGCTTTTTTGCTCTTGAAAAGCAGTAACTTGGTCCATTTGGTTCTCCAGCTGTACTATGCTACTTTATATTGAGTGCCTGTATCTTTGTTATTTAAAAATACAGGATCATACTCAGATGTCTAGGTGATATCAACAGAGCTGTAATTCAGATAGCAGGATTTTGTATTTAGTGTTGTTTAGTTAAAGTCCAGAATGGAAAGAAGCAGTTTCTTTACCAGAGACCAGGCAGGGTGTTTAGCAGCCCTGCTTCTGATGGGAAGACATCCAAGTTAATTTTGGGAACCAGTGGAAGTAGAGCCCTAAGGAAGTCTCCTATGAATAAGAAAAGGAAAGTTATTGTCCCACTTAAAGACATAAAGAAATGAGGTAACTGGTGAGATCTGCACTCAACTTAAGTTATTAAACCTTGAGAGTAATGTCCAAAATTATACTTGAACCAAATGTATTTGGAAAATAAGGAGCAGTACTCATGTTGCCAGAGCAATGAGTCAGACACAGTTTTACATGAGGAACATGCTTCTCAAAAATACCACATCACTGCCTTAAAAAACCTTGCCACTGATTTGCAACATAGTTCCAGCCTAACCACTTACTCCATTTATTATTTCATTTATTTGTTCTGCCCATAAATTCATTGTTCATTACCTACAGACCCACATCCAAAAACATGGACAAAGTCTTCAGTAGTTCATAAAGTCTTTGCATAAAGAGTGGTGGGTAAAAAGCAACTGCATCCAAGTTCCACAACAGCAAACATATGAACACATCTTAAATAAAAAAAGCAACCCCCACAACCAGAGAATTAAAGCAAACTAAAATCTCATCATAAAAAATAATCCAATTTGCTGTTACTAAAGACTTTATCTGTTGCTTCATTTAGCATTTTCTCATTTACCAAGAGAGCAAATGGGAAAAGCAGAATGTGTGTGTGGGGGGGTTCCATCTTTTCTATTTTCTTTCAGATATAAAACAAGAATGTCATTCAGAGAAGGAATACCAACAGAAAATCTCTTACTACCTACTCCTGAACAATGGGGTTGGATATCTCCAGGAGTCCTGTTCTCTCACCTTGAGACTGTAAGTTTTCAACCACGTAACAACTTTGCCCATGCCTAAATTAGCAAAAACCACCTTGATGCAAACTTCCTGGTCTTTGTCTGTCAAAAATCCTTGTCTGGTAATAATAATGTTTATTTGTACGATTATTTTAATGAGCTTGTAAAGAAGTGGTGATGAGCTGGATGCCACACAGCTGTACAGCAGGCTTAGCTGATGTTAATTCAGGAGGTAACAAGGCCATCATCATCATTACATATGCACAGACAGCCCAGCCAAGCACCAGCAGTCTGACATGAGGAAAACCAGGATGCCAGATCCCTGTGCATGCCGACTGGGAACTGGTGGGATTCCAGTCCCAGCCTCCATCCTGGCTATAGCTGCAGCTCAGGCTGTCCTGAAAAGTTTACAAGTGTTTGCTGGCAACGTATTGTGGCAATGACTCAAGAGGAAACAGAAGTGACATGACAGATCAAAAACTAATAGCCAACAGCAGGATTGCTGGAAAGGAAATTACATGTCTGCCAACAGGACTCATCCTCTCAACTACCAAGTTGTCACTGGGCAAATCTCAACTGGATTTTGAGGCAGTTTCAACCAGTGAAGCTTGGTGTGATGTGTGAAATTCACAGGGGCTGACCTCCAGCTCAGCAGCAGTCGCAAGACAGATCATGCGACCATCTGACTGGCTGAATTTTGCCATAGCATGTGAGATTCCGTCCCAGAGCATTACAAAAGCCTTAAACTAGGGGGAAAAAAATTTCTTCCAGATTCAATTCAACACATCTCCTGTCTGCCTGATGGTTACTAAAGGCAACAGAGTATGCAGGCAGGTCACACAGGCACTGGAACACCTGCTGTCATATAGCTCCCTGGGAGGCTTTAAAGATGAAGGGTCTAATAGAGACCATCTGATCCATATGACAGAACAGGGAAGATGAGGGTGGAAATTACATCCAAGTGATGATTTAACTCAATACAGATTTCACTATAGTTTAAGGAAAAAAAAAAAAAACAAAACCCAAAACCAGAGCCAAACGCAACAATAGAAATATACACTCAATCACGAACAATTGCTGTTGATGACAGCAAATGGAGACTGAAGCAGAGGTACTCCAGAGGACAAAATATCCTTTTGTATCTGCACTACCTTCTGATGTGTTAAACATTATTCTGCTTTTTTCTAGCTGTTCCTCCAAGGAAATAATTTGTGATAGGAAACAAGAAGCCAGATGAAGAAATGACACACAGCAGGGAACTGAACATCAATAACCTATATCAGAGGAGAAGCCAAGCCATTTAAACAAAGAATAGGGGAGCAGCAGAACATGGCTCCTGATAAACAATTTTGTAATTCAGGAAAGATGGTTCTATCTTGAAGAGGTCTCAAGAGTCTGTACTGCTACCAGAAATCAATGAAGGATAATGCTGGAATTTCAAGATTGCATATAAAGAACTGCAGTAGAATGCTAAATTCAATGTGTGTCTAATGCAAGACGTGGATTAATCATCTGAATAAAAATAACAGTTAAAATGCTTGCTGGGACACTGCTGTCTTCTTGGAAATGTGTGACACATGTAAGTCTATTTTTAATTATTACTTTAAATACATTTTTGCTTTTACTTGCAAATGTGTTTTCAGGCACAAAATCCAGCAGCAAGTGATTTTCAATTGCCTTGTGTGCCCTCAAGAGACAGGTGTCCAGTAAATGTCACTAAGGACAAACCATTACTCTAAATTCATACAATTTTCATCTTCTCTTGATAGTTCATTTTCTACAGTTCAGCACACTGACCTCCACATCCCATTACAGCTCCACTGAGGCAGCAGAACAGTTCTCTGTGCCCCAGCATTCATCACACCTTGCCACTAAGCATCCTGCTGGTCAGAATCTGGGGTCCCCACAGCAAAGCACACTGGATCTGTCATACAGAAACTATTCTGTATTCATTGCTATTGCATCCTGTGACTGATGCAAAGTTTCCATGCAGATTAAATTGCCAGCAGTGTTCATCTCAACTTTTGCTTTCTATCACACTTAAGTCTTTCTATCAGACTTAACTTGTTCCATAACACCTCTGGAAAAAAAAGGCCACTTTCAGATTTTCCTTCTTAAATCCTTCTATTTCCATACTTGATCAGTTTTTGCCTTAATGGCCTTTGGGTTTTAGTTGAGTAAGCATACCAATATTTCAGAGTTCCTATTCATCATCATCTTCCTAGTGTAGGCCTTCACGTATGACTTAATGTTTTCTGATACATGCCTTAAAATGACACTTGAAACATTTCCTGTCACTTCATAAGAGCTGTCGTTTTCCTTAGATGTTATATAAAAATCATTTGCTTTCTGCTTTCTTGTTAAAATACTGTTTTGCCATTCCTGTGACCATTCCATATACTCAGATCTCTGCACAGAGTCGGTTACATCACAGAATCGTAGAAATGCTGACCAAGAGGGACAGCTGGAGGTGATCACCCTTTCCCCTGCTTTTCCCTAAGTGAAACACCCAGCTCCCTCAGTGCCTACAACTAGGACTCCTCATGGAATATGTTATCTTGGTCCCCCACCATCATGATAGTTTAGACTCTGTGCTCCAAGCTAATTACCTTCTCCCTTTTGTCTCTAGTTCCATTTATGTAGTGATGCTACCATGGCTACCCTGCGTATATAGCTTATTTCAGTTACAAGACATAATTTGTGCATTTTTAGTTTACTCAAAACCAATAGGTGAAGAAAATAAGGAGACAAACTGAACACTGGTTGTTTCACTTTAGAAATGCTGGCCCTTTCCAATTGCTCTCATATTTGCAGTAAAACCATTAATCATCATAAACTCATTTTGTCTTAAAGCAGAGGTAATACATTTTTCCATGTAAATCACTTCATTGCCATGACAGAATGATGTCAGAGACTCTAAATAGGTAATCTAATAAATCTTCTGGAACATTGTTTAGCAGCAAAGGTTACAGGGGGAGGAGGGGCAGGGCATGACTGGTGTCAGCTGCTGGTAAGAAAAATTTGGATTTACTTTTCATGAGATAGAACTAAATACTGTATTGACACAGACTTTTACAGAATGAGAAAATATACAGATAACTTAATACTCAAGCAGTAAGAACCCAAGACCTTTCTAGAATAAAAATCCAGCTAATTGTGAGATTTTCTAAAATTTATAAAACATTAAATAAAAATCAACTTACCAAATTTTATCATTGCATTCCTCTTTTTGAGGCCAGTTTTTGTGTTCATAACTTGTCTTTTAAGGGAAATTAGCTTTTCATCTAATTTGGCTGCTCATTTAAGAATTCTTACACAATGAAGCAGCACTGCAGCAGAACCAGGCAACCAACCTTACCTGAAGTGCAGTCTGTAGCTTAACCAAAATGTAACTGCTTACTGAAATCCTACAGCAGCAAGGTAGAACAAATACATATACTGAATCATGAAAAATGGAAGGACTTGAAGCAAACCTGTAAGTCAAAGCTGTTACTCCCTGTTTCTTTGTGAGAGATCTCTCCATGTCAAGCTCTGGAATAAATTATTGACTTTGGTTTGATTCAAATTGATTTTTTAATTATTATTATTTACTTTTTTTTTTTTCCTTTGGGTACAAGAGATAAAAACCAAACTGATAAAAATAGACCAAAACCTGTTTCATATAGCTTTTAATCCCTAATCCTATACTAACTGTGGTTAGTATACCCACTAACCACAGCCCTGCTGGGTAAGGCATACCAGTCCTCCTTCCAGACAGCTGATGCAATCAGAGGTGTGCTACAGCCCACACAGACCAGCTGCAATGAAAGAAGCAAGTCCCTTTAACGCAGCTATTCCCTATACAAATAAAATGGAAAGGTGGATATCCCCTCAGCATTTATCCAGCTTTTAAAATGGGTTTCACAGCCTCTAATGAGCACTGTGGCTGCAGGGCTGTAGCTCTTCCTGATCAGTTCCTTTAAAGCCAGCTTTTTACACATAAGACTTCTACATATTCACTTATAAATTAGACACTCCAAAGAAACAAACACCATCTTGCAGAACACCTACAGGGGCCAAAAGAGACTAACACTTAAAAATATGGGTTGGTTCAGTATTTGTTTGTTTTCAGATTCAAATAATACTTCCAACTCCTGACTCCAAAGGAGAAGCAATTTTGCTGCTGTGGGGATGAGAATGGTTCCCTTTTCCCACTTCAGAGCCACACTTCTACAGCTCAACTGACCACTGCCATCACTGTGAAAGTGTCATCCTCAATGTGACAAAAAGGAACTTGTTAGGAACTGCCAAGGGAAAGGGCACCCAGATATCAGACCAACCTTCAAGGACAGGGTAAGGCAGTGTGGATGGCAGCAAAGCAGGAGAGCAGGGTGGGGAGACCTCATTTTTAGAGGCAGTAAGCTGCTTGGCCAGCTCAGCTGCTCATGCAAGTACAGCCTTAGCTCCTCTATCTTGCTGATTTTTTAAAATTACCCTATAACTGTCAGTTCCATCTCTGTTTAAAAAAAAAAAAAAAAACAACAAACAAATGAAAAATTATCCTTCTGAATACACACAGAAAACAAACAGAAATCTTTCTTTTTCCATACATCTGCACTTATGCCTTTCACATGACACATCAAAATAAAAAAAACAACCACCTGAGGGACAATAAATCTTCCCCCCCCCCCCCNCCCCTCCCCCTCCCATCTGCTCTTCTCTTTCATGTATTTCTGTAGTTGTATCTGTATGTGAGCCCACCAATCACGACAGAAAAGCAAAATCAAATAAAATACTCTGCTTTGTTCTGACATGGTCTCTTTCTTTCTGATGCACTTTGGTAAGCCTGATTAATTTGTCAATACTGATAAGGGAGAAGAGGAAGGAAATAATTTAATGTGCAAGATCAAGTGCTTTGGACTATCTATAGGTGTGCATTGGTTCAGTGGCATCTTGAAGGATGCCACCTTAAATAAGAACAACTCAGTCAGAATCTGGGCTGGTCTAACTCCCCAAAATGGAATCTTTATTACTGAATCTCAAGAGATCCAAAACAGAATCAGATCTGAAAAACACTAAAACAAGGATGAATTCCTCTCAGTAAAACTTGAAACTCAAACCCTTGTCTTGAATGCTATTTCCCAGTGTGACTCCCTTTATCAGTCCATAGATTTTTTTTCAATTCACTTGCCATTCTCACTGAAAAAACTATTAAAGCTTTTCCAATGTTTGCATTGTTCTTTCTCTTCTATATTATCCTTGCTCATGCAAAGCTTAATTTTTTTCTTTAAAAAATGGTCTCTTCTGGTGCTGTAAGGTCCCTCTCTCCAGACATTAAGTAGTGTTCAGTACTTATGTCATACCTGGATGCCTGATTCTCTTAACTTGTATAGTATTTTCTGAGTTAACAGTAAAAATTACAGTTTTTCCTTAAATGGAGCCTAAATAATCCTGTTTCATCTAAATGATATTTCAAGCTTTTCACCTTTCTGCCCCTTTTAAGAAGAAGATATAAAATGGAGTTCAGTAATTGAAAAGATGATTCACTTGAGCAGTATATTAATGTAATGCTAAAATGGTAATGACAATACTAATATAAATGAGAAGGGAAATATGCGCACACTTTGGCCCCATTGCATTCAACTTAGGATTTTTTTTTTTTTTTTTTAGTCCTTGGTGTTGATAAAGGTAGTATATTCTTAAAGTTCATACTGGGACCCATTACCATCTAAAGCCAAGCTAAAAGATGGCAAGTTAAGCCTGCCAGCTATGGATATGTTAAATTCTCTCTAATTCCCTCAGCCTACTACATGCTGAAACCAACTACCTTCTTATTTAAATTCAAAGTACTTCAGTGTGCTTATGTGTCTCACTCTAATAATTTTCTGCCAGGTGCACTGCAGCAAGACAAAGAATAGAACCAATAGAACCAATTTGCAAAATGGTTGTACAAAACATTTGCTAAAGTAAAATCTGTCCTCTTTTTTTGACATCCCAGTGACTGCACTGCAGAACTAGTCTAACCACTGCACTTACAGGTGACAGCATGCTGGTATCTTATTTAAATTCTGTAAGGGCACCATCTGCTTTACATTTGAGGTATGAGGCTGAAATTCTTTTTATTCCAAGACAACCAAGAGGTCTTTTGAAGAGAAAGATGTACATTTCAGTGGGGGAGGAAAGAACATGGACTAGGTTTCATTTTCTTGGAAAATCTACTGCACTCCAAAGAATCAAAGTGGACTTCAAAACAGTCTTAGTCAACCACTGAACCTCTTGTCCACATGCTTAACCTCTACCAGAAATGCTGCCATGACCCGCCAGGCAGTTCTTCCAGAACAAAACTCTCAGCATAAAATGCTACCATTAATTAGTATTTTCCTTGTCAGTAACAATAATGTATCAAACCTCTTACACATCCACCCACTGCCCTTATTCATCACCTGAACAAGATACTAGGGCTCTTAACACACATGTATGTAAATCAGTACAGCCTGATCCCTCACTCAGCGAGCAACATCCATTTCCATTGCCTATTACCCCTTCCTTCACACACACATTCATGCTATCTTTCACTCCGCATTATGGACAAAATTTTTAAAACCCCAAAACCTTCCAGGCTTGTTTGCAATGCCACTTCTCACCACTATTTCTCATCCTTTATCAGAATCTACCATGACAGTTCCTGCAGTGTACTGATCACATTTACATGGGGGGTTTGCAGCCATTTTCATTTTTTACATAGCATTCAGCTCTCTTTATTAAAGCTGGCTTATGAAAACTTTATTTTCTCTGCCTTTTACTACATTAGCTCTCCATGAAATCTCCAATTACATCTTCCCATCTTAAACACTTGAAAGAGTTCTTGTCAGGGGCCCTAGTGCACTGATAGGCCTTAACAGCCCTGACCAGCCTCACCTGGGGCCTCTACACATCCATAGGCCCAGAAGCTCTATATAAACCCAGCCCAGGGCCATCAGTCTCTGCCTGAGCTTGGGTGTTAAAATGTTGATTTCTAGCTCTGTCACAGCCCTGGACCTTGTTGATCCCAATGCCTAGACTGGCTTGACCTTGGACCTGCCTCCTCACGGTGAGTCTGGGTGATGCTCTGGATGTGGTTGCACCTGACCTAGGGCTTTGTCTTCATCAAGGGACTGTGGGCAGTGGGTCCTGGCTGGTGGGGACCCTGCCCTGCCAGCTGTGTGACCCTCACCCCAGCTGGCTGGCCTTGAGAAGTAGCTAGCACTCACTATATCCCTATAGCATGGACTGTTACACATTTTTGCTGTGATTAAGATTTCTAGGTTCTATTTTAATACAGTTTATTAAAAATAATAAAATTACCCTGGACAATGAGTAAGCAAAGCGGTTCTATTGCAGTACTTAATATATTATTTCTCCGGAAAGGGACAAACTACTTTATTTGGGTTTGTACAGTGGCTGTCACAGCAGGGCCTATGTGAGGTGCTACCCTAATATGGATAAACAACAGCACAACTTTGGAAATTCAAAAAGAAAGGACCCCATTCTTCATCTAGGAGAGCTTGAAAACCATTAGTGAAATATTCTCTATTTAGAATACCGTATTTATGAATAGGAAAAAGTGAAAGTGCTCTATTATGTAAGCCCTCTATTTGTAAGCAAATCTCTAGCTGTTGTCACTAAACTGCACTGTCACCATCAGATAAAAATCTGTCACTGTCTTCTTACAGCTGGTGAATGCAGATGAATAGCTTTTAAGAGAAGTCATTCTTCTTTTGACTTCATTCTGTAGATTCATCCAAGCTACTTGCAGCTTGAAAATTACCCTGTGCTGAATTTGCCTAGTTTCTCACATTTGAAGCTTACCAGGTGCCAGAATTACACATAAAACCAATGCCTCACACCACACAGCACTATTAATCAATGAGAAATCTCTTTCACTTCCCAACCAGTCATTTGAATAATAGGCATGAGGTTCATTTACAAATACTATATGAAAATATAAAGGTAGACATTCCACTTGAGAAATGTGTAATATTTTCCAATGACAGATACCCGACTACAGTAGCACAGAAGTTTGTGCTGCAAAAAGAAAAAAGACACTGTTGCTGCAGTAGTACACAAAACAGTAAGCTTTAGCACTAACTTAATTTAAATTTCAATTCTATTTTCTTTCATCTTCTCCAAAAAGTTACACATTACAGGAGATGTGAACTCATTCATGTCTAGGGAAATTAGGGAGACTGCACAAGTACTAGGATGTAATTATTTTTGGGAATCCTTTTTCTGTGTCTTGGACTACTCTTCTATCTTGAGTTGTATTCAGAAACATGGAATCTATCTCATTTTTAGTTCTGGTGTATAGCTAAAGATCATTAGGATGAAAAAAGCATTAGAACAGGTATAGCTGTTTGTTTATTTTTTAAAGAAACAACAAGACAGCTACCTCATCTTGTAGTGATATTCAGCAAATAATTCTTTTATGAAACTTCAAGAGCTTGGAGGTATCCACAGCATATCCTTTTCAGCAGTTACTTTTGGCCATGGATGATGCTTTTTGCTTTATGAAGGACAAGGAGGATAAAAGCATGGCTGGCCCCAAGCTCTTGGTGGGTTCCTTCAGAAAAGAAGTTCTGAATGTCACCTACAGTCACTTGAAAGCTGGATTTCACATTCTCTTGGGTTAAAATATGAAGCCAGTTACAACTGATTTTGAAGTCCTATAAATTAAACATGAATAAACTAGCAGTAACATTTATGGGAACTGGTTTGCTTTAGGTTTCTTTACAGAAAAGCAACAACATTGTATAGTTGACTTTCACTATCAGCATAGCTCTGATGTCTGTCAGTAAGTTTTGTAAAGAAATGTTCAAAGGAAACTCCTTTAAAACTGGTTATTTCTGTTTGACTTTAATCTGGCAACACTACTGCAAATTAATAACTTTTTTTAAAATTGTGATCTGAAAATAACTTTAACTTCAAAAAAAGAAAATTCAGGCCTCATCTAGAGCCTTAAGTCCTACCTTCCCCTCCAGCATGTCTAGAATTGTAACTTTGAATAATAATCTCTTCCATAGTGAGAAACAGGAATCCCTTCCTTAAAGAAACTGCTAAAAAAACCCCAGCTGTTTTCCTGGGTCCAGACAAAGCACTAAATGTGAAACAGAAGTAGCCAATGCTGCTGCAGGTGAAAAATTCAAATTTCATTGAAATATCAGAACCTAATGGCAGCATTCAGCTGCTATTCCCATGGGTAGGTGCATTGTGGGTATTCTATGGGACATTATACAACCTACATTATACAAAGAGAAATTAAGAGACTTTTACTGGGAAAAGCAAACAGTTTCCAAATTTGTGTGCTGTAAGTAGAAGCTTTAAGGATCGTGGTGAGACAATTAAATCAGGAATTCTACATACACAGTGAGCCTGCATTCCAACTGATTGGTGTTTCAGCTGCCTTCAAGCAGCAACTGAAGCATCTTGTGCTGTCAGGGCACTTAATGGGTCCCCTTCCACCCCCACACCTCCCACCCCCAAGGCTGAGTTCTCTCTTACATAATAATATAAAAGTTTTCATGCAGGAGACACAAACTATGGCTGTTATATTTCTCTTCTTAACTGTCCAAATTTTTCACAAAGCTAGAAAAAAATTATTAATCTTTGAGGAAAGTTATGCTTCTGTTAAAGTTTGGCTGAATGTGGACAGTGAGTTCTGAATTAATTAAATGAAGAAAGTCAGCAAGTAAGACTGCATAGATCTGTTTTCCTAGGAAATTAGGCTGCAAGGACAGTAATACAGGGGCCATATAATTTCTTCCTGCTCCTTTATGCTAATTGCTTTGTTTATTTTCAGTCATATGTAGGACTAAGATGTTGGTATTATCCCATTATTAGGATTTGTTAATACATTTTTATGCATCATCATCCAATAGGCTGTAAAGTCTATTTATGTAGACAAAGTGTCTGAACACTGTTACTAGTCCAAGATTCTGGCAGCATTTTTTCTGAAGGATAAATGGCATATTTCCAGATTGCACCTTGGCAGAGATTTTGGCTGTGCTTAGACCCTTGGGGTTTCCCCTCTTTTTGTATTATGGTACCTAATGTCTGGAATTCTACAACAATTGTTCTGGTAGTATGATGATAACATAGTTTATAATGTCTTTTACATTTTGCTCCTGTATGCTGCATTACCTTCCAACTTATATGTCAGCAATTTCAAGGTTTTATGTAGTGACAACAGGTACTCTGTACATTCTGAGTCTGGGTATTTTGATACCAGCTCTAACCAAAAATAATATCAGAGAATACAGTAACTTCTATAGATTTATGGTTGTTTGCAATGGTTGGAATAATGCAACAATATCTAAGACTAATTGAAATAACTGTATAAAATGCTAAAGTGTGACAGTTTGAATTTATAGCAACTTCATAGCAAAGCAAAAAAACAATTTCAGGAAACCAGGTGACAAAAAAAAAATTGAATTTTCAGTTCTAGGATTCAAAAGCCAGCTACTGAAATAAGGTGTTCCTTTTCCCCCAAGTGCTCACTGTCAAGTCGGAAGCAGTTAAAAGATCGTGTTTGGAGTTTAAGCCTGAAAACACTCACAAATATTTAAATTTAACTATTCCTGACTGCACTAAAACAGAAATATACTGAACTAATGAATTTGAAGCTTCCTTGGTATTAGACTATGCACTTTGATGCAGAGAGAGAACATGGGGTTTGGAATACCTGAGCACTCAGCCATTAAAGTAAACAGGGGACACATTCAAAACTCAGTTCATTTGTCAACCTGACAGCAGCTGGAAGATTTCTGCATGCAAAATATAAGAGCATCTGGCTATCAGATTATTTAAGATCTTACCGATTGATCTCTTTCATCTGCTTAAATTAATTCAAGATGTTAAAATGCCAAAATATGGTGATTAAAGATCCCATGCATATAAAACTCAAATTCCAGTAAGCAATAAGAGGATGATACAAATACTAAAAAAACAAGAAAAAAAACAAAACAAAACAAACAACCCAGCAGCAAAGCTACCAAATAACTGACTAAAAACCTAGAAAGACCAGAGATTTGACTGCCAAAAATGGAGGACAGTAGGGCTTATTTAAAAGAGAGAGAATAAAATTTGTTACTTTGTCAAGAGGGACTGTAAGAAGACTGTTGTTGCAAGGAGATATAAAACAACTAGAAGATTGTGTTTGTAACTCTACTACATATTTTAAAACAAAAAGTCCAAGAAACGACATTACTGTCAAGTGTAAGCTAAGTGTAACTTCTCTAACAAGGACCTATAGTCCCTGCAAACCTCAGATTTTAAATACTAAATCCCTTCAGCAGATTCATGTAAGTTAGAAAATGGAGGGCTTCACAACATAAACCAATATATACTAAAGTAAAGTTAAAAAGAGAAGAGAAAAAGTAAAAACCTGGACAAGATGACCTAAGAATATTAGAGAGACAGCCATAGGTAGCAATCACCCAAACGTTATTACTTGGAACTTCTAAGAAAAGATCTTTTATTCCTCAGGGCACGATAAATATGCCTCTCTGACGTGATGTTTCATCTTGTGCAGAGTTACCAGTTTTTAGAAGCAAATTCTATGGGACTTTTGCCAGACATCAACAGCCATATGCTGTTAGCCCAAGTGTGCTGACTAGAATTTGGTGGTAATACTAATTTACACCTGAAAAGTTCTTGCGAACAAAGGAGTAAAGATTCTAACAGCTTTGCAGAAGGATAGGTCACCTGCTGTCACCGAGGTTATGGAAGATGAATAGCATAATAAGGGGAAAAAAATAATCACAATTGTCAGAAAAAGCATGGTTTGAGCTCCCTCCCTGCTTCCCAACATAAATTTGGAAATCTGTCCTGAAAACACAATGTCTCATCTACATCCAGAGAGATTAGAAAAGCATATGGTTCATGAAGTATCTCCTCTGTGTCTGCCATTCCTGGTTCACTCATTCTAGAAATGGTCTATGGTAGGGGAAAACATATAATCTGTTCTGAGCTGAGTGGTACTAGCTGATCATCATCATAGCTGATCTTTTCTTTCAGCAGCTACTCAGTTCTTATTAGGATGAGCATCTTTATTCTGAAGGGCTTAGATGTTATGTACACAAAGGAAAAGTGTATACAAACACTACTAATCTGTAGCTGGTGCTTGTGTTACTGTCCTCTTCTGCACTGACATAAGGACTGCAGTCTCACCAAACCCCCTAAAGACACTAGATAGGATTTTAAATTCCTTTCTGTTTAGTGGAATGAATACTTGCTTCTAATACAGGAATAAAGGACCTACTACGTTTGCAAAACAGTGCCTGTCTTTTTGAAGAAGTTGATCTCAACCACAGATATGTGTAAGAACAAATACTTCAGTGGGAAGAGAAAAAAAAATCCACAAACCTGAAATTGGTGCAAGGGAAAGTCAGTGGTTCTTTCCCAACAGGGATGTCAGTGTGCAATGAGAATGAATCATTATGATGCAGCTCTGTGATTCAGACAATGCAAAACACTCTGGGATGCCAGATCACTGAGATATTTTTGCTGTGTATGAATCCATAAATAGACAAAAAGTATTCTCCAGCACTTAATAGACTCCCACATCTCTAAAAATTTTCTGATAAGCTTTAATTTTTCCAATTTTATTACTGCAAATAAGCAGCAATTTAAATATTTATAATTAAAATATTTGTAATTTTAAATTAAAATCTAAAAATTAAATTCTTTAAAATTTAGCCAACTAAAGTCACCATATTTATTTCAGACCACTCTTTACCAGTAAAACTAGAGGTACTACATAGCCAAGTAGAACTGTAAACAATTCAGACAAATATCCTAAAACCAAAGCTCAATACTACATAAAGACAAAAGAACCCAAAACAACAACAAAACCCAAAACAAAACAACCTCACAACATTTTTTTATTCATAAAGATGAATACAAAAGGTCTTCCTCTGTGAGGAAATGTTACTCTAAAGCAATTGCTTTTCTCTCAAGCAGCAGAGGAGGGTATGAATATTTTTCCTACTCTCATGTTCAAAGCATGGTGACAGTGCCCTGTAATTTATATTGAGGAAGAACATAATTTAACATGTAGACATGGTCTAGTCCTTAACTATTTTCCTAATCTTGCAATGAGCCTTTAGATGGAATCAACTCAGGCATGCAACAAGATATAAGAAGTGATTTCTCATCACATGCATTGCTGATCTGCTCTCTAGCCATAACCCTACTAGAATGTTCCTTAACCTACAATATTATAAAGAAGAAAGAATTTCCCACAGCAACAAAAGTAAGGCATAACTCTGCTACTGGGAATAACAGTTGGAAACATCTATTTTCATCCTAGTTGCAGGAAACCTGGGGTTTAGATCATAACACACTGTTCACTTTACCATAGGATCTGAAAGGTTGTACACAAATGTATGCATTAAAGTAAAATCTTGCTCTTTGCCTGAGTTTTGCCTGTGGAAATTATTGTGAAATACTGTGTCTGTGGAGAGGATTGTGAATGACACCAACAGGTTTCCTGATGTTTGTGGCATCAAATGATTAACAACTGTGCAAAAATAAAAAAAAAAATCTCTTGAGGGCATCACAGGTGCTGGCAGTACAGAGAAAATTTGTCAGAAGAATCTTTTGATCTCTCTGGGGACTACAAAGGAATGGGTTGGTGTAAAGGCAAACAGGTAAAGACAATCAGGTGTTGCCAGTTAGGAGGAGGAAGGCATGAGCTCCTGTTAAGCCCACTTGTGCCAAATGAGGGCTGGCCCCAACTGCACATGAGCAGAATTGGGGGACCAATAAAAGGTGAGCATCCAAACCCAAGCGGAGCTCACTCTAGAGCTGCCAGAGGAGGCTGAACAGTCTCCTGTTTTTTCAGTGACCCTGATGTGATTCGAACACGCAGAAGTCTTATCTGGGGTCAGATGCGCTACTGCAGCACCACGAGCTCCTGCCTTCTCCTGTTTTTGGTGGTGCTCTGACTTATTCAAACACACAGCCTTCTGATCTGGGTCAGACGCGCTACGGCTGCGCTAACCGGAGCTCATCGAACCTTTCTGATTGGTCCCCCAGTTCTGCTCATGTGCAGTGGGGCCAACCCTAACTGGGCACAGGTGGGCTTAACAGGAGCTCATGCCTTCCTCCTCATGATTGGCAACACCTGATTGTCTTTACCTGATTGCCTTTACAGGTTGGTTTCCTCCAACTCTCGGAAAGCCTGCAAAGAACATGTCAGAGTTTCTCCTTTGGGCAGCCAGGAGAAGTAAAGAGCTCAGCAGAAGCAGTCATGAAGGAGAGGGAAATGAGTCATCCTAGTCCACTGGTAATGGTCTCATCAATCTGTCACTGTGTCAAGTCATAAATTTATAGTAAATATTGGCAGGCATTTTGAGGCAGGTTGTGAAAAATAACATTCATCTTGGTTTTGTTCTTCCAGGACAGATAATCCTCAAAAGAGCCATCAGTTTCAAAGATTTAGGGAGAAACTCATTATGGAGAATATGAACACTTATTTTAGTGCAGATTTAAGGTTTGTAAAGGCCAGCCAGACCTAATGATGTTTTAATAATTAATATTCTCCCTGTCCACTTCCCTACACTTTAATGTAGATGTTACTTTTGCTAGAACCCCCTTTGCAGTTTCTGACATCTGCAGTCAGTTTGGCCTACCTCAAACTTTGGAAGACAAACATCAGCCTCAGAGATGCTCCGTGTCTGGCAAAGCAGTAAGGAGCTGGAAGTTTTCATAATAGCAATAATTCTCATCAGGCACAATGTTCCTGTCTCTCATGGTAGCCACCTGGAACTCACTATGACTCATACACATACTATGAACCAGAACTATCCATTCTTTTATTAAAATGTGAGGTAATCTCAAAACCACATTTCTGCTTACAGGTGACCATGCATTTTCACACTTTGTGTTCAAAAACATTATCATATTACCAAGTGCACAGAAGAGATTACAGTTATCGTGTAGTTTAAATACAAGATTCTATCTATTCCAGCTAAAATTTCTGTTCGAAGTGGAGTGATTGGAACCAACTTATTTCAGATTTCTTTCTCCAGACCAACAAAGAGAATCCAACCAGTTAAGATCCCGTAATATAAAAAAAACCCAACAACAAAACAAAAATCTCATTTTAAATCCTTCTCTCTCTTTTTGAATCTAGCAAAGAAATACAATGTTGCTGAATCAGAAGTGAAAATGTAATGAGATAATGATTCCATGTGAGCTCACTTGAGAAGGCATTGAACCATTTCTGAACTCAGGCATGATATGACAGGCTTATTTAATAGGAGAGTAATTTCTGAATTCTTCTTTTGTTGAAAAGTAAATTGAATTCTTTTCATGTAAGCTTTGATTTCTCCATCTAAAAACTCACATAGTATGTAGTTGAGGTAGAGCAAATTTCTGCTAGTTAACTGGGCAAAAATTAATTTATAAAAGTTCAGATGAGGTAAGTTCTGATGTGACAGGAAAAAAAGAAAAAAGCAACAGAGAAACATTTGCTAAATGAACAGCTAATATGTATTTGTGGACATGAGGAAAGGCAATAGCAAAGAAATGGCCAAATTTAAGAAAACCTAACCTGTCAGGAGTGGGAAGACCACACCTCAGATCTTAAATTTTTTTGTTACAAAATATATATTTACTCCAGACCTACTTCATCTTTGTCTAGTGAGTTACTGGTCTTGGCTATCATACAAAAAGAGAGAAAGTAAATTCATATATAAAATTTTCTAAATTATCAGCAAAGATTAATGTCAGTTCTTTTAAGAGAAAACTTTTTAACAGTAACAGTACTTTTTAACTTTTTAACAGTACCAGAGATGAGCTGTCTAGGCCTATTTGCAACTGGCCATGTTCTTTCTTGTAAATTCTTGAAGAGTGCTTTTAATCACCCTTTCTCTCTTGAGCAGTGACCTATGCTGGCATTCCCTTCTACTGCTTTATAAACTTGTTAGCAAGAAAATAATTTTCTTACTGTTGTTATTTTAGCAGATTAGGAGTGTAGCTTTTCTTCCTCCACCTCACTGAGCAGTGATTGCGTTATTCAGGGTCTGGTCAGGTCAGACCTGAAAGAATCAATGTGAGTTGGTGAATTCAGTGAAGCAAATCCACATAAAGCAAAACATCAGTCCCTGTGATTGTGTCCCCACTTACTGCAGGGGGCTTGGACTAGATGACCGTTTGAGGTCACTTCCAAACCAAAGTATTCTATGAGATATACTACTAGTAGGTGGTAAGAGCTGTATAATAATTGTCATGCTTTTGCCTTTTGTCAAAACTAAGTTTTAATTTATTTTTAAATACCAAGTAAAACTGAAAAAGCTGTTTCTTGAAGCTTTCTGAGGGTCCACCTCAGGGTGGGCCTGTCATTAACTCAGCAAAACTGAAGAATATAGTTTGAATATTTAGCCCATGTCTTCTGGGGGGCCACTAAGCTTCCAACAAGCTTCAAGTATGTTTCTGATGCTGTAACTCAAGATGATGTAATCCAAATATAGTGAGTCACAAAGACTAACTGGTTTCTGTGATAAAGCTTCCTGAACTGACAGAGACAAAGTAAGAGAAGCTGATAGAATTCCCCAATGCAAGCCTTGCATTCCCCTCCTCTCACCAGATACATCAAAAATTATCTTTAAAACTGCAGAAATTTGGTTGCACAGTCTTTCAAGTTTTCATCCTGCTATACCAATGAGTGTGTTTTCTCCTCAATAATTTCTCCCCTTTCCTCACTCCTCAAATGGCAAATTAACTATTATTCAAAAATAGCATACTACACAATTACTTTATTCTTCACCAGTAGCAGAGACCTGGCACACAGAATTGAGGATGAAGTTAATGTTTCTGTAAAAACAGCTTTTACAAACAGCAGCTCATTGCTAAAAGTGTCATAATAAATGCCTATGCTAATAATAATTTTAAACTCACCAACTCCTTTTTTTACGGGTATTCCACAATGAGATATTCCAAGAGGCTTTAGGAAAAAAAACTGCAACAGAAGATAAATAGCACATCAAAACAGAAGCACAGGTATCTTGCAAGGTGTCTTCAAACATGCTAGCCCAGATACCACAGTAGCACAATGCTTTATATGGATAATTTTCTTACAGTCTTGGAAAAAGTTGAAGATGAAGGTTATCCTCTGAAAATTTTGGAAATGATCTGCTCCCTGCTTAGAAATGGCAAGAAACACTACACTAAAAATTTTGAATCTGCACTACACACTGTTGCAAAAAGCTTGCATCCCTTTGAGCCAACTGGCAGAAGTAATCCTCAAAAGCAAACAAAACATGTTGACTGTTCTTCAAGAAATAAATGTGTACTCTTCAAATCATTCAGGGAAGCAAGCTTAAGCAGTAGACTTCAGTAAGTCTGTGCAAACACCAAATGATAAACAATTGAAAACATTTTTAACTTCAGTAGTAAGTCTACTGTCAGTCAAGAGCACACTAATTCCTGCTGGTGATACTCCTGCCTACATACCTGCTATAGTTCCTAGATCAGATGCCTCTAGAACTGAATCATAAGGGTAAAAAATTCCACACATAAGGGGAAATAATAAAAATAGGAAATATTTTGTATTTGTTAATTATTAAATAATTATATTTACCAACTGTTTATTCCCAGAAAATTATACTTTACCAGTTTTCCCTGAAAAAATCTGTTTTAAGATTTTCTGCAACACATTACTTCCAGCACGAACATTAATTTTTAGTTAGCAGTTTCTGGAACTGACAGCAAGATGATGGCAATCTATTAACTTATATACATTTCTATCAATATTTTTGTAAGAATTGACATGAGTAGATTGTTTCAGGTCAGAAAACAAGTTGCAAAGCAACATTTTTATTTAATAAATAAATAAAATCGGATTTATTAATTTTAAAATGTTCTTATAAATCGGATTAAAATTAAATTTGAAATTAACCACCTGTGCACTGAAGCCCAAACAGGCACTCTTCAAATTTTAATGATTATGTTATGGAAGTATGATAAAGACAGCTAATTTTTTGAAGAGTAACCAGTGAAGATTGACAGATACTCCATTTCTTTACACTACACACTGCACCTATCAAAATTAATTACAATCTTTACCATAAAGTAATCTTCAGAACATTTGTCTTTTTGTATCAGAAATTTGCTCCCTGCAGTGATGGCCTTCTTGTTTTTGACACCTTCAAGTTTCATTAGCACGTCTCAGAAAACATTGTTATCGTTTCAATTGTTTCGACTGAATTACCAGGGAGGCATAGCCTTTCTTTTCTTCTTTTGAGGAGATCAAAAGTTAAGATCGTGATCAAAGAGCTCAGAAACAAGGGGACAGAATTCTGTTCCTATAGGGATCTGGGAACGTGCTGAAATAAACATAGGAACCGAAGTTCGGGCCTCACCGCCTCTTAAATCAACCGCATGCCCGGATCCAAACCACCTCCAGGCACGCAGGTACCGAGACCACGCCTGATCCAAATAAACCCTGCCTGGCTGCTCATCATACTTCGTGATTTCCCTCTTTTATCTACTCAAACTCTAAAACGCTATCATTTTTCTCACCGATGCATCTGAGAAATTTGGTTTTACACGTTCTGACTGCCTGATCCTGTGCAAACGTCGCCTGAGACAGACACAGCCCCAGGCGAAGAACCGCGCTCTTAAGGGCAGCCCCGGGGAAGCGGCACAGCCCCGCTGGCTGAGTTGCTCCCGCCGGCAGGCAGCACGGAGCCGAGCCCGCCTCGCTGCGAGGCCCTGAGGGCCGCTCGCCTCAGCCAGCACCTGCCGCTCTCCCCGGGCAGCACACGGAGGGTTCTCCACAGGGACACGCACAGGCAGAGTTGGTGTGCCTATAACAACCCACTCTCGCCTCACAAGTTACTGCTTCGGGCCCGGCAACAGCTGGGGCACGGGAAGACAAGCTAAGCGCAAACTTCCCGCCTCCCACCCCCGCCCCCNGCGGGTGTCATGGCGGCTCTCTGCCGCCGGTTCCCGCACATGGGTTGAGGCGTCAGCGCCGGGGCTCAGAGCTCAGCGAGGTGGACAGCGGTGGGGAGCGCAGCGGGGGAACCATGCTGGCCCTGGAGCGTTCTCTGCTGAGGGGCTTCCTCAGCGCGGCGGAGTCCCTGGAGTGGAAGCAGGGCGAAGTCGCAACAGCAGGTTAGGGCAGAGCAGGGCCCGGCCCGGCGGGTGAAAGCATCCGTCCGGCCCTTGGTCGCGGTCGCTGCCGTGGGTATCGGGAACCACCGGGGTTTACTCTCTCCCCTGTCCTGAGCCTGTGCCGGGGCCGCGGCTGTCGACTCCCTCCACCCACGGCCGCTCCGGCGGTGGTCGTGAATGTCCCCCGTCCCCTCCCGCCTTCCCGGTCTCCGGGGGGTCCCTTCCTCTCCGGGCTGAGGAGACGGGCTGCCCTCAGGGTTCCGCGGCCGCTCCCTGCCGGTCCTGACGGCCTTCAGGTTCCCTGCCCCGGGGCTGGCAGAGGCCCCATCGCCCGCGTCGTGCCGGCTCTCTGGATGCTTTTAACAACCCGGGACTTCTTCCATTGTCCCGCGAGTGAAATTCTGCATGTCTGCTGGAAATTGGCGGTGCTACGAAACTTGCTTTTGTAGGAAGGCGTGAGGAGAAAAAGTCTGGCGTGAACTAACTGTTCAATATTTTATTAGTTATTTAGTCATAGTTGCTTGCGGGAACGATGGAAAGTGGTCTCTCGAGGGGACTTAGGTCTTTACTGGCCCAGGGTTCCTGCAGAGGAACGCAGCAGCTTTTAAAAAGCAACATCTGTCATGAGAAGGCACTGCCATTTCAGACAGGCTAGGAATACGGTTGAACTGAAGTCGAGTGCCACACTGTTTAAAACATTTGGTGGTTTTAGCATCTCAAAAGACTCCTTTATCCTTACCCAAGCCCTTACTGAATTTTGGATAAGAACTGTACAGAGGTACTCAGCTCTGTTTCCTAATGTTGCTTCGTACTTTACCTTAATAATTGTACTGTCCATGAATTTTTGGAATGATATTGACATCTGCCAGATGTCTTTTCACTGAGAGTTGTGTAAGCTGTTCATAGTGCTATGTTTGGTTTTTTTTTCTAAGTTCTGATTTGTTGGGGTTTTTTAAGCAGTGTGCTGCTATACAGTGTGGGCCAGGCTGTTGTTGAAGAAAGGTGTCTTGCAGTAGAGATAGAAAATGGTTGGGTTTGTGGTGATTCTTAACCATCACTTACATGGGCCCTTTATATTGATAAATTTGATGACTCTGATCTTGAATTTATATGATGTCTTATAAGAAGCTAAACACAGAATGAGAAACAGATTTGATATGCTTACAGTTACATTGCAGTGTTACTGGAAAGGGAGAACCTCAATGTTCTTTTATTAGTGTCCTTACAGCCAATAGTTTCTTTTATTTCTGTTCTCTGTGGGAGTATGATTTCACTAGGGCTGCAGAACCATTACTATTCTTTTGTATATGCCCTTCCAGGTACAGCTTACAGTGTTTTTTAAATCACCTGCTGCAAATTATCGCTGACCTCATTCAGATGATCATCTTTTGTGAGGAGCAAAAGTAAATTGTGGCCAGCAGACTGTTGCAGAGGGATTAGAATGAGTGTCCTTCTGTCACCCACTCCAATGAAGTCTTTCATTGCTGCTTCTGGAGTTGGTTCTGTGCTTGGTCTTCCCATATGTCAAAAATTTAGAGTACTTGTTTTAGCTGGATGATCTTGGCGTTGGTATTTGTTTCACTTCTTTGCATAAATGCTGCTTGTATGGATTTATACTTGTGCTAGTGTTAAATTGGCTATCTTGGGATACTAACATTAGTGTAGCTATTGTAGCTATTGTAACGCATGACCTGCAGCCACCAACTGGAATCACAGATTAATATTAAGGCACTGATCCTATGTGGAACTCTGTTTCCTCAGTTGCACTGTTACATAGATAAAACCATGTTTAAATCAGTTAGCAAATACTGATTTTGCTCAAGAGTAGAAGGTCCTAAGATGGTGAAGTTTTTCTGACAGCTGCTGGATTGATTGTACTGTAGCATAGCTGAAGAATGAAGGGAAGATCCCTTCTGTGAACAGAGTTGTAGCCTGAGCCAAGAACCTGATAATTTTGAAGATTCAAATGTGTAACATTTAGTGACTTCTGTTTATCTTGCAAGGCTTCAGTGGAGAAGTGTTCATGGGTCTAAATCCACTTCAATAATTACTCCTGAGAATCTGACTCCATACACTACAGGCTTTCGCATTAAGATAGCAAACTTATAATAGGAAAATAATTATTTTATAAATATAAAATCATATTTCCCATTCTTTGTGACTATTCTAAGCATTTAAAGGAAGGAATGGGTAGTTTTTGCAGTTTTACATGAGAACTTGCTCACTGAACTCTGCAAAATTTGAACCATTTTTATTTGTTGTGTGTCCCTTAAAAACATTTCTAGTCTATGTAATTATTGTCTAATCTCTACGGTATTTTAATGTAGCACAATTATAAAATGTACTGGAGGAAGAAACCTCTCTTGTGATAATTGAAGTCATCTTCAACAACTCTGGTGTACATGTTTGAAAGGCCATCCATGTATTTCCCCTGAAATTTCAGTGCACATTTTTGCTTTACATTCATCTTGCAATTTGTATTTCACTGTAACATTACTAAAATTTCAATTAAAATTAAATTTTTTAATAAAGTTGTGCCTGCTACTCCTGTTTGTTCTTTAGTTTCAATACAACTGCACTTTTCTTTCAGAACAAGTGAAGATTCCTTGAAAGAGGTGTGGTATATGTTTTCATTTTTAAATAGACCTTATATACATTTTTTTAAAAACTTTTTTTTTTCTTTTTCAGAAAGTGGATCATTATTACAGTTAATTTTTGATGGGAAATATGAGGCAGTATTTTCAAATTCGGCCATCCAGAATGTTTTCACTGCATCTTCTGTGGCAGAGGAAGATATTGGCAGTTACTTGGAGAAACAGATTCTAGCATACCTGGACTGTTCTGCTGAGGCTGATAACATGGAAAGGTAGAAATTACTGTTTATTATCTGGAAGAGTAAGAGAGGCCATATTTGATTTTTACAAAAGGCATTTTTAAAAATCTTATAATATGTGACATAGGGCCTCCAAAATGCTTGTCTGACAGAAAAACAGAAAACAGGTTTCTGGGGTGGTTCCTGCCCCCACTCTCTTGGGATTTCATTATCATTTTTTCTTTCAATGGTTAATATAATGGTATGAGGGTTTATTGAAAACACTAGCTTTGTTTACAGTGACTACCTCTGAAGCTGCTGATAAAAAGAAGCTAACAACCATACATTCATGTTGTCATGTATCATCAACCATTTTATTAAAAGCTTTCTCTGTGAAAGATTGCATTACGTTTATGTGACTACATGAAGTACCATGTAAAGTTACTAGCAGCAATGTCTCTATTTCTAAGTCTGATTTATAATAAGGTTGTTCTGCTCTTAATGTAAAATGAATAAGGTATTACTCATGGATGCTGTTCATTGATTAATTATTTTCTTGACAAGATTTTCTCTGATAAATTCTCTGTAATTGTACTGCATATGCTAATTCATGCTGTTAGTGAGTCTGACTTTACTGTTTACAGTTTGCTACCTAAATAACAAACAGAAAAATCTATTATGCTAGAAATGCTAGAAGCAGGAAACAAGTGTGTGCATATATATATTTCTTTTACTTTTAAAAAGTGAGAGTGGAAAAAAGTTTTATTGAAAGAAGAGCAAAATTCTGGGAAGATAAAGGTAAAAAGAATACAAATACCTGTGTTGTGTTAGGACGACATATAACCAAGAGTTTTTGCTAAAATACCAGAGAGAAACAAATAGTTGGCACCTCAGCTGAGCTGAGATTTGTCAGTGATCATAGTGTGCCAAAAGCTTATCTTCTTCTAGTGTGGTCCTATTTTTTGACATGGAATGTTACATGTTGTTCCTGTGTATTTTGTCTCTAGGTCTTCTCATCTCTTCTCTCTCTTACTTTGTTGGGCTCTCAGTGTTAATTAGCTGGAGTTTAGATGGTAAAATAGTCTAGAGAAATATTTCAATACTGCTAGATTCTGTCATCTTGCATTAGTTTATTCTGAATAATGCAGCAAGGGAAGAATGATCAGTAATGGCTTGAAGCAGAACAGAATTTGCTTGTCATGTGTCTTTTAAAGGTGTAATCATAATCTGTATTATGTACTCAGTAATACTTTGTACATATCCTGTCATGGTGATATGTCTTCTCCTGCTCCCTCTATGAGCTTTTATTGGCCTATATGCCACTTACACAACTTTGCTGCTGCTAATCTAGACAGCAAAGCAATTTGTTGCTCATATTTTGAGCATTTCTTTAGTCTTTGAGGTTTTTCTTGTTACCTCTGCAACTTTAAGGAGCTTTGGATGCCCCCTTGCCAGAAGACAGGAAGGCAAATCTTATTTAGTCTTGCAGAAGCAGGCAGAGGGTTTTCTGTCCAAAATTACAGCCTGGAGTTTTATTCAAAATGAAAGCATGTCTTCAAAATGCATCACAGTCTGCCAGAAACACTTTTTGTTTGTAGCAGTCAAGAGAATTTTTCAAGCTCCATTAGTAATAATATAAGAGGTTTTGAATTATATTATTGCTGAAGGAAGTAAGTTGTGACTTTCTCTTGATAGAAAAACTTCCTATTTTAGCCTGGCACTACTTATAAAACTGAAATTGGTACCATGTGTCTTTGTCTCCAATTACTTCCTAGGTTAAAATGTGTTATGTAGTTATTTTTCCTACCTGCATGCTCTGTGCCCTGTGACTGCCTCATAGAAGGAATTAATGCAAATTTTGCACTTTGACCTTTCATAAGATTTGGTGAAAATGATTTTGTCTAATATTTTATTATGGGTAAAATGTAATTTTCTTTTTCCACTGAGTGATTCAAAGGAAGTGCAGCAAACCTCTAAGTTCTAGCTCAGAAAATTCACTAAGACACCAGTTTTCGTGTGACTTTTATTAGATGGAATAAATTCAAGTATATGGTTTTTTTCCTTTGAATACAAAGTTGTAATGCTGAAGATTTAAAAGCTCATGGAGTTCAGTGAGAAACAGAAGATTGGACAATATTAAAATTTTAGCACAGTATCAACACCGTACAAGATACACTCTTCCAATAGTTTTAAAAGAACACTTCAGGAGCTTTTATCCTGAAGCTAAAACTGAGCATCTTGAGGGCAAAAGAGCTCAAAATCTGGATTTCACTTGTAATTTGTTTGGACATAGCCTGTGACTTTTTCCATTTTCAAGTTGTTGGTTCTGTAAGGAAAACATTTAACGGTATTTTAAAATTTGCTGCAATTTTCTATCATTTTAGCTGGTTCCCTCCTTCCCCTGCCCAAGATGTTTTTTCATTATGGGGCTTTTAAACTTCATGGCTTAAAAATGAATTGTTAGAAATATTCCTTACAATAAACTTAATGAATAGGAGACTTATAATTTTTAAACCTTTTTCCTGCTATGACTACTCACTTCAGTGGTGAACATTTGTGTTCTACAGAAAATGTTGCTTTATAGCTGTACTTTGAATCAACAAATTGTAGAGAATGAAGCAATAGTCTATTTGTTAACCATGTAGAGGGGGAATGCCTTTTTGTTTTTTCTTGAGCTTCATGTGAAAGAGATGCATCTGTTGCCTGAAATATAATTTGATTCTAAATGCTAGAAGGAAATAGCATGCAGGACACAGTAAAATACGGAGTATTTTTGAGGAGCTTTTTAAAAAAGAGCCTGAAGGTTTTATTATGCTTGATTTGAAAACCTAAAGGAACAAGGAAATGAGCAGTAACAATTTTATTGACTTTGTATTTACTACTTCTACCACAGCTTCCATGTGCAACCTGTTCCAATGTTTCACCACCCTCATAGTGATGAATTTCTTCCTAATATTGAACCTAAATCTATCCTCTCCAGTTTAAAGACATTTGTCCTGTCAGTACATGCCCTTGTAGAAAGTCCCTCCCCAGCTTTCCTGTAGGCCCCTTCAGGTGCTGGAAGCCTGCTAGAAAGTCTTCCTGGATCCATCTCCAGACTGAACAACCCCAACTCTCTCAGCCTCTCTTCATAGGGGAGATGTTTCAGCCCTCTGATGGTAACTCTGCTTTAAAAATGTTTGTTGTTAATAGCAACTGTTATTAACAAACATATTTCCAAGCCTTTTTATTTCCCCATGTGCATTCTTGAATACTACATTCATTGTATTTTCCTAACAAGAGTGTTTTGTTGTTGTTTTTTTTTTAAGGTTGAGTGTTTTGAAATAGTACAAGACTTAAACAAATCTTGTAGCCTTAACTAAAAGTGCAATATGTTGCTAATTGCTTTTCTTATTTATATTGCAGACAGAGGCTGATATTCCTGCTTGGCGTAGCCAGTTTGCAGCTCTTTGTTCAAAGCAATTGGACTGGGCCTCCTGTTCAGCTAAAGCTTCAGGACTTCTTGCCACCTGCATTGTTACAGAAATTCTGTGAGGTATACTTGGATTTTAATAAGCTGTCCTTTTATTGTCACTGCGTTTCGTGTATCACAGTAACGTGTCAGAGAAGGCACATCTTTGGGGTGCAGTGCTAGAATGAATTGCCTTGATTTTTCATCCTACTGGCTGCTATTGCAGACATCTTCAGCTCTATCAGTTCTATAGTCACTGTCCTAAAACTAGTAACTCTTTCTTTGCTTAAGATATTTCCTGCTGGAGTGGTTGGTTTTGGCTGTGGAAGAAAGGCTTTTTATAAGGTAGCATTTGCTTGATGGGCATTTGCATTCAGTAATCTACAATTAGTCTACACAGGAATTTCACTGTGAATAAGGCATGGACCATGAGCAATGTAAATGCTATAAACCATAGAATGAGGGGAAATTTAAGTATATGAAAAGTTTTGCATAAAAACATTGAATCTGTCTTGCAAAAATAAGCCTCAATAATGCAAGTATTCCAGAATTTATGAAGTCCTGACCTAGGTTCATTTGCAAGGTTTTCTTCTAAATAACTTACTTAGATACAGTATCGCTCTCCTTTTTTAAAGTAGATGTTTAGATTTTTTTTTATCTTTTAGAGCTGATAGGGTGTATATGTTGGTCTATATTTTTTTCTTGATTTTTGACACTAGAAATTCAGATGTCATCTCCTGATGACTAAGTAGCAGCAGAAACCACGTGTACTAAACTTCCCAGGCTGTGTAAAGTTAGTTCCATTTGCTTTTATATATAGTCATAAAAAAGAAATAGAAGCTAATTTATTCTTCTTAAAACTTGTTTATAATCTTTAGGATTATAGTATTAAAATATTATCATAATGTATGGGTTCTGTTTGCTGAAGAACTCTAATATTCTATGTTTGTGTATGTGTGTAGGCTGTAGCCCAACAGGATAGTCACTGACAGAGTTCAGACTTGTAAAACACAAAATTCATAATTAATATTAACCATCCCATTTATTTTCTGTTGTAGTGAAAGTATGAGATAGTAATTGCTGGTTGCCTAAGGATATATGTGTCTTCTGTTTAGCTTCTGGTATGTTTTTTTCTGTGGGTGTGAATGTAATGCATTGGAAGATTTTTGCTTATGAAAAAAGT
The DNA here is from genome assembly GCA_038090715.1 of Florisuga fusca. Lineage (NCBI taxonomy): Eukaryota > Metazoa > Chordata > Aves > Apodiformes > Trochilidae > Florisuga > Florisuga fusca. The sequence goes on along the minus strand of JAAWXA010000011.1, from coordinate 5,001,215 downwards.
TTAGAAACTGAATTGGCAAGAGGTTATAAAGGAAAGCAGACTTGAGCATACTTGATTTCTAATGAGTACTGTATCAGACATTTGATATTGCTGAAAGGTTTAGTTATTTATGCATTCAGGCAGAAGTTGTATACCTTTATTTATGTTACTACTATATATATTAACTGTTTCTGAAATATTTAGTGGGTTTTTTTTTCCCCAGGAACACTGAGCATTAATGTGCTAAAATATGATATACAGTTCTCTTATTTATTAAACATCTTAATTCAAATCCTTTTGTATGTTTTGAGTTATCTTTATGTTATCCATAACTTTTTTTTCAAGGATTCTTAGCATATAAACACTGCAAAAATGAACATCTCAATAAATGAATGTTTTGGTACTTTTGTTAATCCATCTTTCCTGTCTTGCATGCACAGATATTCAGAAAAAGTGGGTTTACACCTAATTAATTACAGCTTTAATTTACACCTTATCTACATATTCTGTCATGAAGACCGATACAACCTCTTTATAAATAGACCCTCTTTTTTTTTCAGGTTTTCAAACTAAAATGATCTTTTCCCTGTCAAGGTTAAAAAAATATGTCTTCATGTTTCTTTTAGCCTGCTCTAAGTAACATCAATAACATTCAGCCTTATAGTGTCTCTTTTATTTCAGGAATTTTTTCAAAATGTTATTCTTATTTTCAGAACACTTTATTGAATTAGTCTTAACTTTGTTTTCTGGCTATATATCAGTTGCCAGTTCTATCTTTTGAAATTTTCACCTCTGAGTCAGAGACATAGTTTCAGTTCAGCTCCCAGATATCTTGTGAATGCATCATTAATTTCTCATGAATGCATTAAGACTGCATGAGACTACAACTAATTTCAGTGAAGTACAAATAAAATAGACTCTTTTACACAAGTTGCTAGTAGGGGCCTCTTGGATGTCTTCCATGAACAATATTCATGAGTATGTATTCATGAGTATGTATTCATCATTTTCCATCCCCCAAATTGATTCCAGCCCTCTCTGCAAATTACACTTGAATTCGTGTACTCTTTTCAGTTGTTGGTTTTTTTTTTTGGTTTGGTTTGGTTTGGTTTTTTTTCATCCTGCAGAACTAGCTTCTGCTTTTCTCTTTTGAGTCCACACATAAAAATAGTTCAATGATTTCTATACAGAAAACCACTTGCATTTTAGTTATTAGGTGTCTTTCAGTTTTCTAAATCATTTTGGGACCTTACAACACCAGTTAATAATCTGACTGATAGCACCCTGAGTTTTTAAATAAGTAGATTATTTTAAAGGAATATTTCATAACTACTAGATTTCAGTTAAAATGGATTAGTAGTTCTGGCTTTGAACTTGCTGGGGCTGGTCTAAAACATTTTTAGTGAGCTAAGGGCTTATAATAAGTGGGATATGGTAATGGGCTCCTTGTGTCCTGAAGAACTGTCTTTGCACGTAAGGGAATAAAATATAGAGAACATAATTATTCTACATGACATTTCAGAGTTTCTGGATATGAGCTCATACAATTGAATTTAGTATTGGAAACGGGCAGAACTGTAATAGGAATAATTAAGACCACTGACAACTGAAAGAATGTTGTGAGGAGAAGCTGGTTTTAGTTGTGGTCTGATTTCATATTCACAAGAAGGATATATTTGGTAACAGTGAGAAGCTCCATCTAGAACTCCACGTGTTAATTGATAATACATGTAAATTAACTGTTAGGAATCCCCCAAGTACATATATCAGCAGCTCCTGCTGTCCTTTTTGTAACTTCGAGGTTGATTCCAAATAATTTTTGGAATGCATTTAAATAGTTCTTTTTCCTTATACTTGTAATACTGTGTCCTTTATCCATTATTTGATCGCTTGCAGGAAGAGATTGATAAGTTACCACATTCCTGCTGGTATTGACAACTATGCTCATAATTCATATGGAAAATACTAATATACTATGTAGTACTACTGTCTCAAATCCAGTGTGATTCCTTAGTCTTGTTAGTTCAGCCTGTTATGAATTCCTTTTTCCAGACCCTTTGGCTTGTTTGCCAGTTGCATAAACTCAGAAAGGAGGAGGAGTTGAATTTTAGACTGACTGATATGCCATTTGAATACCAGTGACCAGCAATATTCAGGCTCTGAATATTGTGGGAATATAAGGATGGATGATAATAGGCTAAATGTGGAGGCAGAATCTTGCAAGCAGAGATAATCTGCTAAAGCACCCTACAGTCTTTCCCTACATTTCCTTGCTATGAGTATAGAAAAGAAGGGAGGTTCTTCATGCAGCCACTTAGAAAGTACTCCCTTAAAATGGAGCAGTCACCCTCACAGGGAATATGAACAAGGGTATTCATGAGTACTTCTACATGCAGCTTATGCTAGCTCACCTTTATCATCTTCAGTCTGCAACTCAGCTCTGTATGAGCTGCCTCTTGCTACTTTGGATCATGAAGCTGGACTCAGCCTTCACTGTAATCTTACCTCCTTTGCAGAAAGTTGAAGAGAAGCTGTTACAAACAAAAATTTTTCTACATCTCCTAAAGTTTTAGTTAGTTCTGTTAGAACTGTTAGTTCTGTTAGAAGAGTTAGTTCTGTTCCTAAGGCCCCAGTCTTTGGCTGATAACCTCTCTACATCCTCTATTAATCTGGGTATCTATCACCTTAGTTTTGTTAAATGAGAAATTGTTGTGCAGTAGTCTGTACCATTTCCACTCTGAAAAGCTCAGTATGTAAGGCTTAGTAGCCACATACAGGGGTTTGTGTGTATATGTGTGTCCCTTCCTCCTCCCATTTTTTTATCCCTCTCCCCTGTTGCATTTTTTAATCAAGTCTTCCCAGGCCTTTAGTCTGGTTTTCTCTGACTTTGTGTCTGCACTTACCTTTCTAAGATTCAGGGGAAGAATCCCTGGGACTGAGAAAGAGCAAATGGATTCCTAGGAAATCCAGTTAGGAGCATTTCCTTATTCAAAAGTAAAAGCATACCAAACTCCCAATATTTTTTTTTTCCCCCCCTAAGCCTCTAAATTAAAATTCTCATACTCTTTTTCTCAGAACTGTTAAGCATGAATGGTGGAAGCTTTTTTCTGATTGTTATCATCATTACTCAGGTGGTAGCAGTTGTTCTGGGAAATACTTTTGAAATACTGCAGAAAATGAAGTAGCCATGACTACTGTTCAGCTTGCAGTTGATTGAGGTCTTTAGTAGTAGTTCTTTAACAGTAGCCATTAAGTTACTCTTCAGAAAGTGAATATATAACCAGCTTTGTTTCAGAGATTAAAAAAAATATAGAGAGAGTGGATTGAGCTTCATTTGTCTGCATTTAGTACAGATGTGGTCAAATGGAACCACCTGGAGATCCAACAAAAACTGGATAATTACCTCAGAGGTTTCTCTGTATATGTTCTTAAAGTTATTATGTAGTATATGTTTCTGTGCTTTAAGAAAATTATTCCTAAATAAATTAATTACATGTTTTGATGGCAAGTCTAGTAAAGAAAGGAAAGACTTGACAATCTAGATATATTTAGCCTAATTATTAGAAAGAATTTCTTTACTGAAAGAGTAGTTAGGTGCTAGAATGGTCTGCCTGGGGAGTTGGTGGAGTCACCATCCCTGGAGGTATTTAAAAACCATGTAGGTGAGATGAGGCACTTCAGGACATGCTTTAGTGGGTGGGGATTTGTTAACTGATTGGGGGGGGTTTGACTGTTGAACACAATGGTCTTAGAGGTCTTTTCCAACCATTACAATTCTATGATTCTGTGATCTAGTGCAGGTTGACTGGGTCAGCAATGTTGTGTTAGCAAGTGCTGGGATTGGGCTATTTTGAGATATGGAAATTTTTTTAACAATGTGAGAGAGGTTCGACACTTTGAATATTCAAGTGTTTCAGTCCAGGAAGACAAACTTAAAATTTATTTTTATTCTCAGACAATCCTTTAGGGATTTTTTTTTACTTGATTCCTAACTTTTCAACCCTTGATGTTGTAAAAGCTTCTATGTCTGCTTCTTAAATGTAGCTGTTCTTCCATCTTAAAGACCTTAAGGCAGTAAATTCTGTTGTTAGAATTCTGCACTGATATTGAGGGCTTAAAGCAGAACCTAGAAAAATGAATGCTGGTTGAGGCTTTCTCAGCTGAAATAAAAGGATGTCTCCTGTCCTATATGAGACTCACTTCATGGCACAGAACATGGATTTGTTGTAATATAGCAGTTCTTTGGCTCTGAGACTCATTGGCTTATTGTCAAGGTAGTACCATGTCACCATCTCTCCCTTCTCCCTCCTTCATTGTATTCCTTGCAATGTTATGTTAGCTGGACTTTGACCGAGTTCCAGTGAAAGGACTTGGAACATAAAGTTGAGATTAATTGGTTGCTACAGTGCTTAAACAAGTGTAGATTAGTAAAGCATAGCAAAGCTGTTTTAGAAAATTATTCTGTAACAAAGCTGTACCACAGAGAATTTCATGTGCAGTCTACTTTGATTATAGAGGAAATAAAAAAGGAGCAAATAGGAAAAAATAATTTAACTTGCATTAAACTGAAGATTATACTGGGCCCCATTAGGTGTGTATATTTTAAAACTAATTTTTTAAGTACTGATTGAGGACTTGCCCTCTCAAAATCAGGGTGGAGATGTTGGTAAGGCTGTTCCTTTCTGAATAAGGAGTGTCAAGTGGTTTGTCAGACTATTGTCAACTTTGTTTTCCGCAGTGAGATTGAAATGAGTACAGTGATGTCATGAAAGAATTCCACTTCAACTGAATGATTTAATGTCCCAAGTAGCTGTCTACAAAGACAGGTTATTTTCAATGTGAATGCAAGATAAATAACCAACAAACTTAAGGAAAACAGAAAAAAAGCCTGAAAATTACTCTGTTAGTACAAACTGAATTAGGGGAATAATGTGGCTTAACTTCTGTCTTCAGTGTACCCTGTTGGTAAAGAGATTCAAAAGGGTTTCAGATAACTTGGGAATTGCATTATTCATTTAGTTTTAAAAGCTGAAATGTGATTCAAATAACTTCTGTCCTGGTTGTATAGTCTGAATAAGAATCTTTCTCATGAAATTGACTTGAATGCATCCAAAAATGCAAAGCATCAAAAAATAGCAAAGCATCCAAAACAGGGAAGGGTTTTTATTTATTGGGCAAGGGGAAGAATGGCTCTAATGTTGCTGCCCTGATGCCACTCAAATGGAAAGCTCACTCTGGGGAAAGAGCACACATTGGCATCATTGGAGGAATAGCTAGTGCGTTTGTGTTCTGTAGGATTAAGTTAACTAACAAATAATTTTTTCTGTGATTACAAATTGAATGGCCTGGGTTTACCAGAAGCTTTTCTCTTTAGATCATGGGAAGGTTTGTATTACTGGAATGTGGTTGGGGGGGATAGAATTTACTGGGCATACTCATTTCAGGAGGGAGGAAATTAGTGTCCTTAAGATTACATTGACGTGGTGTATCAGGACATAAAGAAACAAGGTAAAATTCATCATGACTTGGTAAAAGTCTGAGGCTCCAAGAGATCACTATTTCTTTCTTTTTGATGTTTTGAGCAGATTTTTTCCTTAATTTGAAGAGTTATTTTTTCTAATTCAATATTACATGATTTGTTTATAAGCTTACTTATATTTCCTGTAACTTTTAATTGTTTTTCATTCTTTTAGCCAAAAATGCTACATGCAGCTGTTCTGAAGGTGCTGGTTCTAGATGGTGAATCGATTTATACCTTGACTTCTCATCCTGTTTTGTTGCTAATAGCCAGGATAATCCTTGTGAATTCTAGAAACAAACTTGCATCTCTTCAGGTAAGAAATGTGGGGCTAATGTCAGCTACTCATTAACTGGTTCTCTTATTCTTCATACGTCACTGAATCAGTATAACCTCACATTTTTTTCACTCCAAGAAACAGTTCAGACAAAGTAATTACATTTAAACATAAGTGGGTTTGGTTTTTTTCTTGAAGATAAGCTGTTTTCTCACTGTCTTCCCTAGAAGAGAAGAAAGATGTCTTAATCACCTGGAAAAAGTTGAAAGTTTAATAGATAGCAACTTTTTAGAGAAACTTACTTTGTGACATTATTTGACAGAGAGTGGGGGAATGCCTTATTTTTACTTCTTAACCAGCTTTGCAATGCTGTTTGACATTACTGTGTACTTCTAAGCCATGAGATCTAGATGCCAAGGAAGTTCTCTTTTGTCATTGTCTTCTACCTCTTCTGTAGTCATCCTTGTGGAGGCTACCTCAGTTCTCTGTTGTGCTTGTATATTAAAGAAGATCTGATGAACCTTTTCTTGAATGGTTTTTGTCTCTCCTTCTCAGTAGCTTTGCAGCAGGCTGGTTGGTAGCAGGACTCTCTGGAAGTGGGGGACTTTTAACTGCAGCAACTTCTCTTTATTGGACTCCAGTTGAACAAAATTTGGCTGAAGATCGAAATGACACATGGTCCCTCTTTATGCTTGGCTGACAACATCCATTCCCAGCTGGGCCTTTTTTGAGTGATGAATTAAAATGTGTAGGAGATGTTGGCTGTACTGCATTTCTGGAAGCCAAGCTCTTCCATCATTTTCTCTGCTATTCACAGATGAGTGCTGTTGAATTTCAGCAAGTGGGTCAGTCAGGGAGGCAGGTAATGTACCTGGTATAGAGAATTCCCTTGCTTCCTCCCCTCAGACTGATGTAATGGGGCACCTTCCTCTATCCAGTGGAGGCTGAATTACTTGTAGTTCAGAGGCAATAACTGATAAAAACTACTTACATCAAAAGGTTAGTGTAGCAATTAAAGCTTGCCATTCTTTCTCATTTCAGCTTAATTCTAAGGAAGTCTCTTAATACTTTTGCCCTTTATAAGATTAGTCCAAATAGGTTTAAAATAGGGTATTCTGAAATATATTATCTAAAGCATTAATGAAGCCCCATTTAATTAAAAAATGCTACTGTAAATATAAGCTCAAATGCTCAAAAATCATCCGAAAATTTTTAACTTGGCTCCCAAAAAGCTAACATTGTTGACAGAATATTGTCCAGACCTGAGCTGACTGTCCTGAAACTTTATAAATCTGTTCCCTCTGTTTCTAACATTACTGAGTGGCAAGATGGATACTCAGTTGTGTGGGAAAATGAATACTAAACTGAAGTAATTTGAAACATCTTATTTAAATTGCCTTCAGATTCTAAATAAGTGATGAAATGTTGGGATTTGACCTTTTTCATGAACTCTGGTGTTTGTGTACTTTTTCTCTGTTCAGCTTGTTACCAAAAGTCATCTTTAATTGCTTTTTGAAGTAGATGCTATTATTCTTTTTGATGGTTCCTTTCTAGGGACATTACAGTCAATGACATGTGATTGGTTTGTATGTTTATGGTTGCATACTGTACATCCTTCTAGGTCAGTCTTATGTAGACATACCTGTATAAGAAATTTAGAAGACAGGTGCCTCTCAGAAGCAACCAAAAACTACTTCTTTCACAGAAAATGATTGGCATGCTAACAGTAGCAGTATAGCCAGTAATTATTAGAGCCTATGGAGGGGTATACCCTACCTTCACAGATGGTAACCTTACATATAATTTTGAGAATAGACTATGACAGTATCAGTAAGTTTTTCCATGCATTTCCATGCCTTTACAGCTGGTGCATCTAGAAATAGATGAGATATGCTGGAGAACTTACATTTTGTGTACACAGCTTCCTAAAAACAGCTGTTTCCTGAGCTGTGATTCAACTCTTCTATAGAAGGATTAGTTAGTTCAGTAAGGTGTTTGCCCTTCTGAAATTCTACATACAAATGTTATTACTTTCAATTGGGAGTGTAAGGTGCTATGAGCTGTTCTGGTTTTCTTCCATCTCTCTCGATCTCTTCTATCTCCACCTGAAAAATAAACATAGGAAAAAGTGCACAGAAGGCACTGGATGAGGAGAAATACTGTATGTCTTCCATACAAAAAGTAACTAAATGGTTAGCCATGTAGGAATGGTTTAGGCTGGAAATATTACTGAAGAGTAAAATCATGGCTACCTATTAAAATAATGAATGTGACATGAAAGAAAATAAGTAGGGAAGAGCTTTTCTTTTTTTGTATTCTTCTGTTACAAGAATTAGGAGGTATGAAATCAAGGCAGCAAGTGGCTGCTCCAAAATAAGCACACACAAGTGTTTCTTTAAACTGCTCTTCACAGAATTTCTTACTAAATTATCATCCTGCAGATTTGCAGAGTTCAAAGAGAAGATAGAAAAAGTAACACAGGAGAAGCCCATCAAACTTTTAGAGCACTGTAGAATGGCTGGAATGTTCATCTTTATTCTATGTTAGTACTCACTTTTTATATAAAGCAGATATTTTGGATAGGTTTATATTTTTTAGAAATTAAACTCATATAGGTTATAAAGTCCATTTTTAAGGCCACTTAACTTTATTCTTTTGAAAAAAAGATCTATACTTGTTATTGTCTTGACATAACCGTATTTTCTTTTAGTCTTTATCTTGGTGGACTTTAAGATGTGTGAATATTCACCAACAGTTGTTAGAGGAGAGATCACCTGAGCTATTTACTCTTGCCCAGACCTGTATAAAACAAGGTATGCTTCTAATTACTTGGTTTATTCACTTGATTTGATATAGGCTTGTATGGCACCTGCTACTTTCTGGCCTCTAGGTGAAAATGGGAATGCACGGTTGTAGGCAAAGATTTTCTTCCCCTGTGCTTAGCACTGTTGACTTATCACAAGTTCATCTTGAAGCTGTTCTGTACAGTTTTCATTCCTTGTTTAACTGGGCTCATTTGTGTCTGAAAAGGGAATGGTCTCAATGTTTTGTGTCTTCAAGGGGTAGAAACTTCGTTCTGTATCCCCACCTAAGTTTGTTTTGTTGCCTGTCTGCATTATATGTAGAGAAAATAGACAACATTAAAGCTAATTTTTGTAGTATATATTGGACTTCAATAGGTGCAAAGAATGAGATCTAAATCACATTTTTAATTTCCAAATGAAATTATAGCAGCTTGAGTGTTACTTTAAAAATGTGTGTTGCCTTAGTGCATTAGTATTACAAGTTTTGCCTGTTTAAATACTTGTATTGAAAAGGAAAAAAATCCATAATATGGGACTTCCAAGATATTTTGTGGAAGTTAATCTCACATCTCCTTCTCATACCCACTTTAAAAACAGAGTTGCAGAGAAGTGGCTAACAGTTCCAGAGAGGGTTATTTTGTTTAGTTCCATAGTTACTAGTAAGCTTTTTGTGACAAAATTTTTGCTTAGTTTTAATGTAGTAAGGCAAATATTTGTGTGTTAGGTTGTACAGTGATTTTAGACTGTATATTTTCTAGATATTTACCTAAAAATATCTATCCTTCTGATATTTTGAAATCAGTGGTGATGGCATGCTTCATTCAGATAAAAAAGGCTAAGGACATAAGTTGGTAGTGTTTTTTTATAGAAGCTTAGAAATTGTAAATAGTCTTCCACTCATTTGTAGGCAATTTTTTGGTTTTGTTCTAAATGTGTTTCATAAATGACCAGCATTAAAGATACTTAAATGCAAGTGGTTTTGCAGTTCAAGAACTGGGTTCTTGTTTGACAGAATAGTTTTATGATTTTAACTCTGGAAAATGCAGAGCACATGAAACACGTTTTGAGTTCAGTTAAGCAGATAAAATCTGTAATAGAGGAACTTGTAGCAAATGTATATGGCTTGTTTTTCTTCTTGAAAATACCTGAAAACTTGGAAGAAAATTGAAAGAGAAGCAATCATAAAATTAATTAAAATTTGTTGATGAGATTATGCTGGGGAGAGATAGAGGAGTTTGTGGAGCAAACTTTCATATTCCATAAAATAAATACTTCATAAACTTCTAAGTAAAACTTTGATTGGGGCTTGAAAAAAACCCCTCTTTCTGCATTAACTTAAATGGGAAACTGTCATAATTACTAGAGAAAAAGACCTTCAAATTCAGGAGAAATTATCTTTACACTTAAGAACAATGTCTTTCAAATAGAAAAGTCAGCATGACCTGAACAGAAAACAGCTGCAGTGACCCCCTGCCATCTGAGGCAGCTGTTCCTGCAGGTCTCAATGAAGTTTCCCGTCCATGTGGCCCTGTGCCAAAAATGGTATGGGACACCAGAGGGGTGTCTCAAGTTTAGGACACCAGTGCTTTTGTGGAGCTCTATCAGTAACAGTAATGATGTGAAGCTTTCTGCAAAGGTCCTTGAAGTCTCAAATGCCTGAATTTTGCCGGGTTTGGGATTAGCACTGTAAGTAAACCATAATTAAATGAGGAGTGGTTAGAATACTTCTTGCTGTAACACCTCAGTTCATTATAGCAGTATATATGGTTTTAGAACAAGCAATTAATCAAGTTCAGATCATTGAAGCTTATTGGCTATAGAAAATAAGGAAGTAGTGTATGATTATAGACTATAACCTGTTCTTTTTCTTAGAAATTGAATTGGTGTCATTCAATTAGAAAGTTGCATTTTTATGCACTTTCCACATGCTGTATCTGCACGTTCACTATCTTACAGTCCTTGTTGCATTGACAACAGTCCTGCAGGATTTCCTTACTCAAAATACGCTGACGAGTTTGCACAGATCTATGTTTACAGTTGTATAAAAGCCTCAGTGTGTTTTTGTGTTAATAATACCTCATGGAAAACCCAATGTTGTTTTTTCCTCATGTAAATAGGATTTTTGTCTTTTGGGAAACCATCATAGTGGCTTTGGATACATGAAAAAAAGCAAGTAGAGATGGCACACGTGTTAAATCCTTTACTGATTTTATTTTTTTTCTACTCTTTTTACAAATAAGCAAAGCTTTTATTTCAGAAAGGTGGTTGTTTCATGGTCCAGTGGACATTGTTCTCTTTTTGAAAAAGAGAATGTGTTATATGATAAATATAAGCAAAAACATTAAGAACCTCAGATTTTCTTTATGTAGAGTATACATCACTGAAATGTAAACGTTTCCTGACAAAATAAAGAAAAATATAGAAGAAATGCAAACGCTTCTCAATTTGCTGGATGAAAAAATACCAAGTCCACTTTTCTAATGATTTCAGTTTTATTTCCAAAGCTATTTTTTCCTGGTCACATTGCGAACATGATCTTCCACTCAGCAAACTGGTAATTAAAAAAAAAACAAAACAAACCACCAAACAATAACAAAGCTATCACAACAAAACCACACAGAACAAACAAAAAACCCACCAACCTTAAAAAAACCCAAGTCCCCATTCAATGCTCAATCTCCTGGTGAAACTTTCTCACTTGAAGCCTATTTCTGAGGTGGAGGGTATTAGCTCAGTGTTCTATATTGAGTCCTATATTCTTCAGCATCTCCAAGAGAATTAGAGTTATTTCCTGCAAAAGCAGTATGTCCCAACTTAGCTTTACTGTAGACTATAAGCAGATATTAAGCTTCTGTTTTTTTCTAGTAGTAATCCTTACATATAAAACTTGAAAAATGCTTTAAATAGCACATATCTTTTCTACACCAACTGTGGATTTTGAAATGTGTGGAGGTGCAAAGAACATCATAACAGATTTTCCTTGAATTTTAAATGTTTTTTTTTTAACATAATTTTCCTCAACTGCATTCTGATAGCTTTTCTTTTTCTTAATTTGCAGTGACAGAAGCAGAAACTTTGTTTACAGATGGTGAAAGCTGGCACCTAGCTGTTCAGTTTCATCTTGAGTGTGCCTATATGTTTTTATATTACTATGAGTATAAAAAAGCTAAGCAATGTTTCAATGCAGCTAAAGACATAATCAAACTGCAGATTAATCTGACAGGTAAGATTTTCTTTTACGGTCTATGGAGGATGGCTGGTTGGACAAAGTAACCTATAGCTTGTTGGGATTTTTGTTACACATCCAAGTAAACAGAGGTGTATTTTGAATAACCTTTACAAGGTTAGCAGGCAAGACTTATTTGCCTTCTAAAAATTAGCATAGCTTGGAAAAGGGAAGAGAAATATGCTGTCTAGTTACAATATCATCTCTAGTATGGGTATCTGAGCAGCTGTAGTATTATGATCCTTGTCATGTTTCATATCAAATTCCTAGGTGCAGTTGTCTCTCTTGTGAGACTCCTGAAACTCCAGTTGGTATCATGATGAATATTTTTTGTTTGCTTGTTTGGAGACACTTAAAGAACTCTGCAGAATGATTTGATGCAGTTTTTCTCCTTTTAAGCCTACATGTGCTACATGTAAATAGCATTTTAAAGTTACTGTCAAGACTGCTCTTATCACAGGAAATAAGTAGAAAAGTAAAATTTCAGACTAACTGAAAAATCAAGGTTTCAATCACTACAGAGAGTTTATAGTTATCCATTAAGAACCTATTCTAGCAACTTCATTTCAAAATAAATGCACCTTTTCTGTGTGAGAATTTTTGAACAGACTGAGTAGAAATGCAAAAAACCTTTATATAGCTTTTCTATATTATTAGTGGAAAGTACTGAGGAACCAAACAGTCAACTTACCTTACACTGCTGTATGTCACAAAGCTAGCTGTTCCTTTGGATAGGAGCTGCAGCTATTCCTGCTAATATCCTGGGTCAGTTTAATAATTTTATCTATAAATCAGAAAACAAACAAACCCCCACAAAACCCAACAACTTTTGAGGAGCTCAATGATAATTTCTTTAAAGGTTTTAAAGGTTTACTTTGTAAAATCTGCAATGAAAATGTTGTGGCATAATATTTTTGCATAACTCCAAGAACTATAACTTATACATGTTGTATTCATTGGTATCTGCCACATAGGAGTAATCTCCATATGGTTGTTTGAAAGAATTCCGTTTATTTTGATTGAGTCTGCCCTTTTTTCTGATGCACAACATATGCTGTATGTGTGATGTTTTCCATGTGTGGCATGTGCTGCAAATTTGATATTATAAGTTATTTCTTTGTTTTTTATCAAAAACATCAGTGCCTATGGTGATACTCAAGCTATAAAAATTTAATTAACTAAGAACAAGTTAAGTCACAGTGGCAGGTGGTTATTCACTGATATGCCTCAATTGGCAGCTACATGTTAGTTGTTTTTGTGTTTTTTTCCTTTTAAAGGATATCTTTAGATCTTGAATGAATAATTTCCTTAAATCTAATATAGAAAGAAGCCTCTTTTTAGAGGGGAATTTGGATGAAGTGGAATTATTTGTATTTTTTATTACTTTACCAAGAGCTGAGTCCCAGATATTGTGAAGCTCCTACAGGTTCTGTGGTTTGTCTCCATAAATCTATTAGAATAGTTATGAATGATGTCTAACCTGAAGGCAGCTGAATTGAACATGTGGGAATTGTTGGCATTCTAGACAAATTCATTTGACATGCATGTTTGGGCTAAATGGAAGGAATGTTACATCATCAAAAAAGACTTTGCTTTAATGTGAAAATTCAACCTTTAGCAAAGATGTTTATAAGGCTTTTGGAAGGAATTTCCATTTTAGGAAAGCATTCTGACATGTTTTTATTCTCTAATGGTTGTAATCCAAATTAGTTGAACATTTTATCATGACATGGAGATGTATGCTGTTCTTAAAGAGAGAATTTAGAACCAATGTTTTCCTAAGTGATTTTAGAAATCTGAATAAATCATACTTGTTTTGGCTCACGTACTTCTTAAAGTCCTATTAATCCAAGTTTGTTCTGTGTTCATTATTTATTTAAAAGTATCCTGACGTCCCTTGCAGTGAGTCACAACCGCCAAAAACTCCACAAAACAATTTCCAGTATAAGACTGGTCCTTCTTGCATACAAATGAAGGGTAGTAATCAAAAATAAATATAAAATCAACAGATCTGGAGGATGAATAATACTGAACTCACAGAACTGCATATTGTCTTCTTACTGTTTTCATGCCCAGAGGTGCACCCCTGAGAACTTTCGATATGAAATAGAAAGAAAAGTCTCTGTGTAGATTACCTCTCTATTTTGAGGATGGTGTAAAGCAAGTTCATTTCCCCCTCAACTTAAACACGACATACGTTTTCTAAATTAAAATTATTATGTGTTGTCCCTGTAATAGCAAGGATTCTTGGTTTAAAAAAATATGGTGGGTGTGGGTGCATCTTGGAGCATAAGCAAAATCACACTTTTTGAGTGGTACCAAGAAAACATATTGGTAATCAGCATAACTTTGCAAGTGTTTTATTCATCTGTGTAAGCAGGAAGTCAGAATAGGAAGTGAATTACAGAATAATGATTTTGAAGCATTATTAAAATAGAATGAGTGCTACTGCACTCTTTAATATGAATCGTTCCCCAGCATTTCTTTCTGTGTATTTCTTTCTTCTCTGGAGGGTACCTTGTGATTTTAAGGTGGTATTTTAAGAATCTTTTTCATTTCTTCATGAACTCTTAACACAGGGCTCTCCCATTAAAAAGGGTAGTTGGCAAAAAAGGAGAAATCAGTTTCATTTCTGGCTTCCCTACTGCTCTCTTTCCACCTCCAGGAATAGAAGGGAGTGACTGCTGTGTCAGTCCCTGGCCAGGTGGTTCTTACTGACAATGGTCTTGTCCTCAGGCTTTGTCACATGAGCAGCCAATCACCTCATTTCACACCCTGCAAAATGTTCTAAGTGTTAGTGAAATTAAGAGCTTTAGTTGATAATAATTGGTTCTGCAAGAGGAAAAATGGATCAGCATTCAGTCTTCTGTTGCTCCTATTTGACTTTCACAATTCACATTATCTGAGCATTGTATCATACTAATACTAAGCAAGCAAACATCAAAATTCTATAGAGTAATTTTTAGCTCCATTTTGCACTGGTTAGGATTCTGTTATTTGTTCTGTGATTTTGCAGGTTCCTACCAGAGGAAGAACAGACATATTTTTCTTTTTAATTGCTGTAAGTGTCAATTGCCACCTTAAAGGCTAGTAAAAGTTTTCTGAGGGTACAACAAAGAACTGAGGAATCAATGCTGAGAGGAATGTCACCTTGTTTTACACACTGATAAATTCAGTAGACAGCCTTCAGTGGTTTGCTCTTTTAGTCTCTCCTGTGTTACTTTTTACATCATTTTACATGCCATATTCTGGTAACGTCATGTCTGTGATCCTTCGTGAAGAAGGATCTATGAAAGACCTTTGTCTTCAAATGAAGATTTGAAATATTCAAAGCTGTGGTCTGTAAGATACAAGGTTTTCATGTCTTCATGTTGTCATGACCTTCTAGCAGGCAAAGTGAATAATTATGGTTTATTGTTTGTGAATAAGTAGGGAACTGTTGAAACTAGATGACTGAGTATTTGAGAGGTAATTTGGTGGGTAATGGGGAATTTACATGAAAGTAGCTTTGCAAGACCTATCTAGCTGTGTTTGTATATTTAATACACATTTCTTTGTATGTCAGGGGTAGCAGTGAGAACACACATAGTTGACTGCAAAAAGATCAAAGCAGAATTAAACCACTTAGAGATTTCGTAGGTTAATTCTCAATGTGTGTTTTATTTTGCTTTTCTGTAAGCAACTTTTTAGTATATGATGGGATTACTGGTCTTAGTGTTCATTAATATAAACTTACATTGATTTTCTCTAGGTGCTTTGGGGAAGAGAACACGATTTCAGGAAAAATACGTTGCACAGCTTATTTTGGATGTCCAAAGAACAGATGAATTCCTCCTTCCTCACAGTGAACTAAGTCTGGCTCCAACACCTCTTGAAAACCTAACAATGGTATGTATTTGAGAAGAAATGCTTTTATTTTTAAAATAAAAATATTCTGGAGCTTTTCTTGGGTATCGTCAAGGGGAAAATGTGTGGCATCTAATAGAAACTTATATAAGATTTCTGAAGGCTTTTGGAAGACGTGGGGCAGTTGTTTGAATAATATTAATGGACGTGGGGTAAAACAGCATAAGACTGTAAGATAGATGTGGCTACTCAGCCAAGGAATTGAACTGTACTGGAAGAAGGTGTGCTTTACTTAGTTGCTGATTATTTCAAAAGAAATCGATACATTTACAGGGGTATATGGTTGGTAACATGAAAACCTGCATGTTAGGAAAGCATTTAACACTAATCTATGTCAGCTTGTCTGTATATACATGCTATAGAGGAGGAAATTGTTGGTAATACTATGGGCAACAACTTGAAAAAGAAAATCCCTGTCAGCCCTTATTTAAGTAGAAAATAAATATTCAGGTAATCTTAAAGTTTCTCTGAATTCTCTTCCTCCTGCATGACAACCATGCTACTTTTACTTGTAGCAAAAGTGGTCTGGATGATTCTTCCTTCTACTGGGTTGGTCAGTTAGTTATTCTGTCATAATCATGGTAAATTAGTTTCCATTCTGATGTTTTCTGATGCTGGTATTGTCCTTTTTCACACACATCTATATTTTTTTCATAATTTGATGGCATAAATTTCTCTGCAACTTTTTATATCTGTTTTAAAATATTTTTTTTCTCTCCAACAGAATTATGATTTAAATGATGATACAGTGCTTAATGAGATAAAATTAGCAGATGCTGACCAGTACCAGGTCCCTGATTTGTGTGCAGAAGAGCTTGCTGTAATCCTTGGACTATGGTAAGTTAGCTCATGGTTACTTAAAAAAAATACTGAATGAATCATACTATTAAAAATCCCTGCATGGACCATTTTAATAATGAAATAATGAATTGGTGAGCTGATAGGATTTACTTTTCTCCCACATCATATAGGCTGATGTGTTGTAAATTTTAATAGAGTGTCCAATGGCTGGTTATTAATTAACCTTTTCCTATTTCTCAAGGAGCATACCAGGTAAAAATAGTGTGTTATATACTAGAGGTACCACAGTCAACGACTTTGCACCAGTTAGGAAAGCATCAGGAAGACTAACTTTGATTATACAGTAATATAGTGGATAATCATATACAGTTTACACAGTGAGCTGTAGAAGCATACTTGAATCAAGTGTGTAAGCACTAAATAGTGTTAGGACTAAAGGATTTTTAACAGAATCATGAAATATGAGCTTTTGACTCTATTAAGTAATAAGAGAAAAAAATCCCTATATACATATTGGCAATGGAAACATCATGGGAAACTTGGGTAGGTGAAACAAAAACATTCAGCTACTTGAAATTTGACAGTCTAATCTTAGCTGTCTGTCTGTTCTTTATTCAGTGGAGAGAGCAAATACAGAGTGATTCATCTCACTTCAGGAATTTATTTTACAATGGATTGAATTACTCCCTACATTTATCTGTATTTTGCATGGACACTGAAGGAATTTTAGACAGTTAGCACAAGGCAGCAGCAGGTAAACAACAGTTTTCATCTCTTTTTATATGGAAGAACATTCTTTTTTCCAAGCCATTGAGATGGAAAAGGTTATGTTAAACTGACTGTGAAAGGCCAGATCTTACACATTGTCCTATGAAAAAAAAAAAAAGCTTCAACACAAAATCTTGGACAGCATTAAAGGTGATAAGGTTTTTCTGTTAAATACTTTTTGGCACTCTGGCTCGTCTTTACAAACATATAATGTAAATGTAAATTATAATTATTTTTTTTTTTTAACAATCCAGTACAGATGCCAGACAGTATAATGATCTCACTATGGTCAGTTCATTTAATTTAGTTTATTTAGTTTAAGTCATTCAGTTTAAATTCATTGCTAAAAAATACATTGCTCTGCACCAATACATCCAGCTGTGTGATTCCACTGGGAAATTAACTTCCTGTCTTGCTATTCAGAATGCTTAGAATAAAAGACATTAATAACTTGAAAGGCCTTTATGAGTACTTCCAAAATTTTACAAAATGATCATTTTTTTAGGTTTGTCCCTTTTGCATTTAAAAACTTTACACATCTGCTAAAACTGCGGAGAAATACAGCGTATACTTATAAAAAATTGTGAAAATCTGATCTGTCTTTCTTCATCATGTATCTCATGCTATTTAACTGTAATTTTAAGGAGTTACCTGAGGAACTTCATTTTGCATTGTCTGTGCTTGCAGAGAGGTAACATGCCAGGAAGCATAAGCAAGCAAAAACTGTGCCCTTGTCTTTACCCATCTAACTTTACACTCTGTCTTCAAGAGTGACTGAGAGAAGATACCTGAGTGTGAATACTAACAGGGCAAGCATGTGTTACTCCCTCCTCCCAAATACTTTCCCAGCCTCTAAATGGTACTTCCTGAGCTTAATCTGACTTGTTTGCAGGGCAGCCCTCAATGGGTTTGTCAAATATTTGTCAGCTTCCATTGAGACCATGTAAACTTCTTGCATCTGGCGAAGGTGTCTGTCAACATGTTTTGCCTGTTGTTCAAAAAACCAAACCTCCCTCCAGGTTTGGCTGCCAGTAGCTTCATTTAACTCTCTCATTTCCTAGTAATTTTGAAAGCTTCTACAAAGTCCCTCTTTGGTTAGCCCTAGCCTAACACCCTTCGTTTTTGTGGAAGTTATGACATGCTCATAAGGCATAAAACATCATTATTAATAATAATTCTAGCTGTCTGTTTCTGAAATTGTTCCATTACTTAATTACTGGTTTCGAAACAAGAGTAGAGACATAGTATTCATAGGTGGAAAACCAAGGGCTTTATGTTACTGATTTATATACTTCATGTACTGTGTCCTAGTATGTTGCTCCTTATTAGTTTCCAAATTAATTACTCACATCTTGACTTGCTTTTTTAGCTGCTGCCTAGTACATTATTACTGATCTAATGTTTGCATGCAGCTGTAGTGCTAGAATTGTAGTTGAAGAGAAATGGTCAAGTCAGAGCCTATAATTTTTTGTAAAGCTAGGTCTATGTTTCTTATTGTGAATTCCTTGGTACTTTTATTACCCTTTTGCTCTGTCCTGTAAGATCTTTCTGCAGTTCCTTATTGTCTGTTTGCATCCTCACTTCAAAGAATGTCTTATAATTTTCAAATTTTCTCACTTCACTATACATTCTCCTGTTGCAGTTTATTTGCTAATATTATAGTACATGGATCACAGCACAAAACCTATGCAGGATTACACCAGTGACCTTCTCTATTGGAATGGCTGACTATTTGCCTCATAAAATTTCCTGTCTTTTAATCAGTTACTGACCTTTGCCAAGACATTCCCTCTAATCTCACATGAATGCTCAATTTCTGTGATGAAAGTTCTTGGTGAGGGACTTACTGAAAAAATCTCATAGAGATTCAGCTTGATTTCATCAGCACATCTATCCTCACTCTGGTTAAATCTTCCAAAAACCTTCTAACTCCTTTGTAATGCAGGAATTTTTTTACAGGAGCCTTGGCTGACTTTCCCCATATTGTATTTGTCCAAGTATCTCTAGTCCTTCTGTTCGTGACTATAGTCTCTTACTCACTCACATTAGTAAGTGATTTGCAGCTTTTTAACTTGAGAAAGATTCTTCTCTCATGTAATTCTTTCCCTTACCCAAAAGGTCCTTCTGGTGGGAATTTTACAGTGTTCTTTTACAATAAATATAAATGCAATTATTTTATATAACTTCTCTTCAGTGGTTCTTCTACTGTCATTTTGCTGTCATTTTGCTCTTTTTCTATTGGAAGAAAAGAATTGGCACTGATTTTTTATTTTTTGGTTAGTTGCTCCTTAAACATTTCTTGGACTCTAATTATATTTTTTAATAATTTCATTATTAATGGTAATCTTCCAGAGTTTTTGATCCTTTCTGTACTCTGCTTTTTAAGACATCTCCAGTTACTTGAAGAACTTGGGGGTTTTATAGCTTGTTTCAGTGTTCTTTAACATTTGTTAACTTTCCAAAGCAGTTCTTGAAAGAAATATTTATTTATAATCCAAAAAGTAATAGTTTGGAATGATTGCTGTTAATTCCACTGTTAAGAAGATTATAGCTAATTAAGTCCCAAACTATATAACTAGGTAGTTAAACTGGATCCCTTATTCATTAGGGTGCCCATGTAGCTCTGAGTAATCAGATTAAAATCCTGGTTGTAAACTGTAAGCCATAGGCAATCAGCTCTTGCTGACTTACTACTAGAAAATACTTACTTTCTGCTGCAAATTAGTTCTTACTCTTAAGATTCTGGCTTAGTGTTTTAGCTGTCTTAAGACTGTCTTGTTTCTCTTTGCTTTCTTTCCCTCTTCTGTTTCATTGAGCTCCCTAAGACAAGGTTCAAGAGTGGACAGGAAATATTTTGCTGAGTGATTAGATGTGGTGATTAGTGACTTCTCTTCATATTGTGAAAAATGCCTATTATAGATCCTACAGCAGCAGATCCTAAATTCCACTCTGATTTCAAATGCTGATATTCTCTAGGATGAATGTATTAACCTGTCCTTGAAATCAGGACAAATACAGGGCATAGCATGAAATATTTGGGAGGTACTCTAACAAGAACTAACACGGTTGTTAAAATTGCTGAAAACCAAACTACAATTCCAGTCTAGGTTCTGATTTAAAATACAGCTTTAAATTTGATTTGATTCTGTATGGGAAATCATTAAAACAATTTCATTTTTCTCTTTATCTTTCAACATTTGCATTACTGTACTTGTGTGTCTCAAAGCATTGTACATGGATATGGCAGAAATGGAAATTAGAGATCTATTTCAGCTCTGCTTTGGTCTAGAAGAACTGCATCCACATGCTTCAAAAATCTGTGACAAAAATCTGTCTGGAATAAGGAGAGGATTAATCCTTTCTGCTTGAATTAATGTATGTTTAGAATGCTGCAAAATAAGTTCCAATTTTGTCAAAATTTAATTGTCTCTTGATTTACCCATACCTTTTGAAAGCTATGCCCATGTCACTTACTGCTCTGGTTGCCTTGCTGCTGTGGCATCAAAAATATTTGCAGTTTTTCTTTATGTTGTTTTTACGCTCTCCCTCCCTCCTGCCCCCCCCNTCTGTACTCTGCTTTTTAAGACATCTCCAGTTACTTGAAGAACTTGGGGGTTTTATAGCTTGTTTCAGTGTTCTTTAACATTTGTTAACTTTCCAAAGCAGTTCTTGAAAGAAATATTTACTTATAATCCAAAAAGTAATAGTTTGGAATGATTGCTGTTAATTCCACTGTTAAGAAGATTATAGCTAATTAAGTCCCAAACTATATAACTAGGTAGTTAAACTGGATCCCTTATTCATTAGGGTGCCCATGTAGCTCTGAGTAATCAAATTAAAATCCTGGTTGTAAACTGTAAGCCATAGGCAATCAGCTCTTGCTGACTTACTACTAGAAAATACTTACTCTCTGCTGCAAAGTAGTTCTTACTCTTAAGATTCTGGCTTAGTGTTTTAGCTGTCTTAAGACTGTCTTGTTTCTCTTTGCTTTCTTTCCCTCTTCTGTTTCATTGAGCTCCCTAAGACAAGGTTCAAGAGTGGACAGGAAATATTTTGCTGAGTGATTAGATGTGGTGATTAGTGACTTCTCTTCATATTGCGAAAAATGCCTATTATAGATCCTACAGCAGCAGATCCTAAATTCCACTCTGATTTCAAATGCTGATATTCTCTAGGATGAATGTATTAACCTGTCCTTGAAATCAGGACAAATACAGGGCATAGCATGAAATATTTGGGAGGTACTCTAA